>JAOWBW010000119.1:349820-745124 GCA_026119855.1 Campanula takesimana | reverse complement strand
TTTTGTTCACAATATCCCATAGTCCTCCAACTGTTGTTTCATCCAGAGAATTTGAGAGCAACAGCTTCCAGCCGCTATATATTCAGCTTCAGCGGTTTGAAACTGAACCCGACGCTTGTTTCTTGCTGGACCATGATACAAGTCGCGTTCCAAGGAACTGACAAGTACCACTTGTGCTCTTTCTGCTTATCTTACATGCTCCAAAGTCAGCATCTGAATAACCTAATAAATCAAATGAAGATTCTTTGGAGTACCAAGTCCAAGGTTAACAGATCCACATAAATATCTAATAATACGTTTAACAGCAATAAGATGAGATTCTCTAGGGTCAGCTTGAAATCTAGCACACACACAAACACTAAACATGATATCTGGCCTACTAGCAGTTAAGTGAAAGTAGAGAGCCAATCATACCTCGGTAGAGAGTTTGATCAACTTTCTTACCATGTTCATCTCGATCCAAACTGCAGGCCTTAGGCATTGGGTATCAACTGGTTTAGCAGTTTCAAACCCGAACTTCTTTATCAATCTTTAGTGTATTTGGCTTGGTTGATAAAGATCCCATCATGGCATTGCTTGACTTGGAGTCCAAGAAAGAATGTCAATTCTCCCTATCATACTCATTTCAAATTTACTCTTCATTAGCTTCTCAAACTTAACAACACTAGTTTCATTAGTAGAACCGAAAAGAAATATCATCAACATATATTTTGAACTAATAATGAATGACTTTTTGTTTTAGCTATAATAGAGTTGTATCAATTTTACCTCGAGAGAAGCCTTGTTCAATAAGAAATTTAGATAGAGAGTCATACCATGCTCTTGGAGCTTGTTTGAGTCCATACAATGCTTTCTTGAGTTTGAAGACATGATTTGAAAGAGATGTGTGTCTTCAAATCTAACGGTTGAGCTACATAAACTTCTTCTTGTAGTTCACCATTCCAGAAAATGCACTCTTCACATCCATTTGATATAACTTGAATTTCTTGAAGGATGCATAGGCCAGGACAATCTTATGGCTTCAAGTCTGGCAACAGGGGCAAAGGTTTCATCATAGTCAATTCCTTCTTCTTGCCTATAGCCTTGAGCAACCAACCTAGCTTTGTTTCTAGTTATAGTACCAATTTCATCCATCTTTTTTTTCTGTACACCCATTTTGTTCCAATTACTGTATGATCACTGGGCCTTGGAACTAGAGTCTAAACTTTGCATCTTTCAAACTGATTGAGCTCTTCTTGCATTGCAATTACCCAACTTGGATCACTTAGAGCTTCATCTACCTTCTTCGGTTCCATCTGAGATAACAGAGCAGTTGAGAACAAACTGTGACTGTGAGTCTCTGGAGTCAACTCCCTCTGGTTTGGACACCAGTACTGATAGGACCAATAACGTTGGCAGTTGGATGGTCTCTATGCTCATTAATTTCAGGAGGAGGTTGTCTTGACCACTATTTCTTGAAGATTTTCTAGAGGAGGATCATCCTGATAATCATTGAAATCTTCATTGAAGGTTAGATTTGGAACTGGTTCAACAGTTTGAATGGGTCAGAAGACAGCGTTCATAGTTACACCATCAGCGGTTTGAGTAGGTACGGCTGAGAACTGGATGAAGCGGTTTGAGTAGGATGGTTGTCAGTTGCTCTATGTCTAGTGCCTGTCTCAAATCACTAAAATCATTAGCACATTTGGAGCCATATGTGGCTCAAGGAGAGCATGTTCATCAAATGTAACATGGACTGACTCTACAATTTTTAAAGATGTCTTATTGAAACAACGAAAAAGCTTTGGAGTTTTTAGAATAACCAACAAAATACCTTCATCAGCCTTAGCATCAAATTTACCTCGATGCTCTTTGCCATTGTACAAGATGTAACACTTGCATCCAAATATCTTAAAGAGGCAATGTTGGGTGATCTGCCTCTCCACAATTCATAAGGAGTCTTGTTGTGAACTTTGATGATGAGGGAGCGGTTCTGGGTGAAGCATGCGGTATTGATGGCTTCGGCCCAGAAGTATTTTAAGCTTGGCTTCGGCAACCATAGTCTTCCCAGCTTCAATCAAAGTCCTGTTCTTTCTTTCCACTACTCCATTCTGTAGTGGAACTCCAGCGGCAGAGAAATTTGATGATCAATTCCATGATCCAGATCATCACAATATTGGGCAACACCATTGTTTGTAAATTCGGTTCCATTATCTGAACGCACGGCAACAATGTCATCCAATTCTGAGTTTGGAGTTGTCTAAAGAGAGCGGTTACGATGCCATAAGTATCATCTTTAGAGGCCATCATTTCTACCCATGTATATCTTGAATAATGTCATCAACCACCACAAGTATAGCGGTTTCCTCCTATACTGGCGGTTGGGACAGGTCCAAATAAGTCCATGTGCAGCATTGCAAACAGCGGTTCGTTGAAGGAGCGGTTTACTAGGAAATGACTGTTTGGGCTGCTTTCCAAGCTGGCATGCTTTACACTTTTCATCATGATGGTCAGCCACTTTGGGTAGTCCTTTTACTAGACCATCCCTATGCAGTTTTGCTAGATACTTGAAGTTCAAGTGGCTGAGCCGCTTATGCCATAACCAGCTGCTTTCACTTATATTTTTGGCTACAAAACAGAGGTGTCAGCAATAGAAACAATATTGCTTAAATCAATTATATAAACATCACCTGTTCTGTTGCCAGTCAGTAGAGTGACTCCAGAGGAAGCATCTTTGATATAACAGCTAGTTGAAGAGAAGATGCAGTTCATTCCTTTGTCACAAAACTGAGATATGGAGAGAAGGTTGTGCTTGAGTCCTTCTACTAGTGACACATATTCAATAGTCACCTTTCCTCGCTTGATTGCTCCATATCCTACTGTTTCTCCTTTCTATTGTTACCAACACTACTGGGGGACCTTTCATTTGATGAAACTGCAGAGTAGTTCTGAATCTCCAGTCATGTGTCGTGAGCATCCATTATCCAAATACCAGAGATCCTTTTTCTTATTAGCGGTTCCAGCCATAAAACATGAAATCTGAAAAAATAAACATGAAAGGTTTTGGTCCCCTTATTCCTTGGGTCCTAGGGTTAGCAGCTTTTTGGGACCCACACCTGTTTGACCTTAGGATTTTTACGTCCCTTGGCATTTGGTGGTGAATCTTAAAAGACAATGACCAGCACTATGACCAAAGTCGGCACAGATAGAACAATGAATTAAGCCAGGTTGTGGTGGCGGTTTTACAAACCCATTACTGACCTTCGGTTTCTCACGTTTTACTGGGTCAGCGGTTTTGGCTTTAACAAAGTTAACCTTCTTGAGTCCACCTTTCTCTTAGGTGTGGCTTTAGGAAATATAACAGGATATTCCTTAAACCGACTAGGAGCGGTTTCATCACTCAATACTTCCTTGGTTGCCTCAGCCGCTGTGGGATTTCTCTTTCCACTTTGGATCTCTCCCAGTCTGGTTTTAGGATACTCATAGAAATAATTTTGCTTTTTAATTTCTTGTGTTGAGCTTTTTACCAGCATGATTCACCTTAGGAATTTCTTTGGTTTGTTCAGTTGGTTTCACACCACCTTCAGCACAAAGACAAGGACACTTACACCCATCATCAGTTTTAAATCCTAATCCACTTTTCTCCTTAGAGAGAATTTGTGAATTAACGATTTGTTCCATGGTGACTCCAAGTTAGTCACACATCGGTCACCTTTTGAAGTTCATCCCTTGTGCAGTAAGATCATGGATTCGGGTGTTAAGAACCTCGGTTCTGTCCTTAAGGTAGCGGTTTTCTTCCACAACAGAAGCTATCCCACAATTTGGAGCTTGAGTTTTTCAATCTCCTCCTTATGGGACTTGCATTATTTTTGGAATATTCAAGTTCCGCAGCCATTAATTTGTATGCCTTTTTAAGCACAGTGTGTTGTTGACAAATGACATTAGCACGTTCAAGTACCTGGTCATCATGGATTTGTTCGGTACCAAGAGATTGATCATGCTACCAAGAGATTGCTGAATCTCATGTTCAGGTCAGTATTTGAATACTTGTGCCCTAGAGAGAAACATACATTGACAATTTCCACAAACCGCTCATAGCATTGGCGAAGAGATTCCTTTGGGTCTTTGACAAAGTAATCAAAGAGCCTTCTCTGTTGGTAGAGGCGGTTCTTCTTGGTGTCGGCATCTCCTTCCAGAAAGTCAATGATGCCATCCCATGTTTCCTTTGCGGAATTGCAATCTAGAACCTTTGAGTGAGTTCTTAGATCAATAGCTGATACAAGCATGGACATGGCTCTTCCATCAAAGTCCACATTTCGTTGATCAGTTTCGGTCCATTCAGCTTCCGGCTTCTTGATTTCCGTGGTTTGTCCAGCAGTACCTGCATCAGGGTTAGCCTTCATCGGGACATAGGGTCCATTAACAATTACAGTCCATAATCTGCGATCCTCAGATATCATGTGCTTCTTCATCCTATCTTTCCAGAAGATGAAACTATCTTCATTAAGAATAGGTAAGTGATTAGAGTTAGATGTCTGCATCATATGGGAGTTTATGTTTGCCATTGGATCAGCACCCAAGCGGTTAAGCTTGTAAAATAATTTTTGGTGGATAAGCTCTGATACCACTTGTTGGTCCCAAAGGGCAACAAGGGTATAGAACCGCTAGAGGGGGGGTGAATAGCGGTTTAAAATCTTTTTCGAAATACCCTTGAAAATCAACCAAGTACTTATCAGTTTGGTCTATTGCGGTTTAAAGCACTAGAACCGCTCAGATAAAATGCACAGCGGAGTTTTGCTGTTTTGTCCAAACTGAATTATAAAGAGTTGGGCGGTTTAAGTGGTTGAAAAGGAATGATGCAACTGACAGGGCACAACTGAAGTATCACAAAAGTATGCAAATCATTTATCAAGTCATTTCACATGAAAGTAAATAAATCTCATAAACATAAATGTAAATGACAAGACAGAAAATAAAGATCAAGAACACACAATTTGAAGAGGTTCGTTCTTGAAAGAACTACGTCCTCTACCTAGGTGGTTAGCCTAGGATTTTTTTAATAGCTACTAGACTTGTATTGATTTAGAGGAGTTTTTACAAGATTACAAACGAATCCAAACTCTAAATAAACAATCTAACCTAACAATGCTATTATAACAACCTGTGTTTTCGAGGTATATAATCTATAAGAAAATATACTCCGGGTGTGTAGTGTGGAAAGAAATCAAGTGCTCAAAATATCTAAGTGATGGTGAGCAAATGATTACTTTCTGTGCAAGGCTGAGTTGTGATGATTTGAAGGCTTGAAGCTTTGATGAAGAAATCTGGGTTTGCTAAGGAGATGATGAAGATATGAGTATCTGGGTTTTCAATCTTCAAAGCAAACTTGAATACTTGGGATATTCTCTTTGAAGCTCAGCAATCTTCAATGTTGAACAATGAAGGCTATTTATAGTGAAGGCATTAGTGACCGTTGGACAATGAGGTGAGTCATTGTATGGCGGTTTAATGCGCTGTCACAATCCCATTGGTTGACATGTCACTGTTGTCCTTTGCTTTTGCTTTGTGGCAGGAAGTTGTTGGACCACTACCTGACATTGTCCTTTTAGTTGTTGTAAATTACAACGGTAACTTTTCAAAAAGCTAGACAAACCGACATTCCCAGAATAACTGAACCATGACTTTAAGTTTAAGGACAAGTCACCAGTCATTCATTTTTATGGTTGAAAAGCGAATGTTTGTCTTCAAGTAGTAAATGACAGCAATAACTTCTTCAATATCTTGGACGGCGGTTCCACCAGATGCATGTGCGGTTTCATGAATGAACTTGAAATGCGGTTTCATCAAAGACACAAACTGCGGTTTGATGAAGGACTTAAGGCACCATGCTGGCGGTTTGAAGACGGCGGCTTGAGGGACACTAAACCGCTAAGAGTAAACCGATCATAACTCAGCCTAACTACTAAAAATCTAGAAATGGACTTGTCTAAAAATAGAAGTAAAACTTCATTACAAGTAAACCTAAAGTCCATAAAAAGACACGTGGAATGGGTCAATCAAATCAGGTGGGTGTACTAACAATGAATCCTAACAAATGTTTTGTTCAAGGGGAGCATCATGAAACTAAGAAATCGTGTACTCTTTATCCTTCACTCGAGTTTTTATCCCACAGTGTTTTTCTCTGGTAAGGTTTTAATGAGGCATGCTACTTAGCTGCGGACACCCAAGGGGGAGTGTAATAATATATTATTATGTGGATGTCCTTTGAACCAGAAGTGTACAAGAGAAGTTTTCCAAAATTATCTTTCGCGAAGATTACTAAGGAAGCTTTGTAAATATCTTCAGTGAAGATTACTACGGAAGCTTGGTAAATATCTTCAGAGAAGCTTACTAAGGAAGCCTTACTAAAGGATAATGTTTATCATTATGGAAGCTTATATAGGAAGCCAATTTCTACCTATAAATAGTAGGCTCTAGTTTTCATTTCAATATACTTCAGAAGTTCTTAACTTCTATCTTTCTCTCTTGTACACTATCTCTATAATAGTCTTGAAATAAAATATTATCTATTGAGATTATGCTCTTGGTTCTTCAGTTTTATAACAGAATTTAGTTTTTGCTTTCTTTTTCTTTTTTACTCCACAACCCAACAACTTTTTGGTACTTGCATAGTATATAATTACAGGGTGAAATATTATTTATATAGAGATGAATAATATTTGAAAATCTTATCCAAGTAGGAAATTTGAAGATACAAAAATTTCTTAAAATGATTTTAATTCAGTTTCTTCTTTCTTTTTTTATTTTGACTCCACACCTCAACACACTATTCAACCGTTGGCCTCAAATATACTCTCGTCAGTCCAAATGACATGCCATTTTAGGGGTTTTAACCTTTTTAAAAAAATAATACTATTATTACTATGACTTTATACAAAAAATAACAAATTTACCCTTATTAATTATAACTCTCTCATACATTATGTTACTCGTTTTTTTTTTGAAGGAAACAACAACTTTATTGACAATCACACATAGAAAGGAGTTGGCTATCCACAAAGAACGGTAGCTCAACCCAAGTTGTGGGGCTTACATTGACAAATGCCGCCCAAGAAAAACAATCCGCCAAACTATTGGCTTTACGACACACCAAACGAACTAGAAAATGAGGATTATCGCGTAGTATAATCTTACATGACACAATAATAACACCTAGTTCAGTTTGGCCAGGATCGGTACAGTTGAGTTTATCAAAAACCATCTTCGAATCGATCTCGAACTCCACCTGCAAGTGTCCTAACTCCTGTGCCCATTGCATGGACCAAAGAAGTCCCATAGCTTCCCCTTCCTCTGAACGCATAATACCAGTGCTGCACTTAGTCCTTCTAGCGATAAAGGTTTCATGATTGTCATGAAGGACTTGTCCCAAACCCGTTGACTTGCTGCTTGCATTAAAGGACGCATCCGAGTTTATTTTAAAGAAGCCAACCTTTGGACCGTGCCATTTATCATATTTGGTAGATCCTAAAGAAGAAAACACATGGGCTTTTTCCTTTGAACTGCTCCACTCGTAAAGGTCATTTTTGGCACTCCGGATGAGGTCAGGAGGCCTCATACTTCCTCACCATACCCTGTCATTTCGTTCCTTCCAAATTCCATGCAAAATCATCATGAATTCCTGGGTATCCTCATAGTTTAAAGATGGAAGAAGAGTAAACAGCCATTCCATTAGCGAAAGATGTTGGACATTTGGTTGTAGCACTCTATCCCGCAACTGTGATTGAGACCATATGTCTTCCGCAACGGGACATATTCTAAACAAATGTAATATCTCCTCTTCTTGTAGCCCACACAAACCACATCCAGTAGGCACGTTCACACCATTTGACAGTAACTTTGCTCGCGTAGGAAGACACCCCCTCACTAGACGCCACAGAAAGAATTGGACTTTTGGAGGGATTTTGAGGCGCCAAAGTTGATCCCAAGGACCTATAACTTCCTCCGTTTGGTCCAAAGTCATAGAAGTAGCCAAATGATACGCACTCTTCACCGTGTATGACCCAGTCGGAGAATAGTGCCATATTAACATATCTCGGCCCTGTCTATTGAGTAGAGGTATAGATAAAATTTCGTCAGCCACCTCATCTTGAAACAAGTCCCAAACGAGAGTGCTATTCCATTGATGACACCCCGGTAGGAAAAGATCACGGACTGTAGTAAGAGGATGCAAGGGATAGGTTGTTTGACCAACATAAAAACTCCCATTTCGTCTTAACCATGGGTCTGAAAGAACCTTAACCTGGCTGCCATCTCCTATACGCCACCGAAGTCCACACCGAACAAAATCTTGAGCCTCCATAATACTACGCCACACATAGCTCGGGCTATGCCCTAAACTGGCATTAAGAAATGTACCATTAGCAAAATATCTTGCTTTTAGAACTTGGCACACTAAAGAGTGAGTGTCAGTTAATAAACGCCACCCCCATTTGCCCAACATGGCGATGTTAAAAAGATGGAGACTTCTAAATCCGAGTCCGCCAATGGACTTACGAACACACAACTGCTTCCAAGACATCCAATTTATACCCTCTTTCCATCTTTATTGTTACCCCCACCAAAAGGAGTTCATCATCTTTTCCAATTCTGTTAGGAGAGAATCCGGAATAAGAAAAGCTGACATACAATAGGATGGAATAGATTGTGCCACACTTTTTAATAAAATGCATTTTCCTACCTTTGAAACTGATTTACTTCTCCATGATTGTAACTTAGACCAAAGCCTATCCCGTAAATATTTAAAGATAACTTTCTTGTTGCCACCAATAAGAGAGGGAAGGCCCAAGTAATTGGAAGAAGTGAAACTACCTGAGACGCCAAATATTTGGGAAAGATCACTTCGCGTGTTTCCTGAAACATTCCTGCTAAAGAAAACTCCAGATTTTGCATAATTTATTGCTTGTCCCGACACAACCTCATAATCTTCCAAATGGCTTTTAAAGTTTGACATTCCTGAGTAGTAGCCATACGAAAAAGAAGACAATCATCCGCGAACATGAGGTGTGTGACCATTGGAGCACCCCTGCAAATATAATTACCATGAAGAGAGTTTCGTTGACAAGCATCTTGGATCATAGCAGTGAGACCCTCTGCACAAAGAATAAAAAGATAAGGGGAAAGCGGATCCCCTTGTCTCAATCCCCGTCCCGGTAGAATAGGGCCAATAGTATCGCCATTGACTAATATAGAATAACGAACCGAGCGAACACACAGCATCATCCATCGCACCCAAACATCACAAAAAACCAGTTTTCTCAAAATCATCTCCAAATACTCCCAAGAGACTCGATCATACGCCTTGCTTATGTCAATCTTTAAAGCCACGTCTCCTAGCCTACCACCCGACCTCCTTTTCATGGCATGAATTGTTTCGAACGCAACGACTATATTATCTTGAATAGCCTGCCCGGAAACAAAAGCGGATTGAGCTTTATCCACAAGGCCAGGAAGGACACTCTTTAGACGATTGCATAAAACTTTAGAAAGAATTTTATAAATAACATTATACAAGGAAATAGGACGATAATCTTTAATTGTAGTTGGATGACTACATTTAGGAATCAGAACAACAGATGTATCAGCAAGGCCATGAGGAAAAGGAAATTGATTAAGCCAAGAGAGACAAGCGACATAGATATCGTTACCAACAACCGGCCAGCAGCGATGATAGAAGCACGGATTGAAACCGTCTGGGCCCGGTGATTTATCTGGGTACATTTGTTTCACAGCTTGATAAAATTCCTCTTTTGAAAACTCCTTTATTAATTCTGCATTATCTCCTTCTGAAACCATGGGCAAGAAAATAGCTTGAAAAGGTTGGTCACTGAAGCTTGCAGGAGCCGAAAAAAGGGCACGAAAATATTCGCCTACTACCCTGCACAAATTTGCTTGATCGGAGACCCAATCCCCATTATCCGACAGCAGCATATTAATTTTGTTGGTCTTCCTACGATTTTTAACAAATTGATGGAAGAATTTTGTATTCAAATCACCCTCCCTAAGCCAGTGGAATTTTGCTCTTTGCTTCCAAAAAGCCTGCTCTTTAAGAATGATAGCAGCCCATCGCTTACGCAAAGTCCTTTCCTCTTCAATAGCTTTTTGGTCCGAACGAAACCTAACAGATTGCAAGGCCTCTTCACACCTTTTCTTGTCACGAACAAAAAAGGAGTGCAAATTATGACCCCATCTAGAAAGGATCCCTGATAATATAGAGAGCTTTTCTTGGAACAACATTGCCGGATCATGAGACCACCCTGACTCCACCAACCGCTTGAATCATGGTTCCATCACCCATTTGTTCTCAAACTTGAAATACCTTTTTCGAGTACGAGCGAAAACCGGCTGAGTGTCTAAGAGAATAGGGGTGTGGTCGGAACAAGGGGCAACTAGATTTGTCAAAGAGGCTGACGGAAATTTAGAAGCCCACAAATTATTTAACATGGCCCTATCTAATTTCTCTTCGACCTCGTGCACGGTACCTCTGCCTCTAGCCCAAGTAAACGGATACCCAATCAAAGGAATGTCACTCAACCCACAATCTTCCACTGCTTGTCTGAAACCCCTGAAAAGCCAAACCGGGTGTTCGCATCTACCTTTTTTATCCTCGCTCATTAGCAGGTCATTAAAATCACCAATAACTAACCATGTAATTGGGAAGAAGAATTAAGGTGTCGCAATAAGTTCCAGGATCGGAGCCTTAATGAATGATCTGGAATGCCATAATATGATGTAATATGCCAATCCCCGCCCCCATCAGTAACAAGCATATCTATATGGTTCTGAGAGAAGTTATGAAGAGAACAAAGGTGTTGGTGTCGTCATAAAACAGCTATACCCCCACTTTGCCCTATGCTTGGAACCGAAAAACACCCATTAAAATTCAGATAGACCCTAGTTTCTTCCAATTTACTATTATTCGAAAGCGTTTCTAACAACACAACAACATCAACATTTCGAACTCTGACGAGCTCGCCCAAAGATGGAATTGTAAGGTAGTTATTAAGACCCCTACAATTCCAGCTCAAGACGATCATTGAGATCGGCAGACTCCGCCACCGGAGCCTGCCGCTGGTAAGTTAAAAGTGGCTGCTGCCTCCTCACAATAAGTATCTGCCGTGGATATTGATGCTGTTGGTCCCAAATGGGCAACAAAGGTATGAAAAATGCTAGAGGGGGGGTGAATAGTGTTTTAAAATTCTTTTCAAACCCTTTTGCAAAGCAATGTCTTATGCGCACAGTTCTCAAATAAGCTAAGTATAGCGCGCAGAGAGAGTGTGAAATGCACAGCGGAAATTTAAGTAGCAACTGCACAGGGTATACTGCGCAGAAGATAAAAACGCACGCGCTAAGTTTTGGCTAAAGAGTTGGTTAAAATGTTCTAAGGCAATAAGCAGTAACAAAACAGAGCAGCAAATAGTAATCTAAAAAGATCAAACAAAGCAGCTATTAAGATATAATGTAAGCAGGAAATAAGCAGTAAGAATAGAGAACAAGCTATTTGGAGAGGTTCGATCGATGAAAGATCTACGTCCTCTACCAAGATGGTTAGTCTTGGATTTTCTAATGAGATTTATATTGATGAGAGGAACTTTTACAAGATTACAAAGAATCAAAACTCAAATCAAAATCTAATCTATGAAGAGCAAATCCTAGACTAAACCGGTGTATCTCAAGAAGTAAGATCTAAATGATCGAAGCTTCAAGAGGTGTGTGTGTGTGACAGAAATTCTAGGCTCTATGAATCTATGAGATGAAGAGCATGAAGAATTCTGGTGATATGAGGCTTTAGGATCTGGGCAGGAGTTTGAAGGTATGAAGGTTTGAAGGTTGATCTTGAATCTGGGAATATAAGTAGCAATCTTCTTAACTTCAAGGATACTTATGAAAGCAAAAACTCTAGCAACTTGGAAATGAAGATGAGCAGGCTATTTATAGTAGAGAGCTTAAAACTAGCCGTTGGAGCTCTGAGCAAGGACGATGAGCTGGCACTATATGATTGGTGCGCAGATGTCCTTTACACCCGTTAGGGCTCTGATCAAGGTTGATGACCTGGCACAATATGATTGGTGTGCAGGGATCTTTAAGCCGTTGGAGACTGAGCATGAAGACCAAATTCAAAAGCTTTTTCTAGAAGGTTGACAGCTGTCTTTATTTGAATTGCTTCATCTAAGCGCATCTCCACCGTTGGATATGTTGAGTGTGCAAATTTGTCATTTCTGCACACCTCAGCACTTTAATAAGCGTGCATCTTCTAAGCGTTTTCCAAGTTAGGTGATCTGTATGCATCAAAAACTGAGCAAGGTAGAATGCTGCGCAGGAGAGACCTGCGCAGTGGTGTCCTGCGCAGAGTAGTCATGCGCAGTGACCACAGTCTTGCTTAGATCTTCATTCCTTTTCGCTCCAAGTCCTATATTCTAAGCCTATACACTAAAATGGACTAAGCTAAAAATTGAAGTTATAATTCTTACATAGGGTCCTAAAGTCCATAAAATATCAATAGGTGATGGTATCAATCAATTCTAACATAAATAGGAGGGTTAAGTGATAAGCATACCCAACAATCTCCCCCTAAATGATTGATTCCATTACCTACTATAGCAAAGGCAATTCATTGTACTTGATAATAACATGTCCATAAAAATGTGAATGGTAAATCATGTCTCAAGTCAATGCACACACTAGCCAATGCTAAAGATTTCTAGTCTATCCAAAAGATTAACTTACAAAGAGGGAAAGACAGAAATATCATTCAACGCATACATATAATATGAGTTTTAGTTTAAGTATGCGTTTAAACTGAATGTTTAAACATCATGCGTAGAAATATGAGCAGTTAAGATTATGCGCATGAGGTGAAATAATGCAATCATTGTTCCACAAACGAAGAGTTTGAATTGAACAAGGTTTTGGAAACAAGTGATGCGATTTTCTCATTAAAACTTGAAATAATAGAAGTTACAGATTACAAGTTTGAAAGATAAAAACAAAAAAAATGCGCACAAAAAGAAGCACCTTGCGCAAAAACAAAAATTACATAGAACCTAGTCTATGTTGATCCGGTGCAAGGCTTCGCGCAGCTCGTTCTGCAGACTGTTGAACTTATTCATAAGTTCAATCTTCAGTTCTTGAAACCTTTCTCTGAACGCCACAGCCTCACCGACATAGATTGACATTCCTCTGCGCATATCTTTGTTGTCCTCTCGCAGCTCTTGGAAGTTGGCTCTGTACTGCACTTGATGTCCAGTCATCTGGTTGAAATATGACTGCTCCGCAACTTCAATAGTGTTGATGATGGTGGCCTGCGCTGCTTCGAGTCTTTGGTCAGTGTGGAGGCGCTGAGTGTTCACGCTGGCTTGAATATCGAACATAGCTTGATCCATCCTAGCGTTGAACCCATCAGCGAAATCAGTCATCGCTTGAGTTATGCACTCTCTGACACTTTCCAAATTAAGCGCACTAGTATGCGCAGGACCACCTTGTTCTAATTTCTCCAACATCATTGCTTCCAACCCGGCAAACCCTTTATGCAACCCATCGGCCAAGCTCTTGCGCAGACGCTTAAGCAGCCTTATAAACCCATCATTGATAACGGTATAGGTGCAAACATTTTCAAGCATCCCAGCTATTGACTTTAGAGAGTCCAGAACCATTTGATCTAAAATATCAGGGACGCGCTGTGCAGAGGGGCCGGAACTTTGATACATTCTCCCCCTTAATGGCAGCAATCTCTAAGCGTTGCACATCAAGTTACTCTTGGATAGAAGTCTACGCAGTAAGGAGTTGATTCATTTGGGACTGCGCAGAAACCTGGTTGACTTGAATAGTATTGAGAGCCTAGAGAATTTGGCGCAGATCAGCAGAGGAAGAGAGAGAGGAAGTAGATACTGTAGGAAAGACGGAAGGAATAGCTTGAGCTAATGGAGGAGAGACTTTGGGAGGAGAGTATGTTGGTGAAGGTTGTTTGGGAGAGAGATGAATAGGATCAGCAGCAGGAGACCTATGCGTAGATGAGTGCGTGCTGCTGCTATCTGTATCAGTTGTGCGCACATCCCCCTCCTTTTCTCTTTCAGGAGGATTAACAGCAGTTCGTTGCGCAGCATCATCGGCCTGCGTAGACTTGGTAACTTCATCCTCATCCTCATCTTCTAAGTCCAGTCCAACAGAGGTGCCAGGTTGAGTATTTCCAATCGGAATATTGAGGCGTCGGAAGGTACTTGTTGATGGTTCAGAAGAAGGTGGAGCCACAGCTTTTGGTTGTCCCTTCGTAGTGTTGCGCACAATTTGTTTCTTGCGCGGAGTTCGAAGAGGAACATCCTTAGCAGGTGCAGCAGCAGGGGCCTTAGCAGGTGTACCGGAGTCAGGAAAAGCTTCATCCATCCAGTCATCACTATCTCCTCTACCCTGAGCAGAAGGTTCTTCAGCAGCCTTTGGATCTTGCTCCCCCTGCGCGGTATCATCCGCAGCATCAGCATCAGCAGCAGTCTCATCCATTCGAGACTCGCTGTCTTCTTCAACCGTAACCGCCGCAGGAGGAAGTCTGGTAAATGCAGACTTTTTCTTGGTTTTTACGGGAGAGGGACCAGGCGCAGGAGGATCTTTGCACTTCTTTGAGGGCTTGGGAGCAGGAGGCGGTAAATCAGATCTGATTTTAATGCCAGTAGTTGACCTGACATTTGGAATTTCCTTCACCTTTTCTGGCGCAGTATCTGCAATACCTTTGCCTTTGCGCTTTGCCTGCGCAGCAGCTGTTTCAGGCTCAGCAGGTGCAGTGGCCTTTAAAGACTGCGCGGCTGTTTTCTTTGCCTTGGGTTGAGGGGCTTCATCATCATCATTATCACTATCAACCCATTCTTCCTTGTTTGGGCTGGTGTCCTTGTTCCAGATCTTACGATAATAATCACGACCAATTTCATTGCGCAGTGAGTAGAGGTGAGAGATGGAATAGGTCTTGGTGCACGGAACTTTGAGTTCAGGACGCTTCTGCACGAAGGTGCGCAGCTCAGAGACATTCATTAGGTACTTAGATAGTAGCCTACAGTGAGTTCTGTACTTGGCTACTTTCTTGTCCATGCGCTTGTCATAACTCCCCGACGCATCCCATATCTCATCAAATAGAACAGAGGACCAGTCTAGAGCATCGCCATTATAAACCGCAGCGCAATAAGCCCACTGCTTGGAAATGAACTTGCCCTTATTTCCATTTTTGCAGTTTACTGAATCACCAATAATGGTGCACAGGTGATACATCACCTCACCAAATTCCTTGCGATCATGAACGCTCCACTTCTTTACAAGGGTGGGTTCCCCAACCAGTTTCTGCGCAAGTTTGTTTTGTTTAGCTTCAGATAGACTTCTGGCGCATCATCAATATTAAACCCGCAAAGCTTCTTAAGTGACGCATGAACAATGCGCACTGAATAATTCTGAACAACCGAGCGGATAACATCAATCTTTGCTCGAGTTTGCTTGTGCGTCATGGTGACTCGCTCTGCGTTTTCAAAGAACTCGTCTACGAGAGAGGGAACATAGAAGTCCTGATCCAGTGTAAAGAGAGGTAAGATGCCAGAGGAATCCATAAGATGAACAATCCTGCGTCCGACAGCGTTTTTGTGTAGCGCAGCAAGATCTAATTCCCAGCCTTGTAGGAAATAGAAAGAATTCTGCGCAAAACAAGAAATAGTTGACAAGAATCACGCATGGAGCGAAGCGCATGCGCAGATACACGTATGCGCAGCATCTCCATACAAGATATGAATAGTAAAAGTGATGCGCAAAAGCGAGACTGCATGCGCAAAAACACAAACACAAAAAAAATATAAGCAATCCAAAAAAAAAAAAAAAAATCAAGAACTTGAAGAACACGGAAGGACTGTTCATGAGCACGAAGAACACCATGATCACCATAAATGAAAGTTTGACCAAAATGGACAAAAAAAACATATCGAAATGACCGCATTTTAAGGACGAAAAATAATCTTAACAAAGAAATTTTCAAAAAACACGATATCGAACCCAGAAACTGAGAAAAACTGTTCGTCTGCTCAGGGAGTTTTCGGACCAAAAATTTTGCATAAATCATGTGAAAAAAGTATTGATCATGAAATAAAGTAGATATAAAGGTAGATCAGAGAGAGACGAACCCAAAACAACAAACGATTTTGAAAATGCTTAACAGAACATAGAGAAATCAAGAAGGGGGGCATTTAGAACTCGAACCTCAACAATGGTGGAAATAATAAAAGAATCAAAGTTCATAGATATACCATATCGTCAACGGTCTTAGTTTCTGGAGGGGGAATCTCTTCAACTGGTTCATGGACCTCAACAACCACCTTAGCTTTAGATTTACGGGGAGCCATTTAAATGGAACTAGGGTTTTCGAAATGAGGAAGAAAGAGAAGGGATTGCGGTTGAAGGAAAGAAAGTTAAAGAGAGAGAAAAGAGAAATCTTAGAGAATGGTAAGAGATTTTGCAGAGAAGGAGAGAGATAAGAGTTTTAGTAAAAGAGAAGAGTGAGCATGAGAGAGAGAAATAGGAGGGTCAAAGGGTTTTATACCAAACAGGGAAAAGGTGCGCATGACGTCAGCACAGCGATTTGGTGAAAGGCGGCTTATTTGGGGGGAAACGCAGAGGCGCACGATAGCGAAGCGACGTGGCCGAATAGGGAACGCGCGTGCGCAGACCTGACGCGCGCGTGTGTCAGCAGGTCTAGGCAGGTCACAGTCATATCAACTCCCTCATAAATGTTGCTCAGGAATCCTAACAGGCACTATCATCAATGACAGGTTGCATTAATGATAATGGGACATGCGCAGGGGCAAAAGCGTAATTTCCCAAAAAAATCAAAAATTAAGGCGAGGGAAAAATTTAATTGCACAAGTACCCTTGTGAACTAAGCGTTGACTTTTCAGTCAGGGACCTATGTGTAATTTCAAATAAATAGAAGACTTACCTGCGATCCACGAAGTGTGCGCATGTTAAAATCATGCGCGGAGCTTAAATATCGCAGTAGATTCTTTAAAAGCTTAACATTAGTTTTATGCGCAAATGAATTACTGCGCGGGGTTGCGCAGAAACATGAATCTTGACCTATGTTGAACACTTTATCAAGCAAACACAAGATTATTAGTATTAACAAATCATATGGACAAGTTAGCTAAGTTCAAGCATACCCATTTCTCCTCTCAAGAAGACGAATCTCTTTGCGTCAAGAGCCTTTGTAAGGATATCAGTAATTTGATTATCTGTGCCCACGTGCTCTAAATGAATGTTTCCTTTTTCCACGTGATCCTTGAGAAAGTGATATTTGATGTCGATGTGCTTTGTATTTGAATGCATGATAGGATTGTTGGAGACTGTTATGGTGGACATATTGTCGCAGAAAATTGGGCAATTTCCTTCATGAATTCCATAGTCCACCAATTGTTGCTTTATCCATAGGATTTGGCAGCAGCAGCTTCCAGCAGCAATGTATTCAGCTTCTGTAGTAGAGATGGGCACATCAGCTTGCTTCTTGCTTGCCCACGCAACAAGTCGATTTCCAAGGAAATGAAAAGTTCCACTAGTGCTCTTTCTGTCAATTGTGCATGCTGCGTAGTCTGCATCTGAATAACCTAGCAAATCGAAATTCGAATCTTTGGTGTACCAAAGTCCAAGGTTAACAGTTACAGAAAGATAACGAATAATGCGTTTAACAGTAGTTAAGTGCGCTTCTTTAGGGTCCGCTTGATAGCGCGCGCAGACACAAACACTAAACATAATATCTGGCCTACTAGCAGTAAGATAAAGGAGAGAGCCAATCATACCTCGATATAAAGTTTGATCAACTTTCTTACCTTTTAAGTCTTTGTCAAGCTTATTGCCCGTGGCCATTGGAGTGTCGTATGCTTTAGCATTCTCAAGTCCGAATTTCTTGATTAAGTCTCTAGTGTACTTAGCTTGATTGATGAAGATGCCATCATTCAATTGTTTGATTTGAAGCCCGAGGAAAAATGTGAGTTCTCCCATCATGCTCATTTCAAACTTGTTTTTATGAGCTTTTCAAAGCGCTTACAAAGTAACTCATTAGTAGAACCAAATATAATATCATCAACATAAATTTGAACAAGTAAAGACTGATCATTATACTTAGCAATAAAAAGAGTTGTATCGATTTTACCGAGCTTGAAACCTTTCTCTAGCAAGAATTTTGATAGAGTATCGTACCATGCTCTTGGAGCTTGCTTAAGTCCATACAAAGCTTTTTGAAGTTTGAAGACGTGATTTGGAAATCTGCTATCTTTAAATCCAGGGGGTTGAGCTACATAGACCGTCTCTTGGAGTTCTCCGTTGAGAAATGTGCTCTTCACATCCATTTGGTAAAGCTTGACTTTCTTGTGAGAGGCATAAGCTAAGAAAATTCTGATAGCTTCTAGTCTTGCTACAGGCGCAAAAGTTTCATCATAGTCGATTCCTTCCTCTTACCTATAGCCTTGCGCAACCAACCTAGCTTTATTCCTGGTGATGCTTCCATTCTCATCCATTTTGTTTCTGAATACCCATTTTGTTCCAATAACACCTTGGTCATGAGGTCTGGGTACCAAAGTCCAAACCTTGCAGTGCTCAAATTGGTTAAGCTCTTCTTGTATAGCAGTAACCCAGCTTGAATCTTGGAGCGCTTCATCAATCTTCTTTGGTTCGATTTGAGAGATAAAGGAGTGATACTCATCATCAAAGTTTGATGCTCTCCTAGTACGAACCCCTACATTGAGATCACCAATGATATTTGATGTTGGATGATCTCTAACTTCACGAACCTCAGGAGGTAAGTTAGGTTGAGTAGTAGGAATACGAAGATCTTTAATGGGTACTTCATTTGCTCCAACATCGAGGTCATCAAAAGTGATTTACTGAAGTGGAGAAACATCATGCACAGGAGGAGGTGTCTGCGCATCAGGAGTTGTGACTTCTGGCGCAGCATCTGGAGAATGCGTATGAGATGGGCTTGCTTGATTCTGACTTTGATTATCTTGATTATCATTCTGTGCAGGTGCAGTTTGAGGCTGCGTACCTGTCTCATCATTCTCAGTAGAATCATCAGAATCATTTGGAGCCAAATGTGGCTCAAGGAGAGAATGCTCATCAAAAGTAACATGGACAGATTCTACAATTACTAAAGTAGTTCTATTAAAGACACGAAAAGCTTTGGAGTGTTTGGCATACCCAACGAAAATACCTTCATCTGCTTTGGCGTCGAATTTGCCTCTATGATCTTTGCCATTGTAGAGGATATAGCATTTGTAGCCAAAAATCTTGAAGAAAGCAATGTTGGGGCGCTCTTCCTCTCCATAGCTCATATGGAGTCTTGTTGTAGGCTTTGTTGATGAGGGATCTATTCTGAGTAAAGCAAGCAGTGTTGACAGCTTCTCCCCAGAAATACTTTGGAAGCTTAGCTTCTGTGATCATTGTCTTCCCAGCCTCGATCAACGTGCGATTTTTCCTTTCCACAACGCCATTTTGTTGAGGACTCCAGCAGCAGAGAAATTGTGATCTATGCCATGATCATCACAATATTGAGTAACACCGTTATTCTTGAATTTAGTTCCATTGTCTGATCTAATGCTCATGATGTCGTCTCTCTTTTGAGTTTGGAGCTTTCGAAAGAGAGCAGTCAAGATATCATAGCAGTCATCTTTGGATGTCATCATTTCGACCCATGTGTATCTTGAGTAATCATCCACCACAACTAAGGTATATTTGTTTCCTCCAATGCTCGCGGTGGTGACAGGTCCAAACAAATCCATGTGAAGCAGTTGTAAACATTTGGAAGTTGAGGAAGCAATCTTGCTGGAGAAAGACTGCTTAGGTTGTTTACCGAGCTGGCATGCTGAGCATTTTCTATCATGATGGTCAACTACTTTAGGAAGTCCTTTGACTAGATTTTCCCGTCCTAGCTTAGCCAAATATATGAAGTTCAAATGACTTAAGCGCTTATGCCATGGCCAGTTGCTTTCACTTACATTCTTTGCTACAAAACAGAGATTAGTGATAGAATCTATAGCAGTAAGATTAATAATGTAAACATTTGTCTTACGAGTCCCTGTGAGCAAAGTTAGTCCGGATATGCCATCTTTGATATTGTAGTGCATTGCAGTGAAGTGACATTCCAAACCTTTATCGCAGAATTGTGATATGGAGAGCAGGTTGTGCTTGAGTCCTTTTACGAGCGCAACTTTCTCAATGCACACTTTATCTTTTCTGATTCTTCCATATCCAACTATGTTCCCTTTGTTGTTATCTCCAAAAGTTACTGAGGGACCTCTTCCTTCATACACATATTCAAGAGCGGTGACATCTCCAGTCATGTGTCTAGAACATCCACTGTCGAGGTACCATATATGCGCTTTAGTTTGTGAAGAGTGCGCAGTGAAGAAGGAGACCTGAAAAATAGACATTAAAAAGAACGCAGGTCCCCTTTATTCTTGGGTCCTAGAGTTAGCAACTTTTGACAACCCACTCCTGTCTGACCTTAGGATTTTTACGTCCCTTAGCATTAGGAGCAAATCGCAAAAGGCATTCTGCAGCCTTGTGACCTAAACCATCACACACAACACAATAATGTAAGCCACTTATAGATTGGGTTTTTACAAACTCTTTACTCTTCTTTGGCGCAGCATTCTTTACTGGAGCAGATGAACTTGCTTTAACAAACACCATCTTTTGAAGTTTTGGTGCGCTTTTATTAAGTATGCGCATCTGGCGTTGAGGCGCATGGCTATCAAGCGCATGACCCTTATGCGCAGATTTGACATTCGAAGGAGAAGCGCAACAAATATCAAAAGGTGCGTTGTCAAGCGCATATTCAACTTTAGCCTTACCCTTGGCTTTTCCAGTTTGTTTCTTTGGGTAGACATAATGGAAATTTTGTCTTTGGACTTTCTCCTGTCCTTTACCCATTGAAGCAGAATGCTTTGCTTTAGGAATTTCAATAGTTTGCTTTGGTGTAAATTCCTTTTCCTTTTCAGAGCATACTGCGCATTTAAAGTTATCACTAGTTGAGAACCCCAAGCCTTCCTTATCTCCACTGGCTTTTTGGGATTCTAGAATTTGATCCATAGTGACACAAGATTTGGTCCATTCATCAGTGATCTTTGTGAGATCAGCTACTTGAGCAGCCAATTCTTCGTTTCTTACTTTAAATAGCGCATTTTGATCTGTAAGAAAACGGTTCTTTTCAGTAAGAGGAGTCATGCTCTTAATCTGCTCCTTAAGGAGGGTGATCTCAGATTTTAAAAGAGTTTTCTCCGTCTTAATCTGTGAAATTTCTCCAATTGATAAGTCCAATGCTTCTTTCATAGAATTGAATTTCTTGATTACCTTTTCAGCTTGCTGAAAAATAGACTCGCGCTCAGCAGCAGAGTCATTCTTTTCTATTACAATTTCAGCAGGAATTTCAAGAGATTCTTTGCGCGGAGGTGCAGCTACAAATTTATTTGATAGGTCTGCTCTGGAAAATAAGTACTTGCCATTCTGTCTGCTTGGAGTCAGATGTCCCATTTCCACCAGTTCTGTGATGGTGGGACCTTTCTTCTGAATTGTTCTTGGCGCAGCCTTTGTGTCCGTATCGGGATCATTGTCTGAATAGCTATCAGCATCAGCATTGGCCACCAAGCAGAGCAGTCCATCCTCAGAGTCATCATCATCATTGTCTTCAGTGTCAGTCTCTATCCAAGTCTTCAGTTCCTTTTCTGCGCAGTCTTCTTCAGCAATCATTCCGCTCTGCTTTGATGATCTCTGCGCAGTATTCCTCTTCATGTACTCAAATTTTGGAGTAGGGTATTTTGATGCGAAATGACCAGGATTTCTGCAGTTGTAGCAAACCAAGTCATCATCTTTCTTTGAGTCTCTGCGTCGAGAAAACTTAGCAGGTGGTTTGCTCGAGGATCCAGGTTTAGAGAATTTCCTGAATTTTTGGAATCGCTTAACGAACATAGCGAAATCATCATCATCCATTTCAAGTAAAGAGGAAGTAGAGACTTTGTATGAGGTTTGAGCAGGCGCAGGTTCCTTTTGCGCAACATAGGAAACAAGTTTTCCTTTGCCTTTAGTTTCATCAATTCGATCAAGTTTTAGCTCATACACTTTTAAGTTAGCGTATAAGCTGCGCAGAGGCCAAGTATCTAGAAATCCAGAGTCTTCCAGATGACTTGCCTTATACACATATCTGGAACCTAGCGCATCTAAGAATTGAGAATTAACTTCTTTATTAGTGAATGTGGTTCCAAGAGATTTACAACAGCACAGAAGCGATCGTAAGTTTGTCTCAAGGTTTCACCATCCTTTCTCATGAAGCAGTTGAATTTTCTTTGCATCACAAATCTTTTGTTTTCCTTGCTTACTTTGTCTCCATTCACATATCCTTCGTTCCTTTGCAGTTCCACCGCTCACAATTTGATTATGCGTGGAGAGGTCTAGAGTGCTAAGAATGATGTTTCTTGCTCTTCCATCATAGCCAACCCATTTCTTTTCTTCATCGGTCCATTCCTCTTTGGCCTTCTTGATTGTAGGATTTTCCTTGTTGGTAGCAGCATCAGGATTAGCCTTCATTGGGATGTAGGGTCCTTCAAGAACGATGTCATGAAGGATCTCGTCAATAGAAGAAAAATGAGTGAGCATGCAGTGCTTCCAGATTTCGAAGTGATCTTCATTCAGCACTTGAACATGTGAATAGTTAGCCATTGCCCAAGATTTTGAAGCCATCTTGAATCGGCACCCAAGTTGTTAAGCTTGAAAAACAAAATAAGTTTATGAAGGTGTTTGCTCTGATACCACTTGTTGGTCCCAAATGGGCAACAAGGGTATGAAAAATGCTAGAGGGGGGGTGAATAGCGTTTTAAAATTCTTTTCAAACCCTTTTGCAAAGCAATGGCTTATGCGCACAGTTCTCAAATAAGCTAAGTATAGCACGCAGAGAGAGTGTGAAATCCACAACGGAAATTTAAGTAGCAACTGCGCAGGGTATACTGCGCAGAAGGTAAAAACGCACGCGCTAAGTTTTGGCTAAAGAGTTGGTTAAAATGTTCTAAGGCAATAAGCAGTAACAAAACAGAGCATCAAATAGCAATCTGAAAAGATCATACAAAGCAGCTATTAAGATATAATGTAAGCAGGAAATAAGCAGTAAGAATAGAGAACAAGCTATTTGGAGAGGTTCGATCGATGAAATATCTACTTCCTCTACCAAGATGGTTAGTCTTGGATTTTCTAATGAGATTTATATTGATGAGAGGAACTTTTACAAGATTACAAAGAATCAAAACTCAAATCAAAATCTAATCTATGAAGAGCAAATCCTAGACTAAACCGGTGTATCTCAAGAAGTAAGATCTAAATGTGAAGCTTCAAGAGGTGTGTGTGTGTGTGACAGAAATTCTGAGCTCTATGAATCTATGAGATGAAAAGCACGAAGAATTCTGGTGATATAAGGCTTTAGGATCTGGGCAGGAGTTTGAAGGTATGAAGGTTTGAAGGTTGATCTTGAATCTGGGAATATAAGCAGCAATCTTCTTAACTTCAAGGATACTTATGAAAGCACAAACTCTAGCAACTTGGAAATGAAGATGAGCAGGCTATTTATAGTAGAGAGCTTAAAACTATTCGTTGGAGCTCTGAGCAAGGACGATGAGCTGGCACTATATGATTGGTGCGCAGATGTCCTTTACACCCGTTGGGGCTCTGATCAAGGTTGATGACCTGGCAGAATATGATTGGTGTGCAGGGATCTTTAAGCCGTTGGAGACTGAGCATGAAGACCAAATTCAAAAGCTTCTTCTAGAAGGTTGACAGCTGTCTTTATTTGAATTGCTTCGCATCTCCACCGTTGGATATGTTGAGTGTGCAAATTTGTCGTTTCTGCACACCTCAGCACTTTAATAAGCGTGCATCTTCTAAGCGTTTTCCAAGTTAGGTGATCTGTATGCATAAAAAACTGAGCAAGGTAGAATGCTGCGCAGGAGAGACCTGCGCAGTGACTACCAGTCTTGCTTAGATCTTCATTCCTTTTCGCTCCAAGTCCTATATTCTAAGCATATACACTAAAATGGACTAAGCTAAAAATTGAAGTTATAAAACTTCTTACATAGCGTCCTAAAGTCCATAAAATATCAATAGGTGATGGTATCAATCAATTCTAACATAAATAGGAGGGTTAAGTGATAAGCATACCCAACAGATGCACCTAGTGTTATTTGGATCCCACCTCCTTGTCTCCGCCTCTTTCTTTCATCAACCAGAGTTTGTAATGTTGTGTTGGTATCATCCCCCATAGTGACATCATCATAAGCTTGGTTGGTTCTAACTGCACCCAACGGATAAGAGGAAGTTGTATCCAAAATATTTGGATTAGTAACCAACCCAACTGCCTCAACTGTTAACATGTGGTCATTGGTTGCCGGTAACTGCCCATCACGTGTCTCTTGAACGAGATTATCGCCACTACCACCACCCTGATCCACCACCGGCTGCCGTGAAAACTCAACGTTCCTAAGCCATCGCTCACCGCCCAAAGTCTGTTTACGTTTGTCTGGTGCTCTCAACCAAGAACCCCAACCCTTTTCCAATGGTGCACCTCCAGCATCAAAAATCTTTTCACAGAAACTCTCAGAGTGTCCCAGAATTCCGCATATGAAACAGAAGAATTGGAGGTGTTCATATTTAAATTGAACAACAAACGTATCCCCGCCCTGAGTTCTTATCTTCTTAAAGCGTTTAAGAGGCACAGTGACATCCAACTCCAACCGAATCCGCATAAATGAACGCCATATTTCACCCGCAGTAGATGCATCAAATTCAACAAATCGACCCACGAAATTACCCAATTGTATCGCCATCTGCTCTGTTAAATAGCCCACAGGTAGGTCATAAACCTGGACCCAAACTGGTAATGAATCCAATAGAATATGTTGAGAGTTGTCGCCTGCGTTTATGCGCCTGACCACAAGTGGGAAATTTCCATACAACCATGGACCTTGGCTTAACACACGTTGAAGATCCAATTCATGAAAAAATTGGAACAAAAAGCGGCCATCACCCAAATCTTTAATGAAAACACCATGACGTGGTTTCCAAATGCTCACCAAACGACTCCTCATGAGATTGAAATTGATGGGTAAATCTGTGAGAAATCTCCCAACCAAACAAAGGACCCAAGCCTCCCCATTGTTGGAACACTCGATCGGATTTGCGATGATCTCCGCCTCTTCATCCGGTGCCAATGATAAATTTGCAAGACGAGTATCCATAAACAAAGAAAATTGACTAACAAAACCCTAGAATCTGCAAAGAGAATGGGTTAAAACAAAGGCTCTCATATTTCAGAGATAGAGAAAGGCTCTCATATTTCAGAGAGAAAGTACAGTCTCAGTTTTATGTTACTCGTTAGAAAATTATAATTAATATGATGTAACATATTTTACTGAGAAAATCAAGACCTAACCAAATTTGACCTAAAACAATAAGCATTTTGAACCGATCGAATAATCATATTTGAGAGTTCAAACATTTTAAGAGTTTCAAAATATATACTATAGTATTTTAAAGTAGGCAAAAATGACTTTGGGCATGGCACCTCATCCAATTTTTGGTTAATCTTGCTCCTAAGCTTGCCACGTCAGATTCATGGCATTAAGAGCCAAACTTTTCGGTTCTTGCTAACTAGACACAAATAATAAGTTATATTCTTAGTTATGGGTATGGGTACTAATAATAGGTATGAAACTAAATATGTTTAAGAATTATAATTGATAAGAAACTAATGTAAAGAACTCAAAGATTCTTGAAGAATATGTTATACCTAATAGACATATACTTTTATATATATACTAGAAGTATAGACTTGGTAGGCCTAGCATTTAAAAACGCCAATAAAGTGATGCATAATTATCCAACTTTTCGGCTCCTTATACATTGATTATCCTAATTTAACTTTTCATATAATAAAATGCATTATTTTATGATGGGATATGTTTTGCTTGGGAATGCATTGTTTTATGATAGAATACATAGAGTTTTGCAAGTCAAATTAAATCTCTTTTGATAGAGTTTTGATAATAGATAAAGAACTTTAGCTAACATGCATAAAACGGAATAGTTTAGTACTTCAAGAGACAAGAAGGTGTTTAATAAGCATTAGAGACTTAGTAGTTGGAAAGTCACACAAAAAATCTTTAGTAAACTAACCACCATTATCAGGTTTTTTTTTGTTTTTTTTTTTTTTTCCCTCTCTCTCTCTCTCTCTCTCTCTCTCTCTCTCTCTCTCTCTCCAACGCATCTCATTTTTATTCTTTCACAATTGTGTTTTCTCTCAAATGGGTTGGAAGACTGATTATTTTGGCTTATTTGTCATTACTTATCACTCCATGTAAGTAACATTGTTAATTATATTCCATATCTCATACTTCATTTTTCATCTCTTTTTTCTTTTAATTTAAATTTAAAATTTGTAGTTCAATCTAATTTACATTTATATTTTTTTTGTTTTTCATTTTCTTTTTTATTAATTCCCAGTTTGATACATATTAGAAATTCAAATCTTATTTTCTTTTTTCATTGTGTTTTCTTTCGGATGAGATTTATTTTTACTTTCTTTTTTGTTTTATTTATGTTTTTTCTTATTTCATATTGACTTTGCTTTTAGTCTTCAATTTCATTTACCACTTTCATATTTGGTTTAATTTTTTTTAATTTTTTTTTCAATTTTGATTACTTTTGTTTATTGCCTTCTTTTTTTTTATTAAAATTTGCACTTTCAGATTTCTTAGTACATTTTTCTATGCTATGTTTTTTATATTTATTTTCTCAGTTAAAATTGCACCTTTTTTTGTTTTGATTTCTTATATATTTCCACGTTCTTTTAACATTCTCTTTCGAAATCTATGTACCATATGGTTTTAACTATTTTCTCTCACATGTTTTTTTTAAGTAGGTTTGGGGAAAAAAAAATTGGACAAATTTGGACGAGGAAGAAAACATTATCGACGACCATGGAAGCTATGTAGTCCGACATGTTAATGGAGGACCCCACTATGACTACCTGTAGTAGGAATGAAACACACTCAAATTTACTTCATTGAAGATTAATAATTTTGGTGATTGTCAAATTGAGAAAACAAGTTTCTTGGTGAGTTTTATTTGATTTTTTCTCTCTTAAATCTACTTTTATATAATATATTTTTTGTTATTATGTTTGTATTAATTAATCATCTCTATTATCACAAATATGGTATTTCAATTTTTTTTCTGTTTCCATGATTGCAATATAATTTTCTATATGGTGTTATTATTTTCAAAGTTAAGTAGTATGTTGAGGATGATCAAGAAAAGAAATGTTTGAATATGGGAATATTGAATTTTATGGATAAAACACTTACAGTTCAATGAGTAATGCTTTTAATTTGTGAGAGGTGGGAGGTAAGTTTATCATTTCTTAACTTTTACAATTTGCTATTCTTTATGAGAATTTCAAGAAATCTAATATAAACTTAATTCAGTTGAAATTATTATTTTATAAAAATTAGTTATTAGATTATATGAACTCCACATTTATTTTCTATTAGACATTCTTTTTATTTTTATTTTAACTTTTGATTTTTTTTTATTAAATTGATTATTGTTTAGTGATCAAATTTTCCTGATGGCAATACTTAATTTAATTCATTTGTCTTTAAATACTTAAAGGGTTAATTATTCAATATGTTTTAATTAGTTTATAAATTTTGACTATAAATATCAAATTAATTGTACAAATTAAATTTTTGTAGACACACATGCACTTTCTATCCCTCTATATAAACTTTTATAAAAATCCCTCCATATATTTATAAATTATTAATTGGGCCATTGAAAATAATTACTTTATATTATATATCCCTCCGGATAATATTTTACAAAAAACTACTTTTCATATTTATAATTATCAAATGATGCGTCGTTCGCACGGGATCGAATGCTAGTTAATGACTGATTCCTACTGCATGTATATTTGAAACTACATAGATTACTACTTTGGGTGTCCTATACAAACTACTCCCTCTGTCCCAGAGTAAGAGTCGTACTTTCCATTTTGGTACGTCTCAAAGTAAGAGTCATATTCCTAAAATGGCAAAGAATCTTTACTATTCACCCCACTCATTCTCTCTCCTATTAACTTTTATACTCACAACACCAATCAATTCACTATTCTCTCTCACTTATTCTCTCTCCTACTTTACTTTTACACTCACAACATTTACATTACTTCTAATATTTATTAATAAGCGTGCAAATGATGGATATGACTCTTACTCCGGGACGGAGGGAGTACATAATTTTTGAAATAGAAAATTTATAATTTTTTTCATTTAACGAGACTCATTTTCATATCTACAATAACTATTTATTTATTATTTCCTATTTTACTTTTATTCTCTTCTACATTATTTCAGTACTTACAACAAGAGGTGGTCTCTTGTGACAACACATGGATCCGTCTTATAGAAGAGACGGGTCGACCCATGATCCGTGTGCAATATTCTCTACGAAGCATAGAATCCCTACCCATGCTCCACTCAAAATCTACCACGTGTAGGGATGGCAATTCTACCGAATCCGATCCGTATCCGAGACAATCCGTCCGGGGATGGGTGGGTTTGATAATAGCTTTTCAAAATCCGGCGGGTTCGGATACGGGTTCGGTAGCTGTCCAAGATCCGTCCGTATCCGACCCGTATCCGACCCGAATAGGTTTATATCCGTATCCGCTCCGTATCCGGCCCGAGTTGATTTATACGATGCTATTTACTATTTTACCCTTACTATTCAAACTTTATTACTCCCCTTACCTGGTATATATCAAGCATGTTCGATTCTTAGGGTTACAAAATGAAATCCGCCGTTTCCTAGAGAGAGAGAGAGAGAGGGCGACTGGGCGATTGAATCGGGAGAGTGACGACCTCTCCGGCCACCACCGTCTACGACACCGGTTAACCCCCCCCCCCCCCCCCCGTCCAAGGTATGTGTTCGACCTTCTCTGTAGGATCTTTTGCATTGATTAATTTCTTGGGTATATTTTGAGGTTTCTTGAATTAATCTGCATTGTTTTTGTGGGTTTAGGTTGCAATTGAGACGGGATTGAAGTTCATAAGTCTCTGGTATATACTGTGATTGAAGTTCAAAGATTGAACGAAGGTATGGTCTTTCTTACTGAATCTGGCCGAGACGACGACCTGGTGTCTTTGATTCCCTCCACCCTCTTAATCTGGCCGCTATCATCAATTTCACCGTCGTCGATTTCGCCACTGCCGTCCCTCCGACCGGCGCTTGTCGTCTACTCAGTAGCTCAGGTAAGTCCTTATCTTTAATCCCTTGGATTTCTGCCATTGTGTGATTTTAGTTTGGGATGTTGGGAGTTTTTTTTTTCTTTAGAAATCTTTCTACAAAGACGAGAACCTGCAAAATCCCATTAGAAAATGGAAACTAAAAAAAAATAAAAAAATGGGCGGATCTTACGGGCGGATACGGATTCGCCGTAATCGGATACGGGGTTAACAACCTCGGGTCGGATACGGGTTTTGCGATATCCGGACCGTATCCGACCCGTTGCCATCCCTAACCACGTGGCAGCGACCCATGACCATTTTTTTTGTTTTATATATATATATATATATATATATATTTAGTTTTTATATTTTTTTTGGCAGTTTTTTTCGTTTGCCGAAAGTAATACTCAATATAACTAAATGTAACAATTGTGTTACTTATAAAGTAATGTTGTTTATAAATAAACGTAACACCAGTTTTACAAAAAAAAAAAAATACTCTCTCCGTCCCAGAGCATATGCCCACCCTCTTATTTGCACAGAGATTAAGAAAAGGTGAAAGTGATGTAAGTGTTGTGAGTATAAAAGTAAAGTAGGAGATATAATGAGTGGGAGTTAATAGTGAGTTGATTGGTGTTGTGAGTATAAAAATAAGTATGAGAGAGAATGGGTGGGAGGAATACTAAAGATTCTTTGCCATTTTAGGAATATGATATATACTTTGGGACAGACTAAAAAGGAAATGTAAACATATACTTTAGGACAGAGGGAGTAGATCATTTTACTCATCTTTCAACTGTAATACTAATTTTAAATACGTGTAACACTAACAATAACTAAATGTAATTATCGTTATACTGAAATGTCATAGTGTTTTTTCAGAATATTTTTTTAGTATTTTGATTTTATTTTTTGAAAGAAAGTAACATTTGAAAAATAACAACTTATATACATGAATGTAATTATTTGTACAAGTAAATGTAACACTCTAGTAGATGAAATTGTAATAGATTTCTATAGATAATGTAATACTTTTACTTATATCATGATAAATTGAACCCATTGTAACTTATTATTTGAAAACATATGGATATAATATTATACAAGTAAACGTAACTGTTTTACAATGTTATTATACAAGTAAAATGTAACATTCATTTATAAAAATTGTTACTTTCTTATTTTTACATTGTTACTAACACAAGTGTTTTTAGTTATAAAGTGTAAAGGGTTGAATTATTACATTTCTATACATGTGCTACAATTATGTATAAACATTGTTATATATAAGTAATACATTCGTTACATTTTAGTTATAATAAGTACTCCATCCGTCCCAGAGTAAGAGTCCTACTTTCCATTTTGGTACGTCCCAGAGTAAGAGTTATATTCCTAAAATGGCAAAGAATCTTTACTATTCACCCCACTCATTTTCTCTCATATTTTACTTTTATACTCACAACACCAATCAATTCACTATTCTCTTCCACTCATTCTCTCTCCTACTTTATTTTTACACTCACAACATTTACATCACTTCTAATATTTATTAATAAACGTGTAAATGAGGAGTATGACTCTTACTAGGGGACGGAGGGAGTATTACTTTTGTCAAATGAAGAAAACATAAAAAAAAACACTGTTATTTTTCTGTATATATGTATTACTTTTATATATACAAACTATTACATATAAGTAACACGTTTGTTACATTTAATTATATAGTAAATATTACTTTTGGCAAACCGAAATATATATATATATATATATATATATATATATATATTTTTGCCCGCGGGTCATGGGTCGACGGGTCATGGTATTCTCATACTCCCTCCGTCCCAGACTAAGGTTCTTAGTTTGACTTTACACGGAGATTAAGAAAAAATAAATGTTGTGAGTATGAAAAAGTAAGTAAGAGAAAGTAGGAGAGATAAAGTGGGTAGAGAGTTTTTGTTGTGAGAATGAAAAGTGAGTCTCATGCTCCATTTTAGGTAATAAAACAATTAAGAACTTTAGTCTGAGACAAATCAAAAAGGTAAGTAAGAACTTTAGTCTGCGACAGAAAGTACAAGTTTTTGTCTTATAACATCTAACCATTAACACTATTCATTAGTTCCGGTGCCTAACTCATAAAGAGCAATGCTAAGGGCATACGAGTAAATTTTATTCGTCTACAAAACCTCCTATAGTCCGACCAATTAGATATGTACTCCATTTGTCCTCTTTAACTTATAAATTTTGGGTTGGGCACATTATTTAAGGAAAAGTAAAAAAGTTGATGCGTTGTGAGTGTAGATAGTTGAATGGGAGAGAGAAAGTGAGGTAGAGAATAATAAGTAGATAGTTGTTATGAGTATGACAAGTGGTCCTATTATTTTAAAAATATTAAAACATTTTTTTTAAAAAAAATTTATAAATCAAAATGGGACAACTAAAATAACAAATTTTGTAGATTAAAGAGGGACGGATGGAGTATCTGCGAGTCTACAACTTTGTCAATTAAGCAATTAAACAAGGCAATAAAGAAGCCAAGTTTGCAGTCTTGGCAGGGAATTATTTGATCATTATATTATCAAAACTCTAATATCGTGGCCCAACTAAAGTACAGTACACATTCTGTAACTATTGCGTACTGATGGTAAAAAAAAATCATGCTCCTGCCGTCTTAGAGTTAAGAGTCTTACCTTTCATTTGTACGGAGATTAAAAAATTATGGAAGTAAAGTAAATGTTGTGAGTGTAAAAGTAAAGTAAGAGAGAAAATAAGGGGAAGGGAAGGGTAAATATAAAGTCACAAAAAAGTGCCACAAAATGTAGCTTACAAAATGATGTGTCAAAATTCTATTGGTGAACTTTTTTTGTATTCATCATTTTATGAACTTTTTTTATGCCCCTAGCATTGCCTGGGAGGGAATAGTAAGTTGATTGGTATTGTGAGTATAAAAGTAAAGTATGAGAGAAAATGAGTGGGATGAATAGTAAAGATTCTTTATCATTTTAAGAAATAGACTTTTACTCTCTAGGACGTATCAAAATAGAAAGTAAGACTCTTACTCTGAGACGGATGGAGTAATAATCTAATTCTTGAATGTAACTAAAATAATTTTCTTCATCCCACTACTCTTTTGTTTACTAGTGGAATGCTTCTGCCAGTTTTGAGTCAAATGTACTCGCTACATTCATCACTCTCCCCAAATTAAGCTTCTCAGTATTAAGGAATACTCCTTCCGTCCCATTTCAAATTGCAAATACTAGGTTGGCACGGGGATTAAGAGAAAAAGTGAAAAAAGTGATGTGTTATGAGTGTTGATAGTTGAGTGGGAGAGAGAAAGTGGGGTAGAGAATAGTTAGTGGGTTAGTGGATGTGAGTGTGCAAGTGGGTTAAAATTTGCCATTTTTGGATTTTGCAATTTTAGTTGAGACACCCTTTTTGGCAACTTTTGCAATTTGAAATGGGACGGAAGGAGTATTATATATTCCTAGCACATATTGTAATTACCAAACATAGAGATTGTATCTTGTACACCAAGTTAGATTATTCTAGAATATTAGTTTCCTTATTGTATTAGTATTCCTAATTAGATTAGGACTCTAGAACTCTCTTTGTACTCCTATAAATATGTATTGCTAGTATCAATAATACTTGAGTCATTCATACAATATTATTTGAGTCTCTCATATCAATTATCTCTCTCCATGTATGATTGGCTCCGACTATCTCTTTCTCTAATCCTTGTTATGGTATCAGAGCTATGATCCATGAAGGGACTTCTCCACCAAACCCTATGAGCCGCCCCATACTATCTCCACCACAAAGCTTCCGCCAACCACCATACAAAACCACCACGGGAAAACTTTCCCCACCATTGCCACCATATCACCACCACAAAAACTAAGAAAATCCGGCCAAAACCCTATTTTTTCTTCTTTATTAAACTAGCTGGCTTCCGCAAATCACGTTGCCTGGGCAATACCCAAAAGGCCAAAACCCCTTCTCCCCAAACCAATACCCACAGGCCTACCCCCTTCTCAACCACCAATTTTTTTTACCGGATATATTCATCCTTTAATCTGCCTTTCCTGGTGAAAGAGAAAGTCATCCCAAGTTGCCAAATACTTTCTCAATTTTTTTTTACTTTTTCGCCATGTGTCTCTGCCCTCTGTACTATTGTTCTCTCCCTCCCTCAATTTTTTTTCCTTGTTTTTTTTTCTTTCCCAACAACAGCAACTGCTTACCCCGTCTCGCGACGTAAAAGAGCCAAAAAAATTCTCAAAGCCCGTCTCGCGACGTAAAAGCCCAGCCCCTCTCGCGACGTTAATGCCTCCACCCGTCTTGCGACGTTAATGCCTCCACCCGTCTAACGATGTAAAAGCCTTACCCCCGTCTCGCGACGTAAAAGCCCAGCCCGTCTCGCGACGTTAATGCCCCCACCCGTCTAGCGACGTAAAAGCCTCAACATGTCTCGCGACGTTAAAGCCTCCACCCGTCTCGCGACGTAAAAGCCTCCACCCGTCTCGCGACGTAAAAGCCTTACCCCCATCTCGCGACGTAAAAGTCTTAGATGTACACTTCATAGGGTGAAAACCCTACTTGTACAAATGTAAAGATCATGGCAACATCAACACAACCGGGATCACATCAACCAACTCACTTCAACAACCGGGTTCATCTCATCACTTTCCAAGATTGGACTCTCCTATCTGTCGTCCATCTTGCGGGGGCATATTAAGGAATATTATATATTCCTAGCACATATTGTAATTACCAAACATAGAGATTGTATATTGTACACCAAGTTAGATTATTCTAGAATATTAGTTTCCTTATTGTATTAGTATTCCTAATTAGATTAGGACTCTAGAACTCTCTTTGTACTCCTATAAATATGTATTGCTAGTATCAATAATACTTGAGTCATTCATACAATATTACTAGTAGGTAACCCGTGCTCTGCACGGGAATCTATTCCGTTAATGTTTTTTGTATTTTCCTTTTTTGATGTTTTTAATTGATAAATTAACATAATAATTTTATTTGAAAATATATGTATATTTTAAATTAATCAAAATATTCATAGCTTTGGTTGTACATAGTTGTAATGAATATATTTTTTAATTAATTTAGAAGTACATTTAAGTCTGTTGTATGAATATTTCAAAAAACCTAATGGTATTAATAGTTAACGTATATAGTAACTATTATGATTAAATAATATAATTAATAGAAATAGTTAATATATATTGTAACAATTATGATTAACTAATACTATTAATAATAATAATTAACTTATATAGTAACTATTATAGTTAACAATTATATTTAACTATTATAATTAATTAATACTATTAATAGTATTAGTTAGTTATAATAATTAAATATTACTCCCTCCGTCCCGGAGTAAGAGTCCTATCTCCCATTTGCACGAAAATTAAGAAATGATGGAAGTAAAGTAAATGTTTGTGAGTGTAAAAGTAAATTAGGAGAGAGAATGAGTGGGAGTGAATAATAAGTTGATATTTTGTGAGGATAAAAGTAAAGTAGGAGAGAGAATGACTAAGATGAATAGTAAAGATTCTTTATCAGTTTAGGAAAAAGACTTTTACTTTGTGATTATCAAAATAGAAAGTATGACTCCTACTATGGGACGTATATAATAGTTAACTATTACTATTATAAGTATTAGTTACTTAACTATATTAGTTATCTATTATAGTACATATTACTATTATAAGTATTAGTTACTATAGTAGTTAACTATAGTAGTTAACTATAATATTAGTTACCTATTATAGTAATTATTACTATTATAAGTATTAGTTACTATATTAGTTAACTATAATAGTTACCTATTATAGTAACTATTAATATTATAAGTATTAGTTACTATAGTAGTTAACTATATTAGTTACCTATTATAGTAACTATTACTATTATAAGTACTAGTTAACTATAGTATTTAACTATAATAGTTACTCTATATAGTAACTAATACTATTAGCTAAGAAAAAGAATTTGAAAAGTCTCTTATTTATAAGAGTGGTAATGATGTGGCAACACTAAATGCAACCTTTCTCTACGACTTGTCTATGTAGCAACACCATGACTCTCCTCACCAACTTTAATATATATATATATATATATATATAGATTTGAGTCTCTCATATCAATTATCTCTCTCCATGTATGATTGGCTCCGACTATCTCTTTCTCTAATCCTTGACACTCATGTGCTGTTTGGTCAAGAAGCAAATTGTTTGGCCTGCGTCCAAGTCCAAACTCACCCCTTTTATATGTACTATCAAAACGCAAAAAACTGCGTTTTAGTATAAGCAGCTATAACCCAGCTTTTGTTAGAAGTGGTTCTAAAAAGCTGTTTTTATATAATTTTTTACATTGATAACTTTCACTTTATATGTGCATCTACTATATTGATATGTATAAAGTAGGGGGTGAGCATGGTACGGGACGGTTCGGGATTGGGGTAATACCACTACCGAACCGTATATCTTCAGTACGTAAAGTTTTAAACCGTAACGACTCAGTTCTAAGTGGTACGGTTCTTTCGGTTCTCGGTTTCGGGATCGATCGGTTCGGGATATAATTCGGTTCTTCGACAATGATGCTGAAGCTTGAGCTAAAAAGTCTCAAAAAAAGATACCAAGTAATACTAATGAATTAACATTAGATAAGTAAACTCTAATTTATTTATTATGAGGAAACTATGAAGAATTAAGAAATATAAACAATGAATAAACGAGCTTCCCCTACCACATACGAGAAATCGAGTTAGAGACACAAAATCAATTTCGTGCAGCATGTATGGGTGAGATCGTTGGGTGAGAATGGAAGAATCCACCGAAAGGTGGGTGGCTGATGCAATACGTATATTTGATTATATCAAATATTATAAATGTCTTAGTATTTTATTATTAGTTTAGTTTAATTAGTATTTTTATTAGTATTTTCGTCATTATTTTTGATAGGTCATTTAAAGTAGGTTTTAGAGTAGGATTAGAAGTTATTTTGCTATTTTTAAGTCCTATTATGTTACCATATAGGTTAGGAGTAATTCTAGAAGGTTTAGGATTGTTTTTCAAGTTTTATGGGCACTATAATAGGCCTCAAGTTGTATTACGAAAATTAGCTTTTATTGAATAAAAACTCGATTGCTTTGCAATTATTTATCCCTCTTTAACCTCCATTATCTCTTTATTCAAGAATTTCATCGAAATTCTTCTAGGGAATTTATATTCCTTGCAGAATAATTGATTTCGATCAATTATTAGTTACTATTCTGCTGCGTCTTTACATCAGTTGGTATCAGCGCCTGGTTGATCCTTGGACGATGGTTAACGGTGTAAAAAACAACGAGGACACACAACCCCTTATTACTGCTATTACCCGTCCGTTGGAACAACAAACGGCACACCAAGCGCGTCAAGATGATTTTTTGGCGGCACAACAACAGCAAGCAACGCAATTTGCGGAGCTTATGGCAACAATTGGGCGCATGGCAGTAGGCGGTGGTGGTGATGTCAACCCCGGAAACCGAAACGGCACGCGTGAGGAAGATCTCCGTCACGTTGATCCGTACAGTAGGGTTAATCGTCCAATTCGTAATAATCGCGTTGATCATGAAGATTGGTGGACGACGAAGGTTCATGACTTGGACGAACAAATTATAATTAAAGATTTCAACGGGAAAAATGTTAGTGATAATTTTTTTTTTCGGTGGATGGAGAGATTGCTCCAGAATCGAAATCCGATGCAGGCCCGGCTCTACCCATTAGGCCACTAAGGCCATGGCCTTAGGCCCCTTAAAAATGGCTGATTTTTAGTCCTCCAAATTTTTCCCACTATGCATATTTTATTGGCCCATTTTTATTATTTGTAAGCTCCATAATAATGAGTCATTAAAATTATAGCCCAAATATTGATATGATATCCTCAGCCCACTAACAAAAGTGGCCCAATTAAACAAAAGAAGCCCACATCTTTTCTTTTCCTAAATCCTTTAGTAAATAGAAATTGATTAATTATATAATAATAACCCCAACCCTACCCAATATATTCTATACGCTCAAAACGTGAAGAAAAAAAAGAGGCTGCGATTCTCATTCTACGAATTGTGAAGGTTGAAGAACAGTCACTGTCCAAGCCTCCAACTCCAAGGTATGTTTTTCAGGCTTTTTCGTTTCTTTTGTGATTGTAATTTTTTGTGATTGTAATTTGTAATTGAATGGTATATTCCTCCGTCCCAAAATGATGTTACTATTTTTTCTTTTCAATGATAATATGAAAATTTAAGTTTAAATTAATTATTCGAATGATTATATAAAATTTGTTATTGATCTTTGTTTAATTTAATTATCATAACTTATAATTTGAAAAAAAAAATCATTGATTAATTATTAATATTTAACTTATGACTGCATTAACTTTTTGTTGTAGATTTTGACTTCAAAGTTAAAATTGATTAAAAATTATCTTCGAAGCACGATGTCTCAAGAACGTCTAAATGGGCTAGCTATAATATCGATTGAGAAGAATATGGTTGATAAAAAATGCTAGAAAAAATGTGTTTATATAGTACATTGCAAGGATATATCGTAGTTTTATTTTGAATTATATATTATGTATTGTTATCCATTATTTTCGTATTGATTGTTCATATACTTTATTTTTGAAAAAAAATCATAAACTTTAATTACAGGCCCCAATCAAAATGTTGGCCTTAGGCCCCAAATTTGACAGGACCGGCCCTGATCCGATGAGCCACTTTTTGAAGTGGTGGTGGAACCTGATGTATGTGTGATAGAGTCCTTGGAAGTGCATTACGAGGAGCCACTTTTTGAAGTGATGGTGGCGGCAGATTGTGCGTGAGCGAGATGAAGGAATTAGAATAAAGATCCATAGCCAAGAACTCACGGACTCAACCCAGGACTCCCAGGAACAAGCGCAAATCCGCCCGGACCCGGAGCAAGATCCGTCCGCACCTTGTACCTTGGTCCGTCCGCGCACAGAAGCTGATTCGACTGGACCTGTTGTTGGGGTCCGACCGCTCCCCGGCTCACACCCGCCCGGACCTGGATGGATTTGGCTAGAAAATTTTCAAATTGTTGATGCGCATTTGTCCTATTTCTTTCCTTGTGCCGAGGTGCCTGATTTATTAAGGCGCGGGAAATAACGGGTTGATTCCAAATATCTCTTCAAGTGGAGCGGAAGACTTCAAATTGCAAGAACGAACTCGAGGACGAGTTCTTTTGAAGCGGTGGTGACTGATGCAATACGTATATTTGATTATATCAACTATTATAAATGTCTTAGTATTTTATTATTAGTTTAGTTTTAATTACTATTTTTATTAGTATTTTCATCATTATTTTTTATGGGTCATTTAAAGTAGGTTTTAGAGTAGGATTAGAAGTTATTTTGCTATTTTTAAGTCCTATTATGTTACCATATAGGTTAGGAGTAATTCTAGAAGGTTTAGGATTGTTTTTCAAGTTTTATGGGCACTATAAAATAGGCCTCAAGTTGTATTCCGAAAATTAGCTTTTATTGAATAAAAACCCGATTGCTTTGCAATTATTTATCCCTCTTTAACCTCCACTATTTCTTTATTCAAGAATTTCATTGAAATTCTTCTTGGAAATTTATATTCTTTGCAGAATAATTGATTTCGATCAATTATTAGTTACTATTCCGCTGCGTCTTTACATCAGTGGCGGAAGGTTGAAGTGGATTGTGGGTAGGGTGAGGATCTGCACTAGGTATGGTAGAGAGGGAGAAAGTCTAAGGAGCCAAGGATGGTTTGTTGTAATGATATCAGTGGCGGAGCCATGAATTTTCATCAATGGGGGCAAAGATTACACAACATAAAAAAATTAACTGTATATTAATTAATGGGGGCAAAACAAAAATAAAAATCTAGGGTGTTCTTACTTTTATTTCAAAGGGGGCAATTTCAACAAATTGCACTAAACCCCCAAAATTTTATAAATTTTGCACTAGTAATTTTTTATTTTTTTAAAAATCAATGGGGGCAATTGCCCCTTTTGGCCCTCTCATGTAGCTCCGCCAATGAATGATATCTCTTTTTGACTTTCCTTATTATCTCAGTATATGTGCGTATAATTTTAATATATATAAGTTTATATATGTGTATATATATAAAGCGACGTAGGTTAAATTTATCGATTTAGGACGGGATATTGGTTCGGTACTTTAAGACAAAACCAAAACCAGAACCGAAATTTCGGTTCTATTAAAATCAAGTACCGTATGCTTAATGGTATCCTCGGTTTCAGTATTTTCGGTTCTGTATTTTCGGTTTTGGTATGGTTTTCTGTATTTCTAAACAATGGAGACTTACAATACTGATTAGGGTCAAAAAGGGTGTTTTATTAACAATTTAGGAGTAATAGTCTAAATCCCGTTAAAATCTGAAGTCGGATTTTTGGCCCATCCCAAGGCTTGCACGGGCGAGTCCTTTAAAGTGCACAGCCATGCACTCTGGTCTGGATTCTGTTTGCATTCGCTAATGCAGTGCACGGCCGAGCCACTTATAGTGCTCGCCCGTGCAACCACAAAAACTCATTTTTAACCTTTTAATTAATTCGTTCTTTTGTGTGTGTCCCCAAATGATTATATTATGTTAGCAATGATTCCAAACACATTTGTTCTCATAAATCATGAGCGGACTCTAGCAAGCCATCATTATTACCCAAATAATATAACTTGTCAAAGTTTGTTTATCCTTATAGAATACTCCCTCCGTCCCACTCGAATTAGGACAAATTTCTATTTTGAGTGTCCCATTCGAATTAAGACAACCCAAAAATGGAAGTGTTTTATTTAATGGGACCCACATTCACACTCACAACAACTTTCCACTCATTATTCTCTACCCCACTTTCTCTCTCCTATTTCACTTTTTATACTCACAACACCTACTCCACTAACACTTTTTCCCAACACATACCTATAAATTTAATTTGTATCACATACACATAATCATCACATGATCATCTAATTAAACTTATACTAGTTATTCATAAGTACTAGGGACGGAGATTATTATAACAAAACATGTAACAACAAATAATGATCAGATAATATCTCTTTATATAATGAATAAATGATAACATAACAACGTTCAAATAACGTGCCTAGGGCATATACACCATAGTATTGCACGCCTGCTGGTCGATTTATGGTTTCCTCTCTTCCTTGGATCTCCCGAACCTGAGCTTTGCTACTAGTTGTAAGGGATTTGGGGGGGTCTCCACATCCACTATCCCATACTAGTAGCAGTCATCAATATGGAGAAAGTAATTCAATACATGAAATAATATGAAAAACATAAGACCGATATTTGATAACCCAATTCGTCAACACATGACTACATCTGGAGGCACCAAGCCACGATATCACTATAATAATATATGAAGATCGTTACAACTTTGCACATGCAATCACTAAGATCTAAACATGACTATTCTCCAAGAACAATCTTTCTCACCTATATATTATTATCTCACCTCCCCCAAGAACACACACAACACGATCATAGTCAGGTTGTAGGATCGACCCCTATGACTCTTTTAGGCCACCGGCTCCCTCGTTGACACTATTTTGTGGCTCTCTCTTGATATCCTAACTTTTTCCTAATATAAATTAAATGCACAATATTATGGTGGCTGTCACAATATATTTATAGGGATATAAAACATAATCCTGATCAAAACCTAATTACCCGGAGTCCCAGAGACGGAAGGAGTAAAATTGGAACAAGGAAATTAATTACAATAAGGAATCTGGTTCCTTTAGGGAATAAATTTCCCTTTTCCACAAGACTCCCATTCACGTAGACTCATTCCACGTAAAGCCGTCAACCTTCTTGATGGAGTGGGCGGTCGCCCGCTCCTCCTTGTGCGGCCGCCTACTCTACAAGTCTAGGCCCAAATCTTATCTAATGGAGTGGGCGATCGCACACTCTTACCTTGTGCGATACAATTAATATGTGAAATCCCTTTTTTTCACATTTATTAATTATCAATTTAATAATTAATAATTGTGAAATTAGGGGTTTAATTTTTAAGATATGTTTTTTTAAGTTTTGCAATTTAGTTTATTATAATGTTCCTCTTTGTATTTCTTATTTTGTTTTTCTCTTCTTATGTGAGAATTTGTGATTTCTCTTCTTTGCCGAGGGTCTTGTGTATTTTGTGTATTTTCTTTGTTGTTTCTATTTAATATTTGTTTAGTTATATCAATCAACTATCCGACGAGGATGATGAAGGAGTATTTATAACGTACTATAACCACTGTTACACCAAATGCAATGTACTTAAAAGTTACCACTTAATGCAATGTACTTTCCATTTTTTTTTCAAATAATGAAATTTTCGTTTCAAATAATGCATACATTGCATTATTTGAAACGAAAATTTCATTATTTGAAAAAAAAAATGGAAAGTACATTGCATTAAGTGGTAACTTTTAAGTACATTGCATTTGGTGTAAACAAAGTGATAGTACATTGTACTGATTGGTCGATCAGCCAAAATAAATAGTATAAAATACGTCACATCATGCTCCCGAATTAGGAATAAAAGAGAAAGAAAAACTCTACTTTCCTTCCATTTCTGTCTACTTCTTTCTTAAAAAACTCAAGAGCATCTTTAGAGAAGAAAGTATATTAAATTTCTTCCCTTTTCCTTTTTTTTTGTTTTTAAAACTCGGGAGCGGACCTTATATGATGGGCTTAGAGGATCCTTCGGGAATAACTCAAATGTTCTATCCTCTTTAAGATTTGGAGCCAATTTAAGGGACCTTAGAGGAATAAACTTCTCCCAAATTAAACGAAAGAGATAACCGAAAGACATGAACTACAATTAAGACATTTATCTTCTTCTCGTTCTACTTTTATACACGTCTCCACCTCCTCAGCCTCACCCCTCTTTCGCTTCTCCCCTAAACAACCCCACATCACCGTCGCCGTCATTGTCAATACCGGACTCGCGGCGTAGCTACTCATTTCCTCACTGTCGCCACCGCCATCGTACGCGGATACAGTCCATGGCCATTTCTCAACCGCACGCTCTCTCCGGCGTTTGTTGCTGCCGTTCTAATTCACAATCAATGTAAGTTCTACTCTCCATTTTTAACTAACCTAGACACTTATTTTCTTTCTGATTTCAGCTTGGATAGAAAATTGATTTTGCTAATGTCGAATTTCCCGTTACATTCTGTATCTAAAGAGTTTCGTCTACTTTTACTACTTCAGGAAGCTGCACTAGTTTGAGAACTGAAATTGCTGTAAAATAAACGAATTGGTCGCATATTGAAGCATGTGCGTTGTTTTTCTTATTAGCATGATCGTATTGAGAAGTTATACTATTGTATTATGTGTGACCGAATCAGTTTTTTTGGCAAATATGAGATAGACTTGTGTGTTCTCTGGCTGCATATGAATTTTATTGGCTGGCTTGAGTTGGAAATATTATTGTTCATTTTTTGGGGATTGTTTTAAAAATGATAGTGTAGTTTCAATGGGTGGGGGCAAACTGGGTTGCGATTCCTCATGGTCTTGTCCCCACTCCCGACCTGAAACTACCGAAATCCCTAGTTATGAACGACGATTTATGCGAATGTTATGCATGTATGGTGTTACATCAAACTATTCCTAAATGATTGGATTTGATTTCATTTCCGAAATACTAAAAGTACTCGACAAATAGGATTAGGCATTTAATGATCTGTCATCAAGGCAGTGAGATACACTTGACTCGCAGACATAGGCGGACACAAGTGTGTTATCCCAGGTGGTGGTGTACCCAGTAACAAATCTTATTTTAGTGTAGTGGTAAGTGTGTTCGTTTATTACGTACATGGTCCAGGTTCTAGTCCCCCTTTTTTTTATTTGTGCACTCAGTTTGATTTCATCCTGGGTCTGCCACTGCTCGCAGATGAATGCCGCCCATGGGAGGTTGAAACTTTTTAAGTGATAAGAGTCTTAATTAATGAAACAATAGTATTTGTGATCATAAAAACATACTTTTAGACAATGTATCCTGGTGTCTTCAAAAAATTGCTATATCAGTATGTCCTTAATGTGAGCTGTTGATCTCTCCATAAGACATTATTTCTGAAAATTGTGCTTGTCACGAGTTGATAGGATTCTTTTCTTATTTGCTTAATAAAGTCAGTTCTGCAGATTATATCAATTTTACCATATTAATTGAATATAACTCCAGCGATTCAATTATTGTAGAATCATCCAATAGGAATTTGACCATCATGAAAAGCATGCATTAACTAACTACAACCATCCAATGATTAAACTTGTGAAGAGTAGAGAGTAGAGAAACCAATGCATTTTTTCTATATTTTACAAGGATTGAAAGTAAAAGAATAGACGGGAGATACTAGAACGTTTGAATAACTGGGTAAAGTTATTGGCTGAAGTTTTACGGAGCGAATGGTACCCATTTTGGTTTGCTGGGGGCTGTATAAAAATACCTGAACTCATTTTTTCTTCGTGTTTTGATAAATGAACCGAGGACAAAGAGGAATGAAGTTAATGGTGGACTTCTCAGTGCGTTGAATGTTTAAGGAATAGGCAAGGACTTTGCGAACCTCCATTTATATAAATATGTATAGTAGTGACATGCCTTAGAACTTCCCCACTTGGTATTTCCAAAGTTTATGTCTTTTAAAAGGGGAAGCTATGTTGGGGTTTGTTGCAGATTGAGTAGTGCACGCGTCATTATCCTTGCTTCTTAGTTAATAGGATTTTTGACATTTAAGTAGTTTTCGACATTGGGATATTCTCAACTGAAGGCACATATAACTGTCATCAAAGCAGTTAAGAGGGCAACTGAATTATGCTACTCTTTCATTTTGTGTTTTTCAAAGGTCACTATGAATTATCAAGGGATTAGAATAGTCATAGTAGTCAAAATATTTAACCCTTTTTACCCGGACCAAGTAGAACCTAAAGCAACCATGATGTGCATTAGAACTGAACTTAGAAAATAGAAGTACACTATTGGAAGGGAGCATCACCCCTGAAGATATAGCACGAGAAATGATAATTCCTTTGTTATAAAACTAAATCATGTGCATAATGTGCATAGAAACACCCGATAAAGCCTCTTAATTACATGGCATGCATAAGAACTGATGAATTTCATAGTATCAACTGAACACTAGAGTCTCTAGTTACCCTAAAGGTAATATGATTTTATTTTTTTAATTCCTTGTGAGCTCTAGTTATTGAATAAGTCTGTCACAGAAGGTTCATAGGAGATTGTAGAAATATGTTATTCTGAAATAACAATAAGCCTGGTATAGCAACTTTCTCAACGAGGACAGTTGTGTGTGTCAGGGGCTGGCATCTAGGCAATAGGTTCACTGTCAAAGTTGTTAATCTGAAAAATACACGTGGTGATGACAGAAAATAAAATCAACTGATATACCAGCAATTCAAATTAGTTCACTGTAGTTTACTGCTGTAACGACAATGCATTACATGCTGGCGAAGGTATCTGGCAACTTCTGGATCCCACAATATTAACTCCTATTCCAGGTTGTTTACTGTTGTAACTTCTAATTATGATATTCCTATATTTTGTTAATGATATTCTATGCACAGTTAACCAGAAGATTTTAATGCATCCTGACACGTGCATTATTGTTAGTTTCTAATTATCGTTAATGTATAACCAACTTTTTTATCTGGAAAATTATGTAACTTCCCTATTCTCGAGTGGATGTGTGAGAGAGAGAGAGGGAAAGATAGAGAGAGGGAGAGTCTCGCTACTCGTGTGCTTCATCGTGTCCCTAATAACGCATAAGAAACTTAGAAAGAGATTTTTCATTTTTGATCCTAATTTTTGGCAGTAAATGGCAATACAAATGGAAAACATAAAGGATCTTAAGATACCATGTTTTGACAGCAGTTTCACACAATGATTATTTGTTTGGATACGGATGTAGGAAGTAACTTGGAAAAGGGTTTTAGGCTTGTCATTTTCTGTTGGATGTTGTGACTATGACTTTTAAGCTCTTTTATAGCTCAACACCCAGTTTGGTACAATGAAAAGTTAAAAAAAGTAAGCAATAAAGAAAGATAGAAAAAGTAAAAGCAAAAAATAAAAAAAATCTAACTTCAGTGAGATTATTTATCTAGTACTCCATCCCAGAGTAATGGTCCTACTTTGGCTATGCACGCTTATTAAGAAAAGAATAGCAAATGGGTAAATATTTCAAGAGGATTGAGGACATAATTGTCCATAAACAATATTCACATTGTAAGTGGGTAAAAGTTGGTTAGTCTAGTGTTGGGTTTTTTGAAATTACATAAGCATGAGAAGGACAAAGTTGTCCAAAACACTATTCAGTATGTCCCATCTTTTGCCATTTTGGGTAAGCACTCTTACTCAGGGACGTACCAAAATAGAAAGTAGGACTCTTACTCTGGGACGGAGGGAATATAATTCTTTTGAAAAATCGACTAGGGTAAATACTACCAGATAGTTCATTAATTTATGTGTTAACTATGTATGATGGATGAATATTTGGTGTTTATAGCTTAATTAGTAGAAAATTATGCCGGCTACTGAGCTGGTGTTTGACAACTGCATGGATCAACGACTCTGTGCGAATAATGCCATGGCTCCTTTGTGAACCTTTTGTTTGCAGTAAACATACCAGAACATGGTTCCTCAACAAACAAAGGGGAGCCGCTCTGGATCACTTACTATTCAACCGGGCTTATTTAAGGAAGAGATGTCGGATAAAGCTCTCTTTACTAGATGATGAAAATCTTGGTCTTAGTTACAGAGTAGTTGATTTCCGGTTGCGCTGCTTAGCCCCTTATAAATCAAGAAAGATGGGACGTCTCTTGCCGCAGTCTTCGGCGGATGATGGTGTAACAGTTAATGGCAGAGCAAATGCCAGTGATGATGTTGATCAAATGAGGGTCAAGCTTGATCAATCTCTGCAAGGTGGAGATCATAGCAGTGCACTTGTCCAATCGTTGCATGATGCAGCAAGGGTGTATGAGTTGGCAATTAAAGATCAGAGCTCACAATCAAAAAAATCGTGGTTTTCAACTGCCTGGCTTGGTGTTGACCAAAAAGCCTGGCTGAAGGCGTTGTCTTATCAGGTCTGTACATAACATTTTGAGGAAGATATTAAAATTGCATCGTAAATGAGCAAATGGAATTTTGCGCTGTTATGTTTCTATGTTATTTTACTTTTAGCATTAGTAGAACTTTCCTGACCTTATCTTCATATAGCAATTAACTTACCCTTAAGCATTGACCATCAACTACATCTGTTGATTGTGAGAAAAAAGAAGAAAGAGAAATAAAAACATCATCGGTTGATTTTTTTTTTATATAGTTCTATAAGAATTGCCTCAGTAGATTCCGCCTTTTGCCTATTTCCTATTGCGTTGTACTTCTTTAGATACTGAAACGAAGAAACTTTGTTCTGGTAGAGAAGTCCCCCCCTCCCCCATAAACATAGATGTTCATTTATTTACAGGTAAGGCACATACATATATTATTCGAGTCTTCAGGTGGATCTGGGAATGGTCATTTGGAATTGAACCCTCTCTTTGGCATTGAAACCTCTCTTCTTCCACGACCATCTTCTTTTTATGTACACGAGTTTTGAAAATTTGTGCCCTCCTTTTGCGCCATAAACATCAAGAATTAGTTACGCAATTATTTTCCAATGAGCTTACTTTCTTACTCAAACTGAGGTGAAATACTAAGTTTTTCTCTCTCTCTCTCTCTCTTTTTTTTTTTTTTTTTTTTTTTTTTTTAATGTACCATTGTTATTTCTGTACAAGAAGGATCTGGTTTGTGAACACTTGCTTAACCTCATATGTGTGGAGGTTTAGGTTATCTGAAGTTATCTTTATTCACCTCGTGCATCAGCGTTGTCTAAGTGGCTAAAAAATAACTAATTGCTTCAGGCGGCAGTGTATTCCTTGCTGCAAGCTGCATGTGAGATTTCATCCCGAGGAGATGGAAGAGACAGAGATATCAATGTATTCGTGGAGAGAAGGTATACTTCGTAGATTGTTGCAACAATGAGGTCAATGAGTAGATGTACATAGTCGTCAAATATGCAACAAAAGCTATATCTGTTGGATCGTCTTTTGGATTTTCGTGTAGCAACCTTGTATATGTCGTGTGTGCAGCTCAGCAGCTAACTTATTTCTGAAGCGCACACGCACACGCACACGCACACATATAAGTATATATGCTTCTTTTGAAATTTCTATCATTTAGACGGTAAAGCAGTTGAACTTTATTACACAAGATCTTAAACCTTGTAGAAGATGTGTTACAAAAAACTAGTTTAATCATTATTGCACGTCTCTTTATTTTCAGCCAAGTCTTGAACTACTTAAATTAATTAGACTGATTTTCACGCTTTTCAACTATGAATCGACTGTGCAAATAAATCTTTGTCAACTGGGGTGGGGGTACTTCTACCTAATTATTTCTTGCTCATATTGCTAAAAATAATTTTTAAGCTGCTCACATTTATTGGTACTATTTCACATTTACGTGTTGCATAGTTGACATTAAGCATACATGTTAATTCACTTTTGTTCCAAAAATTTGACCTAAAAAATACTATCTCATTGTAAAATGATGAGAAGAAAAGTTTGTGAGGCTCGTAAGCGCGATCCGCGCATGAAGAACGATAAAAGTGTTCATCAATTGATTGTTAACAAAAATTAAAACAACAAGAACAATCTACTGTGTAGATTTCATTTTAAAATGCTTCCAGCGTGTCCAATTTTTTACTGGGTCTTGTGAAGTCCCGATATTATTTTCGAGTCAAAATAATAATTTAAAACAACTCAAATGGACTTAAAAAATAATAATATCGCTGGTTATCCAAAAAATCTGAAGAAGTTCTATGTTATAAAGCTGCCGTAAATTTTTCTTATAGAAAAGCTATAATAAATATTTCATAAGTTTTTGATCAATATTCTCAGGTAATAAATTAAAGACATTTTGTGAGCTGTATTTCTTTTTCAAATTAATTTATTGTGCATTTGTAAACATTAAAATAATTCAGAACACATTTTAGGGAAGAATTCATAATTCTGAAAAATTCAAAATTCTGAAAATACCACTGATGTGAACACTGAAGATAAAGCCCACTGGCTGGAGGTAACGAACCGGCTCTCGGAGGCCGGTCAAACCGTGGAAAAAACCTTGACTGCCAAATGGCTGCTGATTTAGCAGAAGCGCCAGCTGGCACTGACTTGGCTGCCACGTAAACTGCTTTTTCCAAAAACTTAGTAAACATGTTTTGCCTTGCCAGCTTTAACGAGTGGTTTCCCTCTCAGTTTTTGTCCAAGCTGGTCGTATAGAGCGTCTATGTAAAGCTCTCGCGTAGTAGAATGCAATCATATCAATAGATCTTGAGAAAAATGATTTCTAAATAATTAAGAAACATATGATTTTATTTTGGGAGAACCTATTTCATGAAGCCAAGGTTTTCGTTAGTTCAAATCTAACCAAATTCAATGATTTTTTGAGTGGTTATACTACAAATTAATAGCTGCACAGTCATGTATGAATTGCACAAAACATATAACAAGTTGGTCGTCAAGTCATCAAAACACACTTTGAACAAGAATCATGCAATTCAACTCATGCAAAAGCGAGAAACAAGCCTATTGGCTCTGATATTAATGAATGACTCACTGGAAAATAAAGCATCAAAATAATCACGAGGAATTGGTTTGAATTGCACTTGCGGAAGGCTTTCAAGTTGTGTTATAGCTTGTGTTATGAACCTATGAATTCACCAATGTTCACCACACATTCCTCGCCCAATCTATCCACATTGTGAATATTGATTATGTGTTCCATGGCTATTGCTGGTAGCCTAGAGAGAGCAACTCGACTTAGACATGTATGGATAAAAGTTTATTGATTTTCGATAGTATGTTTTGGTTCGCATATCAAACCATGTGTTAGTCAATGATAATCATAGAACATAGTGTTGAATTAGGCCACATAGTCACTTTCTTTTTACGAGTGTTCTTGGCGAGCTTATCCAATAACTAAGTTTAATCCTGTATAAACTTTGTGAATGTATCTACTCGGGCCAATGGGCCTATAGCCAACAACAACATTTTTTTGGTTCCTTATTAGCTGTTGTCGTCTTTGTTTGTGATGTCCAACTATTACTCAAAATTGGGTCTTACTATTTTGTTGTATCATAATTCGACTAATTAGTAACATTTGACGGACCAAAAATGGATTGATGTGTACAACCATAAAGAGTCATGGTTTGCATTCATTCGAGGTGTTCAGTGAGTTCTTTGATAGAAAACTTTTGTGCATATAATGGATCGCTTTATGATTTTTGACGTATCAACTTGGTGATGAGTGTTTAAAAGATCACCACTAAGGTTTGTCACTTAGGCTACGAGTTGTGCTAGGGGATATTATTTTACTCTTAGAGTGATTTGTAGGGAGTAGGCAAAGTAGTGATGCTATATATATTGCGAATGAGATGGTTAAGGACTTACAAAAGAAGGGTGATAAGGGTTTCATGGTGAAGCTTGATTTCGAGAATTCTTATGACAGAGCGAGTTGGAAATTTTTAGATCATGTCGTTGAGTGTAATGATTTTGGTGTTAGGTGCCATACATGAATTATGAGATGCTATAAGGCCTGGGTTTTTTAGCTGCCGTTAATGACTAGGCTCAAGAGTGGTTTAAGGCTTCGAGAGGTTGCAATAGAAGGATCCTCTAGCTCTTTTTCTATTTACTCGTGTAGCCTATGTCTTAAGTAGGCTTTTATTAGAGGGGAGGAGGTAGGCATTGTTGAGGATGTGTAAGTTAGGTACAAAGCGTTTATTGGTCTCTCGTCTTCGGTTTGCTAATGATACATAGTTGTTTTGACATGAGGGAGTTCGCAGTCTTAAAAATGTGCTCACCATCCTTCTTCTCTTTTAGAGTATTTTTGGGCTTAAAATTAGATACACCCAATTATGGGATTACTGGGATCAATATGGGAGAGGTTGTGGGAAAAATATATGCTCTTTTGATTGGGTGTCAAGTCCTTTAGTGGCCATTAACATATCTTGGGGTTCTTTTTGGTGGTAAGAGAGACTTAACAAACGACTTGCTATTTTGAGAAAAGCTACATTCTTGCTGGTTGGGCGCAGTACCTAGATTTGAGCTTCGCTCTCAGTTATTCGTCTTTATGATCTTTCTCTTCTTAAAATTTTCCCTAAAATTCTAACCGTTGTGGTTCATAGTATAGATAGGGTGATGAGGATTTTTTTTGTTAGAAGGCTGGGGGTGGTGGTGGTAGGAGGGACCATTTTGTGGCCAAGGATACCGTGTGTTGTTCTTAAGGTTTTTAAGCGACAGTCGGTCTACTTGGCATAAAGTTATAAGGTGCAAGTTTGGGATGCATAGAGATGGTTGTTATTCAGAAGTCCATGTTCGCATATAAGACTTGGAGATTTATGCATGAGTGTCAGTACGTGCAATCCTTTACTTCTGTTTAAGTGCGTAGTGGGGCTTGGATTTGCTTCTAGGAAGATATCTGGGCCGTGAACCAATTATTATAGAACCTTTTCTGCTTATCATCTTTCCTTAGTTCATTGGGCTCCTTTTCTGACTTTTAGGTGAATGACTAGAGGGAGATTATGTTTATTGGAATTTTCATTTCATTGACCCTCACCCTCCTGAGCTATTAAGTAAGTGGGGGGTTGTCTGAGATTTTTTTATTATCATTTCTTCCCTTGCATCTGTATATAGAAAGGATCTTCTATTTACCAGTGTGGTAGCTGACCCTCACTAGATTTTCAAGACCATGTTCAAGGGTTTTGCAGTTTAATTTTTTGCTTTACAATTCAGCAGAGCTTTTATACAATCTAAATATAGATTTGATGCAGTCTACTTCGGCAATCTGCTCCACTGGAAAGCGTAATCCGAGATGAAATATCAGCCAAGCAACCGGAAGTTTATGAGTGGTTTTGGTCTGAGCAAGTCCCAGCAGTGGTGACCAGTTTTGTCAATTATTTTGAGAAGGACCAACGCTTTGCTGCTGCTACTGCAATGTAAGCAGTACTTTGGGGTTATTATTATTATTATTATTATTGTTATGATTATATTATCATTTGACATACCTTGGGAGAGGCTGCCTTATTATTCTTTCAGGTACAGAAAAGGAGTGTCCTTGAGTTCAGGCGATGCAAGTGACAAATCACTACTCATGCTTGCTTTGACTTGCATTGCTGCAATAACAAAATTAGGCCCAGCAAAGGTTTCCTGTGCACAATTTTTCTCCATGATTCCTGACGCAACTGGGAGAGTGATGGACATGCTGGTTGAATTCATTCCTATATGCCAAGCTTATCATTCTATAAAGGATATTGGCCTGCGTAGAGAATTTTTAATTCATTTTGGACGTCGAGCTGCCAATTGTAGAGTGAAAGATGATCAAGGCACTGAAGAGGTCCTGTTTTGGGTGAGTCTTGTACAAAAACAACTCCAGCGTGCTATTCATAGAGAGAGAATATGGTCCAGACTTACAACCTCTGAAAGTATTGAGGTAAGCATGGATCTATTCCTTATTTTTCAGAAATTCTGGGTGAGACTTGTACAAAGATAATTGCTTATAAGGTTTTTTACTGTAGATGTTTGTAATAAAGACAGGAATATATGGTTTGCATGTGTTGTATTTTGAGGAAGCTTATGCGAAGAAGTTTATGGGTCAAAACTCAGCTAATTGGTTCAGAATTCGGTATTTTACTTGGATTCTTTATGATATACGACTATAGGGCCTTTCCAGGAGTTATTATGTCATATTGATGCAGGAATAGGATAGCAGTTTGTTTTTTTGATTTTGGTATATTGAACTTCTGTGGTTGTCTCATTAGCCACGTCTTTTGCATGCTCCCAAAGTTTGGTTGACCATGTAAACATGGATTCAACATCTCATTCTTATGCACTGCATGTTTTGAAAATAATTTGTTTATGTTTGACTTGTGACATGAACTACTTCTTGTGCATGCTTTCCTGATTGGTCGATCAGGTGATCCTGTATTAAACATACCATTCTTATGCACTGCAGGTTTTAGAAAAGGATTTGGCTATGTTTGGATTCTTTATTGCGTTAGGAAGGCGAACTCAGTCATTCCTTTATGCAAATGGCTACGAGGCTGTACATGAACCAGTTGAAGGATTTATAAGGTATATCATATGAGAAGAAGATGCATTTTCCCTTATGCAATTCTTAACTGCATTTAATCTCCTCATTTCCAAAGTAGGTACCTTATTGGTGGCAGTGTGCTATACTATCCTCAACTTTCATCAATAAGTTCCTATCAACTGTATGTGGAGGTTAGCATGTTTGCGTAGATCATATTTGCTAATTAAGTTTTTGTTGTATAATCATAACAAGCAGTTTGTTTCTTAGGTTGTCTGTGAAGAGCTCGATTGGCTTCCTTTTTATCCGGGTGACACCGAATCCTCCAAGCGCTCTTATGGCCACAAGAATAAACGAGAAGGTCCTCCAAATCCTGAAGCCATTCCCCTCGTTTTAGATGTCTGTTATCACTGGATTCAGAGTTTTATTAAATACAGTAAATGGCTGGAGAACCCTTCTAATGTCAAGGCCGCAAGATTTCTTTCTAGAGGGTACATAACTTTGTGTTATGGTTTCTTCAAACTCAAGCTAGGTCTTAATACAGCTCCTAAGCCATTTTCTTTGTCTGCTCATTTTAGGCATAACAAATTAGTGGAGTCATCGAGGGAACTGGGGACATCAAAGTAAGTTGGCCATGGCCTCGTCTCTTTATCACTCTTAAATTCACACACACGCACTCTTACATTTACTTACATGCTCATCCAACCTTGCTCATTACATGTGCTGCTATCTTCTTTTAGATGCATGTTCCACAGCATGTTTCTATATGTTATATTAAATCATGTACTAATTGATGGACGGTGATGAATAAAGCTCAGGTCAGGGCTTTAGAGGGGCAGAGCGTACATGATTATACATTTGCTTGTAGAGAGGCTATATTCCATTGTCAAAGCATCATGTAGAGTGACTTTACAATAATATTCAGTATTGTGTTCTCGATACAGATTGATAGGAAACTAAAAGGTGCCAAAATGCCCGTTTCACTAGTAATAATTTTGCAGTGGAATTCCAAAAAATTGAGATAGCTTGAGCCTTGAGGTGACTGTTGAAGAATGAAATGTTACTTGAACTCACTAACAAACATTTATATATGACTTACAATGGTTCAAAACTGTTTGGCACATCACTGGAGTACCCTTTTCCATATCTTTAACATGTAGAGTTACTCGCTACAAAAGTAAAACATGAAAATTTACTACTTCCCTTCCAAAGAGTTGTAGACCACTAGCATCTAGATACTCGTAAAACATGATGATGTTCGTATATTTTGTAGAAAATACTTAGTTTTGAATAGTTATATATGTTTTAATTAAGAAAATGCCCACAATGGAATGTAGTTGATTGTTTGGCCACGGCCAAGGCCTCGACCTAATCATAAATTTTATGTGGTATCCCCCTCCGATTTCTTAAATTGGTACGGTGACGAACTATTGTAAGAATCTGAAGTGGAAGATTGTCGTGTATGTGGTTCAGCAGGCACTCACAGTTAGAAGATTGATATGCAAATGGGTAAAAAAACAATAATTTAGTTTGAATTATTTTGGATGTTAGGAGCAGTTAAGGTATTGGACACACTTCCTGTGACCGAATGGATGTCAGTGAGTTGTAGGATGGAGGAATTTTAAGGGCCAAAATATGTTTACCACCCCAAAGTATACACCCATTCCCACTTTGCACCCTCGCGCGAATTTTGTCCCAAGGTGGTACCTTAATAAACCATGAATCCCACTTTGCCCCCTAGCACCAAGCGGCGTTAGAAATTTAACAAAAATGGTCATGTGCATGTCATGTGAAGGATATTTTGGTCAATCTAATTTTAAATTTTGATGTTTTTCTTAAAATAATTATCATCCTATTTGAAAATATATGCATTATTAATATCAAAATAAAATAGTATTTATCATACAAAATAATAATTTTATTTTACAATAAAATAATTAATGAAAACAATATTTCATATGTTAACAATCTTTATTTTGTATTTATAAAAAACTGTGTCCTATATAATCAAAAATAAAAGAACAAAAACAAAAGAAAATAAATCAAAAAGAAAAAACCAAGTGTCCAGGTGCATCCCCCTCTCTTCACCTTCCATTCTTCCCCAACTACATCTCCATCTCCCCCTTCTACCCTCTCCTCCCCAATCCACTCTCCCTGCCTACCTTCCTCCGGCGATCGCCCCTCCCAGCCCACCCCAATGCGTCACTTCGTCATCTCCCCCCCATCTTTCCCTCTCTTCTGCTCCTTCTCCTCTTCATACTTGCCCTTCCTCCATTCCCGTTGTTCACCCCTCCCACACCCAGCCATCTTTCCCAGTTTGCCTTACTCTTCACTGCATTCTCTCCCTATTCTATTTGCCCTTCTCCCCCCAATCCAACCCTCCCCCACTTCACATTAACATCTTCAGGTCTTTTGTTGATGGGATCCAAATATTGGATTTTCAAAGTAGTGGTAACCCATTCTTCATTTTCTGGGTTGTTGTTGTTTTCTGTTATTTTCTTTGATCTTTGATGTTTGGTGGTGGACAGATTAGGAGGAAACATGGTTATGGTTGCCGGATTTTGGTGGTGGTGGCCGGATTTGGGTGATGATGGTGGCCGGATTTGGGTAATGGCGGTGGCTAGAGTTTTAAAGAAATGGTGGTAGTCAATGTTGACTGGTGGAGTTGGGTGGAGACTGAATTTTGACCCTCAATTACAAATTGACATTCATACCCTTCACTTTTCAAGTAAAATGACCAAAATTTCCTTCACATGACTTGCACATGACCATTTTTCGTTAAATTTCTAACGCCATTTGGTGCTAGAGGGCAAAGTGGGATTCATGGTTAATTAAGGTACCACCTTGGGACAAAATTCGCGCGAGGGTGCAAAGTGGGAATGGGTGTATACTTTGGGGTGGTAAACATATTTTGACCAATTTTATGACTATAACTGCAAGATATTTTGTTGTTTTCAATGTTGAGATGTCCATTTTTCAGTGGATCTCTGTTCTTCATTTAAGACTTTCACCATTGATTTGCATGAACTGCAACATTAAATTGTGGTAGAAAAGTGACGCAAGATGCAGCAGTAAAGCGGGCATCTTACTATTGACTGCTGTTGGATTTTCTTTCTAAACTGGAAGAATGTAGTGTGAGTTTATCTTTCGACAAATCTTGGATTCAGTTTTGGTAACCATTGTATCATTAGATCAAAATGGGAAACTTTTTAATATGAATCGTTTGGCTTGGTTGTCCTCTTTTTTTTTTTTAATTGACTTCTTGCCGATCTTATGTATATTCTTCTCTTTTATTTAATATATTCTTTTTCTATAAAACAAAAAGCCTCATCTTCTAATTGCACATTTCTATTTGTGACCCCTGTTTTTTTGGGCACATGAGCAGAATTAGCGAAAAAGTAACTGGTGGGAAACAGCTAGCCTCCTAAGCTTACAAATTCAATTAAGCGACACAAGTTGACGTTTTGCCATTTGTATAAGTGCTGCAGAGGATACCAGGAGTAATGGAAGTAGTAAGAAAGAAAAACTGCACCCTGCCCGGCCCTTTGAGATCTTGAGAGCCTGAGTTCTATAGTTTAAAGAAAATCTCTTCTTGACCAATTAGGAAATCTAAAAATATTTTAGTCGTCAGGTTAATTTTTTTTTTAGTGGGTGAGAGTTGGAGACCTGTAAACCTATTCATGATTCCAAGCAAAATTTTAGTTCTAAACTTCTCAGAAGCCGTAATGCCATGGAACAGGAGCCTCATGCATGACTCATATATGCAGGACATATGCTTTTGACTCTTAACTATAAACCTGTTGCATGAGAAGGGTAATTGCTTGCTCATGTGGACACTCCAGATTCTTTACTATGCTCGCTCGCGGGTGTAAATGGTTCGGTTTGGGGGTATTTAAGGACCGAACCACTAGTCATCGGTTTGTGAAAATTCCAAACCGAACCGAACCATGAAATATTACGAACCGAACCAAACCAAACCAAACCGCTATGGTTTGGTTCGGTTTGGTTCAAACCGCGGTTTAATTACGTGGTTCAAACCGCGGTTCAAACCATAGTTTGGACTACGGTTCAAATCACGATTCAAACTGCAACTCATTATTACATTTGTTTTAATTTTCCGTGATCACGGAGGAAGTGCGAAAGATGTGGATCTTGAATAGGAAAGTCGGATGACGAGAGAGACTAGACGAAGAGAGAGGCCGAAGGGAAAAAAAAACACTTTGTAATATAGATCGTGGAGAAAAATTGGTAATTTATGTATCGCAAATTGCAATGAAGATAGCAAACGATGAAATCAATATTAAATAAAATACAAAAATGGGAGTTAGGATTAGTCTATGTAGTGATCTAATAATAAATTTTAATAAATATACGAAAATATTAAATAAGATGTGAAACTGGGGCTAGGATTAGTTTATGTAATGTGGTTTGGTCTGGCGGTTCGGTTTCGCGGTCTCAAACCGCGGTTTGGTTTGGTTTGGTCTGGGAAGGTCAAACCACAAACCAAACCGAACCATGTGGTTTGCCAATATTTGAGACTGAACCGAACCATTGGTGCTTGAAAACCAAACCAAACCGCATGGTTTGGTTTGGTTCGGTCTCAAACCGTGGTTTGAACCGAACCACTTACACCCCTACTTCACACTCATGTTCCTCAAGGATGCTCAGCTTGTTCCACCGTTGCTTCAACCTTCTTAAGCTCAGTCAATAATTAAATATAATTTTAAAGGGGGAAAATCTAGGCATGTATAAACGGTGATTTGAATGCATTAATGGGCATTAAGTTCCAAATGGAAGTTAGATTTTTTTTTGATCTTCACAAAATAGATCGATATGAAGAAGAGATTTGAATTGATGATCAAAGAAAATATATGGTATTTTCTGTCAAACATTTAATAGGTGTCTGATCCTTTCCCCTTGCATCTCGAGTGTGGAAGTCTAAGACTCCTTTCAAGATTTGGGCATTTATGTGGATTCTAGTGCTTAATAAACTCAATACTAACGACAAATTGCAGCTTCAACGTCCTTCTAAATGTCTATCGCCAAATTGGTGTGTAATGTGCAAGGAGTCTGCCGAAACTCATGATCATCTCTTCCTTCATTGTAGCCTTGCTCGTTATCTTTGGAATTGGTTGTTTGAGGTTGCTGGTGAAGTTTGGGTAAGTCCGGAGCATGTTTCTTCTCTACTCCAAATTCAGTTTAGAGGCTTTGGTAAAGGGAAAGACGCGAGGCGCTTGTGGGAGTATGGGGTTTTTGCAGTTTGTTGGTGTATTTGGTTGGAAAGGAATGCGAGAATTTTCAAAAATCTATATTTACCGAGTCATCTCTTGTGTGATAAAATGGTTTCTTTAGCTTCGCTTTGGACATATGCGAATGGTGGCTTTAGAGGATTATCTCTTAATAACTTGAGAAGAGATTGGGTTGCTGCTATTTGCTAATGTATGATTTATATATTTTGTCTTTTGTTCTTTGTAGATGGATTTCTTGTCCATCTTTTTGTACATTTTTTTTTTTTTTTTTTAATACAATTCTCTTTTCCTATCAAAATATATAAAAATAGGTGTCTGATCCTTTCACAGATGTCAGTGCACACCCTACACCTTTTTAGTTTCATCCAGAAGAGGAAAAGAAACCGAATGCAAATTTGGACCTCTCAGGGTGGGCATCAGAGACTAGGATCTTATGATTAGAAATACATCTTCAAAAGGACTCATATTTGGGGGGTACGCCTTTCTCTACCCTCAGGTGTTGCGAGGTTTGCCTGTTTATGGTAGGACATATAAGGGGATGTTTGAAGATATATACATACATGCGTACATGTGTAGATACACACACATATGCAACACGCACGCATGCGCGCACACACACACTCACTTATATACTCCCTCCATCTTTTTAGTTTGTTCACACTTTGACCAATGCACGGGTTTTAAGGAAAAATGTTTTATATTAGTAGTTGAGTGGGTGTTGTGAGTATGAAAAGCATGATGTGATATGTGAGTGGGGTTGGAATTGTGAGTGGGATAGTTGTTGTGAGTATGACAAGTGGGTCCCATTGAATAAAGAATAATATAAACCTTCCTCTTTGTGAGTGTAAACAATCAAATGGGACACCCAAAGTGGCAAAAAGTGAACAGACTAAAAAGACGGAGGGAGTATATGTGTGTGTATATATATATATATATATATATATAAAGCATACTTGATTTTGATTGTAGTTTAGGAAGACTTCATAATGGCTCTTTTCTTTCTTTCTCTCTATCAATTCAGTTTTTTATGTTATACTATCTAAACCCTGTCTAACTGTGACTGGGGTGGCCATAGTGCGTTTAACGACATAAGCTGTTAAGTGCGTGTGAGAAACTTAGATTTATATACCCAGATAGAATCCTCTTTACGATTTGGTTGGAGGATGTATCCTGTTAGGATCTCTTAATGCCATTTTAATTTGGCGTATTTTCATAGAGAAGTGAATACGTCATGTTTTTTCCCCCCCTCTAATGTACAGTGTACAACATAATCTTCTTGGAATAGCCTTTAATGGTGCTCCTGAATCATCTTTACTCTTCAATCCTCTTTAACAATACCCAAGGTAAACTGCTGCATGTTACCTGGCTATCTTGACTATATGTATTTGCAAACAGCCAACGGGACATTTCACTTCCTATTTAACATAAGTGTCTATTAATCTCGCGTGTTTTATTGTTTAGTACTTTTCATGTATGATTGTTCGGCTGGCATATTACCTAGTAGGTTGTTGTTTACCATATCATGTGATTTTTAGATGTCCATGATTTACTGGCTAAAGAAACTATCATGCAGGAATCAAACAATTAAAAGCAAGGCCACAAAATTTAGAGAGATGACCCGGTCTGCAACGTTGTCCCTGTCTGAGAAAGATCCTGATTCTTTTAACCAGGTAGCATTTCCTGTTCTTTTATTTCTGTAAGTTACTTCATCTTCAATGTTTTGCGAATTATGTTAACACGGAAATGATTAGTTCTCAGATTACCGAAAGTAGACTACTGCCCCAGGCGATTATTTGGGAGTGGTCCATCTTGGTGTATGTTGTCATTTTTTATGAACTTTTTAACCCTTCTAATGATGTAGTGCTTTGGTGTTTGATTTAGGTATTGGAAAGCGTTGAAGAAGCTCTGATGAGGCTTGAGGATTTGCTTCAAGAACTGAATGTATCAAGCTCTAGTGGAAGTGAGCATCTGAAAGCTGCCTGTTCTGATCTTGAACGTATAAGGACGCTTAAGAAAGAGGCTGAATTTCTTGAGGCATCTTTCAGGGCAAGAGCAGATTCCCTTCAGCAGGTATCTATTGGCGCTAAATAGAAGCAATTCTCTTGATGACAGTCTTACCTTGGAATTTTTTTTGGTCAATTCTTTCATTTGAATAGTTTCTGCAATAGCTTAGATTATACCAGACCAATACCCTGCTGATTCCGAATCGCTACTCTATAGAGTCCAATCTGCATATCTTGCTTGAGTTGGTAGGGATCTGGTAGCTAAGATTGCTATCAGAGAACATCAGTAAACGCGCATCTACTTGAGCCTCCAGATTAAGTCTCATGGACCTCCATGTGAACCCAGAAACTTTTCTGCCTAAGGACATACCAGCTGAAGTATCTATAGAGTACAGCTCCTTGCTTAGTTTATTCTCCCACAACAGGTTTCCATTATCTTCTTCCTTTCAGTAGATAAGAATAATAGTCCTGTGGTCAAAAAGGACATGATTCATTAATGATCAGATAATGACCCGTTGACTAGCTAACAAAAGAAACTTCAATACAAAAGATTCTGTACTCCTTTTTTTGTCGAGTTTTCTATCAATATCACCTACTCATGTTCTTTATTGGAGATATTTTTACTTATAAAGATGTGATGAGAAGCTTACATTAAAAGAATTCGCCGGGGGTGGGGGTGGGGGGAGGTATGGGAATTATTGTTGCTGCTGTTTTGCTCATAAATGTCTAGGATTTCACTCTGTCCAGCTGCCACACCCATGTCCTAGTTGTATCATGTTGGCGACAGTTAAGCGGCCTTGTAAAGGAGATGTGATTCATGAAGAAAGATATATGAAGGGGATATAATGTTACCATGAATAAAAATTTTGGATTCTTGAAATATAAGGAGAAGGTAGTGGAAAGGATACTTGTGTATGGGTAAGATGCGCAAGGATGGAGTCCTCTGTTCACGAGAAAATATTGAATACCCAGAACAGAAAATTTTGGGGGAAACTAGTTCCTCCATAAGTTATAAAAAGTCCTGTTTTTATAGGGTTTAAGGTTTAAGGTTTAGGGTTTAAGATTTAAGGTTTAGGGTTTAGGATTTAAGGTTTAGGGTTTAAGGGTAATACTAATATTAAAAAAATAGACTTTTTATAATTTATGGAGAAACTAGTTTCCCCCAAAACCTACTTACCCAGAATTTGCGGTTCATTGGATAAAAGCTCCGCTCCCTCCCATGTGGCGCATTTGGATGGCAGGAACACAATTTGATGGTCTGCAGCTTAAAGTTAAGCATTTTAAGTGTGCAATGTTTTACCCTTTCATTCATTTGGTTGAGCACGTCCTTACTTGAGACATAGCTTGTTGACCATTTTGCATCGCAATCATATCTCTGTACGTTTCTATTATATGCGAGTTGTGACCCTCACACTTTCTCTACTATCAGTTCATTTATGAGACTATGAGAGTAATAAACTAGATACTTGAATGCTTAAGAATACTCCAGGTATTGCTCGCAGACCAATATTTCGGAGGAAGAAAGTTGAGTCATTGTTCTTTTATGGGAGTGTACAGTCAATGTTTCTAAAGGTAGCAGCTTAGGAATTTCAGGTGAATTGCATTGTGGTTTTTCCTTGCTACACTCTTTAAGTGCATTTAGCCTGTTTTCATTCATTTTTTTTAATAGTAGTTGGGATATCTTGCATTCTTTTACACATTTTAAAATTTGTAATGGCTGTTATTGGGGAATTATATCATTCTTCATTCTTATATGCAATAATGATTTTTTCTGTACAAACTCTTGTAGAATAGTCAACTTAATATCGTTAGTTATATACTCGCAGATCATGGAGAGGCAAGGTTCAAATATGCTGTTTTGTGCTTTGTGCTTAAGAGAAATTAACAGTCTAAACAATTGCCAATATTCTACAGTCTAATTGATTATACTTTATGCGAAACTAGGTTGATGATGGCCGTCGTCCCCTTTCCTCTGTTGGTAAGCCGGAGCAATTTCCTAGAGGCAAGGATAGGAAGGGCTCTGACGCAGATTCAAAGAGGCCTGGCAGGTAACTAGACCATCTCAGATGATAATGAGCTATTACCATAAGCCATAAAATGATTGCTAACCTTGATTCACTTTATTAATATGATTTTTCGTCTTGTCAGTAATCCTCTCTTCTTCTGGAACTTCTTTACACGTGGTTCAAGCATGAAATCAGGCTCAAGGTCAACTGTGTACAGAAGAGTATGCTATTCGATGACTCTTTGGTTTATGACTTATTTTTATTTTAGTGTGTTAATATAGAGTTGTCAATATAGTCCGGCGTGAAGTTCAACTTTCAAGGTACTTGTCTGTGTTCATGTTACCTGGACTTGCGTACTTGCATCTAGTCTGAATATTGCCGACATTTTAAGATTTATATGTAGCGTAAATTGCTACTCCCTTACTCATACCGAAGCCATAAGAATATGATACGGATACTGCGGCAAAAATGACGGACCGCGGTAAGGTGGCTTTGAGTTTAGATGATATCTGAATGGATGAATAACTAATTGCACTTTTGTATTACTACATGATCATGCTCAGACACCAAAGCAGAAGGTTGAAGATGTAAAACCGAAGGGCCTGTTTGGATGACCCAGTTTGATGGTTTGAAATGGAGTTGGGGTTCGGAAACCAATTCCGTTGTTTGGGAACCAAGAAAATTTCTGAAAAGAGATTTCGATGCGATTCTGGACATCGCAAACTCAATAAAATCATTTCCACATCAGGAGCTAAGTTTTCAAAATCCAAATTGTGAAAATAAGAGTCCCGAGTCAGGTTGCACATATTTAGATGTGCCCAAAAACACGCACTTCAGTTCACCCTCTCCTGCTTACTCAAGAGCAACCCACCTTTCTTTCATCACCACCACTGCCACTGGCCTCAACTGTCACTACTGCCACCACACCAAGATACGGTGATCACCATGCAGGCGATGGACTTGCCTTTGCCTTCAATCTTTTGCCATTGTTATAGCCGAACAACGCACCAGGGGATCTCCTAGCCTCTTCTCTCTCTAAAGAATCATATACTCCTAGAAAAATCATCAATGGTGGCCTCAAAACAAGAATATTTTTGACCATTATTCACTTGAGCGGAGATTCAGGTTGGATTACCATTAACCTTTGCATGGGCAGCCTTTTCCTTCGACGTCCCTGAGGTCGAACCCACCATTAGCTGAATTATGATGGGAGAGTGTGGAAGGGTGAGGAGGAGAAAAAAGAATACCAATTGGTGATGATGTTCGCACCGGCAACTCTTCCTCCGACGTTATTGAGGCTGAATACACCAGTGGCGGCGATTTTGTTGAGAGATAGAACGGAAGGAGGGGGATATCTTGACGAGTGAGGAATTAGTGAGAAAGCGTGTTGAGTGATCCTTTAAAAAACCTACCCGTGGCTTTTTTTGTCAATTCAGCTTGTTGGAGAATTCAAGGACTTAAACTCTGAAATTTTGATAACATATAAGCTATTGAGTTACAATTTTGTAGCATTTGAATTCATATTGAAATTCTGTTTACCCAAGCATACCATAAGTAACACCCAGACTCACCTTCAACTCTTTGTGTGGGCAAAAAGGTGAAGCATAAAAGTGGATCGAAAACATTTAAGAGTCATGAGATTAGATTATGTACAGGTATGATGATTTTGTTTTGCTGTCTCTTGACCTCTTCTGTTTGTCTTTGTGAAGAGTTGGTGCACCTTGGTCATTTATTGGTCCTTAAAATGGTTACTCTTCCCTGAGATGCAAGTGCAATGTAGACTTTGGCTATTTACTATACATTAATCTCTGATTGATGCCAAGAAAAGTTGATTGATAGCAATTCATGATCTTTGAAACACTCGCTTGCATTGGTCACCCTCATTCATTTATCTTATAATAGAAGGTTGGTTTCTTAAAAAAAGTAATACTATCACTGACCCAATAGAAGAACGATAGTAACTTTCTAAATTGTCCTCAAATATTTGATTTCAGACTAGGTGTTCATTATTGAGTTTAAACTAGGTGGGAGATGATGGTTAATGTTATCAGTTAGTTGTATAATAATTACCGTAGAGGGAAATGTTGCTCTTTAATTGGGTCAGTCCAAATAGGCTTACACACCTCTTCTATTGGAAGGGAGGCGGTAACATACTTGATAAGAGGATTAAAGCAAAGACAATTTTTTTTTTTTTTTTTGTCATCTCCAGCATCTTACTGCTCATGGGGAAAAGATTGCCACTTTTTTTTTTTTTTTTAGAGACAATGGTTATGAATAAGAATCACCCTCCATATTGTTGAGATTTTTGTCTCAAATTCATATTCTAATGGTATTGTCAGAGTGGTGCGACATGGACTTGCAAAATTCTATTGAAACTAGAAAATGTCGAATGATCAATAGCGTAGAGTAATCTTAGTCCCACTGAAATTATAAAACCCACGATAATCCAAATATGTATGGAGACAAAAACGGGCCGAGGTGAACACAGATCTATTAGGAATATAATTAGAGTTTTTTCTTTGCCTATATAAAGGGTATGAGGATTATTGTTTAGAATGTGCCGTTATGGTGCCAAGAGAAGTTCTCCTCATGGGAGAGTGTGGCAAAGTGTACAATCGAGAGAGATTTATTGTACATTGTTTGCATGTATATTCAAGATAATTCTGAAGAGAGTGAACACCTCCATTCTTGTAATCCGTTTGGTGAGTCTTTGCGATTTGCTTGATTAATACTTGAATGCACGTATATATATTGTGAAAGTCGTTGATGGGTCTGTGGATGTAGCCCGTGGTTGTTGGGGCGAACCATGTTTATTCATTTTTGTTTATACTTTCTTTTTATTCTGGTGGTCTAAAGTAAAGGTGTTGCATAACCTAATTTATTTTTATTGTATGGGAATCGCTTTTGCCCTTCCCTAACAAGTGGTGTTGTTTAGTTCATAGTAGTAATTATTGGTGGCGTGCAACAAGTATAAAGGTTTTAGTGATATGTTGTTGAAGAATAATTTGGGATTTTGTAAAAAACATGAAAATTTAGCGCTTGGTACAAGATTATCTTGAGGACGATTAACAAAGAGAAGATCTTGGAAGTTTCAAGCTTGAAGACCATCAATGGCAATGTTGTGGAACGGGTTGTGGGAGAGATCATGGAAAAGTTAGGTTTTGAAGATGATAATGATGTGGTGGCATTTTAGTCAGAGGGATTTATTGGTATTTTCTCTCGGATTTATATTCTAACTGGATTCGTATGTCGAGACATGGATTAGTTAAATTCTAGTTAACTTGAAGATGTCCATGATGAACAACATGGCGTAATCTTATTCATAATGTAGTTCGAAATCGAGTCGTGTATGGAGACAAATTTGGGTAGTAGGAATATAATTACCGTTCTTGTTTTTCCTATATAATTACCCTAGTTGTGCCAAGAAGGGCTCCCTTTAGGGGAGTGCGTATATCTAGAGTAGGGGTGGCAAATTGGGTGTACTCATTAAAGTTAAAATACCCGGATATCCAATGGATTTTTAACTTTAATGGGTAAACCCAAAACACCCAATTTGCCACCCCTAATCTAGAGAGAGAGAGAGAGAGAGAGAGAGAGAGAGAGAGAGAGAGAGTTATTGTGCAATGTTTGTGTGTTTGTTTAAGAAATATTGCAAAGGTAGAGAATACATCCATCGGTTGCGAGTTTCATGATTAAATTTGCATTTTTGCAATTTTATTATGATATAGTGAAAGTCGTTATCTGGTCCGTGGACGTAGCCGATGGTTGCTGGGGTGAACCACGTTACATCTTGCATTATTTTATTCTTGTTTTTGTGGTTGGTTAAACTAATGGTGTTGCATAACTAATTTATTGTTTTTGTATGAGAATCGCTTCCGGCCGCCACGATCACACAAATTCCCAAGGAACTTAAAGCTTAGTAGAATCAAGTACTCATTATTTTAGGCCACCTACCTATGTTCCCATTGTGCGACACCCTTACAGGTGTGGAATCTGAATCTGGCTCTTCATGGTAGGCCGTAGGCCTCGCACGTAACAACACATGCAAATCTCTGTAGTGTTTGTTAACTCCCAACTATCATGTACTTGATTTGTCATTTTGTGAATCTCGTGTTCCCTTGTGATTTTTGGTGTGCTCTGTTATATCTTTCGTCACTGTTCATCTGATTTCTGTTAGTCTTAAAATTTTCATCTGCATACACACAGAAGATTGAAACTTGGAATTGTTAATCATCCTTGATTTATGAGACTGGTACCAAGTTACCAGAGCGAAGAGAAATTGATGAACAATTTTCAAATAAGGGTTTGTTTTCCTTGGTGACGTGGGTCTAAGGAAGAGTCAACAGAAAGCAGAATTACCTGCTACTTGTTATCTTCGCAAGAAAATCGCCGGAAATTTCTGGACTGGCTGAAGTTAGCAACACCGTGCTCAGACTTGGTCTAGGATTTTTGTTGAAATTGTTGAAGAAGTTCAGTGGAAGATTTGTCCACTCTGTGAGGTGAAGCCAAGCTAGAGTTACCAATTTTTTTTCACTGGAGCACAAATAGTCGTGTGTCGTGCGCTTTTATGTTTATTGGGTTGGCAACTTTTGGCGGTGCTGGTGTCAAACCTATGGTATGCTGTGCTAGCTTTGGAAGTTAACACTCTACTTGACAGGTTGGTCAATTTAGTGACTCATATAAACAGTTGGTTAATCTGGGGGTTTGGTTTGAGTTTTGCAACGTTAATGCTCAGTTGACAGTTTGGTCTGGTTGGAGGGTTAGATTGACAGTTCAGATTATCCTAAAGGTTTCAAATAAAAGTTGGTCAAATTGGCCTTTGTTTAATTTGGAATGTGTGATTGACGACCTTGTCAATTTAAAGGACTGATTTGACTTGTTGTTCAGTTTTTTTTTTTTTTTCTTTTTTTTTTCTTGGGATGGCGTAATTGAATGTTTGGTTGACTGGAAGGGCTTTGACAGTTGGTCAGATTAGTAGGTACAAGTTTATTATTTATGATGGTGAACGATGGATAGTACGGACAGGGTAGTAGGGATGGCCAAACCGGACCGGAACCGTCGAACCGGCCCGGAACCGGAACCGAAAAAACCGTAACCGCCATGAACCGTCACGAAAACCGGAACCGTGGGAACCAGAACCGTTTTGAATAAGGGCCGGTTAAGGTTCAACCCCCAAAAAACCGTGAACAGGCGGTTCCGAACCGCCCAACCAAACCGCGAACCGGAACCGTCTGAACCGTCAGTAAAACCGTTAAAAAACCATTAAAATCATTATATTTCGAATAGTTTCATCAGAATTAACCGTTACTAATGGAAGGTTGACAAGAAAAGTTGTGTTTTGACTGATTTTTTTGCCAAAATCAGTGAATGAAAATAATAAAAATGTGTTTTGACTGATTTCTAACAGTTTCATCAGAATTAACCGTTAAAAAACCATAAAAAAATGAACCGTGGAACCGAACCGGACCGGAATCGAACCGGAACCGGATTGTGACAACCGGAACCGGAACCGGTGTAACCAAGGGCCGGTTAAGGTTCACATAAAAGCCGAACCGGAACCGGCGGTTCCGAACCGGAACCGTAACCGGAACCGTGTTTGGTCATCCCTGGGTAGATGGTTTTCTACCAGCCTGCAGGAAGATGATGGGTTGTTTTCCAGCTTTCATCCTGTCCTTTTTGTTATTTTCGTTGCTTCAAGTTAGATTCTTTGTTTACCCTGCAAGTCTCGTGAGAGTTGATTTCTGTTGTAACAAGCCGGGCATGACTTGCTTTGTCCAGACTGAAATCTATGTCCAGACTGAAGAGAGTATATGATTATTCAAACAATAATATTTGCTCTCTCCTTTTTCCTCGCGGTTCTTTCTTTCGTCTCTACATTACATAAGTGTTATGTAATGCTTAACACACTAACATATTGGCATGTGTACAAGTGGATTGCTACCATGAAAATAGCTTACCCTTGTCTCATGATCTTTGGTTTTCTTCTTTTCCCCTAGTTAAAGTTTCTGCTGATCCTGTTAAGTGGGTCACAGTTTCTTGCGTAATTTATCGTCCCCTGCTATGGTCCCTAGACTCCGGATCACTGTCCACTGGGGCCTGCCATGTGGGTGATGTTTCTGATTTGCTCATCTTGTTCTATGATACGTGCTCCATATTATCTAACCGTAATGCTAAATGAATTAATTGGACAATGTAATAGGCAATCATGAGGCTGTATTTTTTTAGGAAGGGAATGAGCACCCAAGTCTCATGATTACAATGGATCATTAGCTTGCTGCTAATTTGTCTAACAGCCGAAGAGTTTTTACTCCCTCCGTCCCAAAATGATCTTCACATTTGACTATTCAAACTTTTTAAGGATATGAAGACTTGCTTCACTAGCCATGTTTTGCTTATGCACTTTTAAGCCCAATTTGTTGAAAGGGGAAGAACTTTTTGGGACAATGAAAAATGACAAATGAGAAGATCATTTTGGGACAGAGGGAGTATTTTCTGTGGTGTCATACTTGGTGTTTGTGAGCTTAATTCCCATGCATGTGCTAGTCTGAAATATCTTGAGCCTTTTAGAAGTTAAAATTTTGCTTACTTACCAGTTGATAAAAATTGTTTTCATACATGCAGGATGGAGTACCTCTTGACCAGGCTACTGTTAGTATGGATGTACCAGATCCAGAAGCAAATGAGTTTCAGCGTTTTGAACAATTAAGAAATGAGCTGATGGAACTTGAAAATCGAGTTCAGAAAGGCTCTAAAGGAGCTTACGATGAAGAGGTTTCTTTACTATCCTAGTTGTTTTATACTTGCATTCATCTCTGATTTACGTTACCGGATTGTGTTCTGTACCATCCCTTTTTTTTTTGTTCTCTTCAGATAACTAGTTAAAATGTTAATTAATATTTAAATTATGCTCCACAATTCCAAACTTCCAACCCACATAGATAATAGACCACTCACGAGTGTCCAAACCCGTAACATCCTATACCCAATATAAATAACCAACATTGAAATTTATAACCAAGCAGATACACTTCATTGTTGCTCCTAACCAGATAAGTATTACCAAAACATTATAATGATTCTCAAATTTAATACGCCTCCAGACACCAAACTGCTAGAGACTAGGTAACTAAACGAGTACAAAACAAACCATGAAACAGTTCGTATCTGCTTAAAAGTCCGACTGATGCCGCCACCCATGCTAATAATGTGGTGCAAACTCCACCACCAGTTTCTTCCTTGAAGCACCCATAGTTGGATCAACGGTGGAGCAATGCCAGATCAAAACACAATTTCTCTGTTTTCAAAATATATAATTGTATGTGAGATGGAAGGTTGACCATTTTGATCTGACCGTGGATTGTGATGGAAACGCGTGGTGGCCACCCAAAGTACTGAACTCTGAAGCTGGCCGTGAACCACAACCCATCCAAACCACCACCATGAAGCAATTTTAATCGTTCGTTCCTCCAGGCATCAAATAGGCAATCCTCCTCCCCCTACCCAAAATTATATTAATAAATAAAGGTTGAAACACTAACATTTAAAGCAGACACAGTATGAGAAACAGAAGGGAAGACTACTGAGGCTGCAGGGTGACATGGACCTTACTCGGAAAACCCTTGTAGCTATTGAGATTTGGAAGAATCATGCCAGACGCACAAAAAATTGAAGAGCACATGCCAATTTAATAAACAATTGAAAGTTGTATGTCCACACATTACATGATGTAAGAGAAACAAAAATGTTCACCTGTTTGGAGGTTTATGTTTGGGAGTAGACTGTGGGACTAATAATCCTTTGGCATCATGCAGTTCAACTAAAGAGTTCCTGAAATATTTAAATATATAGTCCGACCTTCAAGCAAAAAAAATCCACATGAAAAATTGAAATCTTACTATACATGATTCTATTTTCTTTGTCTATGAAGATAGCTGATTAGCAAAGACTAAACTGAAGGGTTCATTTGAAACTTCTGATTTGTGTTACATAAGGTGTTACAGGTAACAAGATTTTATAAATTGACACAAAAAACAATTCCGACGCCAGCATATGAGCAAGCGTCAAGGCCATTCAAGCATGGATTGATCTAGTTTGGGGGGGGGGGGGTCAACTGACTCCCCTGACTTTTTCATTTTTTGCACTTTGACCCTTATAATTTGGAGAATAATCATGTTTCCTTCAAAACTTGCAGCTTCTCATCCCCCTTCAGATTTTTTAAATTACCGACCCCAAAAAGTACTCCCTCCGTCCCGGAGTAAGGCTCACACCTCCATTTTGCACGGTTATTAAGGAATCACTAAAAAAAGGGGGGCAAAAAGTCAAGTGGATTGGGAATATAATTGTCCAAAACACTATTCTTGATGCAAGTGGGTAAAAAGTAGGTTAGTGGAGTATAGGTTTTTTTTATAATTACCCAAAATAGTTGAGGATATAGATATCCAAAACACAATTCATTTTTTCCATTTAGGAATAAAGCAAAGTGTGAACATTACTTTGGGACGTACTAGAAAGGAAAATGTGAACCTTACTCTGGGAGACTGGGACAGAGGGAGTATGTTTTATGGTTATAAGTTATTTTATCCTCTAAAATTTTGAAGTATGTTTTTATTTTGTCTAAGTTCGAAACAAGAAAATAAAATAAAATAGATATTGAAAAGAGCAGTCCGAACTACTTTCTGGACCCTGGAACCTCCGGCATGGAGTAAGTAGAGGCTCGACTACTTCTAGCTTTTCTAATTAACTATGCACAAGTCCTAGAGGTTTAAAACTTTGAACTAAAGATCTCCTTGATTGTTTTTTTCTCTCTCTCAATATTTTCAATACATAGTCACTTCATTCTGATATTTGTTATTGGCCAGCGAACATGTAAAATATTGTTAGTACATATGGTTACAGTCGTTGGCAGAATTAATTTTTGTTTTAGTACTACCTCCGTCCCAGAGTAAGTGTCCACCTTTTTTGCATGTTAGCACGAAGGAACTTTGAGCTATAATTTTAGGTTGATTTAATTATTATAACGAAAATATAAAACTTGTTTCTTTGACACCATTATATATACTATCAATAACAATTTTTAAATTTTCATTAAGATAATTAAATCAACCTAAAGTTATTGCTCAAAGTTCCTTCGTGCTAACATGCAAAAAGGTGGACACTTACTCTGAGACAGAGGGAGTATTTTTTTGTAGTTGGCCTAATTAAAAAACTTAATTATTGACCCTCTTAAGCTTTGGTTTGACATTGTTGTTGCAGTCGCCTAGTCAAACATTTCTCGGTATTTGTTTGTAGCCAATGATTTAGTTAAATTTTGTTTGTGGCTCGTGTCCCTGCCAATTTTTTTGTGTAATACTCTCTCTCTCTTTTTTTTTCCTGCCGGTTGGCCTACTTAAATTTTATTTCATTTCAAACATTGGTATACTAATTATTATCACTATTTAAACTCATGGTTATGAGTAAAGTAGATTATACTGAAATTTTATATATTTGATGGTGTGATTTTTTTCCTTGTCAAAATATGAACTCCTCCCCCTCAAACCACACGAACTCCTAGATTTACCACTGTTTTCAAGATTGTGCCATCTCTTACTTTAGATTGTCTCTGTAAATGGAACTGCCTCTGTGTAGTAAATTTCATCTGATGTGTGTATTTCAGGAGGAAAGTAAGATTAGAGGTGACACTACCAGTTATTCTGATGAAGTTGAAGGCAATCTAAATCTGTCGGTTCAGGTTCAAAATAAGGAAAATATTATTGAAAAATACCTGGACAAGTTTAAAGAAGCGACGACGGTATATATCTCATACTCCCTCTGTCCCTAAATGAGTGTCCATTTTCAAGAAATCTTTGTCCCTAAATGAGTGTCTTTTTTGAACATAACTTTCTCCCTAAATGTTTTTTTTCGAAATTTTTTCACCGGTTTCTTTATACGTGCAAAACTAAAGGTTTGGAAAGGAGATTACAAGATTATATATGAATCGTTGTTACCAAATTGTTCAAAAAGTTGAGATTTTCAGTGTCCCTTAAAATGAAATTTGGACACTCATTTAGGGACAGAGGGAGTATTAAAGAGCACGTTTCAATATGCACACCAGAATTTTATTTCACTATTTCTGCTAGTCTTTCCAGCTTGCTGATTCGTGGGTAACTTTTTTTTTTATTAACAGGATGTCTTGCAAGGCACTCAACTTCTAGCCATTGATGTTGCTGCTTCTTCTGGATTGGTTAGAAGGGTGATTATAGGTGATGAACTGACAGTGAAAGAAAAGCAAGCTCTGCGAAGAACTTTAACAGACTTGGCAGCAGTTGTTCCAATTGGCATTCTCATGCTCCTTCCTGTGAGTTATAATGTTTTATAGAAAACTTATATTCGTCTGTCCTTGTACTAGTATAACTTTTTCATTTATTTTTCTAGCATCTATACCATTTATAACCAGGCGATATTGGGGTTTAAATTTTTCATTACAGATTCATAGTTGAAAAGTAGCAAGAAAATTAATGGCTTACTATACATATAGTAAATTACAGTTTCAACACCGTGTATATCTAAGAAAAATAAACGGATGCATCATTCTCTCCGGTTTTCAACTTTCATCTGAGCCATAGTTTACATGCAGGTTACAGCAGTTGGGCATGCAGCTATGCTAGCTGCTATTCAAAGATATGTGCCATCAATGGTGAGTTGAGGTTCCACTCTCCTCTTCTTGATACTGAGGTTAGCCTGACCTCGCGTTTCATATTTATGTTTATTTTTTTGTGCAGATACCATCCACATATGGGCCAGAAAGATTAGACCTTCTGAGGCAGCTTAATAAGGTCAAGGAACTGGAATCAGCAGAGGTGAACCCCACAGATTCTCCTAACGAAACATAGTCTGCGTAAAAACAACACAGAAAAATCCCAAACATACATTTCTCCATTGCAATGTTTGACCTTCATTTTCATTTAGACCTGGTTCGGAATCCGTTTGCCAATAGTTGTGCATAGAAAAGTTCATTCCATGTGTCGGGGACACCAGGTAGGCACCAATGGCTGCAGTCTTGTGGGGCAGATTGTGAGGTTCCTGGCTCACGATATTTTGAAGGGTGGCCATCTTTCCTTAGTTCCGTCAGATATGTGATGTTTAAGAGCTCGACACTCCTTTTTTCACTTTTCATCTGTTGGACTATGTTGAAAAGGAGCTGATTATTCAACGGCTCTGTTTCCAGCTTTGTGTAGTCTGTTTCTGGTACTGTATTGGTATCACAATGACCACCCTCGTTCCATGCTCCATCCCTACATTATTGCGTCAAATCACTTCTGTAGTTATTACATTATATCAAGTTGTAGTTTGGCTATGCAAGGGGAAGAACATACAAAATGGCATTAGAAATCGACTAATCACTGTATATCTGTTATATATTTGCAGAAAAAAAAAATTGTATTCACAACCTGTAATATACATATGTTTCCGTAGATATAAAAATATGCTTATTACTGGGTACATGTTCTACATAAAGTGATGCGGGAAAGGGTACTTTTTCTTTTCAGCAAGAGATTTCCAAATGGACCTGGAGTTTAACACTCCGAATGTCTTAAATTTTGAACTTGATCATGGGAAAATTGCAGAATATGTGGTATTCTCTTTGTAATGCACATTTGAGTAGGTACATATGAAGATGCAGTCGAGTGCAATTCTTCTTGTAATTTACCTGTAGTGCACGGGTGAGTAGCTATGAAAGATGATTCGAGTCCTTTCCGGGTCTAATTTCTGCAAAGCCCACAACTTCAACGTCTGCAGGGACTTCCCAAATGCTTCCATGATACTCATTGTCATGTTCATCGTCCCTCCTTCCTGGAATCTCCATCCCCTGCCAATAAACATCAAGTCATCGTCAATATGCTGAGGTCGATTTTCTACGACTGAGTAATTTGGTCCAAGTAGTGATCCAGAGACCATAATCGACGATGGCTCTGAAGTAAATGGGCCCCGCTTAATAGTGATTCTCACGACCCTATAGCCACATAATCACGACTTGAACAAATTACTCATGTCCTAGAAAATGACCAGGTGCTTCAAAATTATAGGTTAATCCAATCTTACATTTTTACTGTTTTCTCTTCATTCCACCAATGTCCAGCACTAAATACAAGAACATCAGCTCCTACCCATTTCGTCGAGTACCAATGCAACTTATCAACCCTAATCGCGCTTCGTATGTCCTTAGGCGCGTTTTTCGGAGGCCGGTCAATGACCACAAGGAAAGGAACCCGGTAGTACTCGACAGTCAAGTTGTATTCTTGAAAGCGCATAGAGAGAAATCCTTTGTGTTTGGTTATGGGGCTTCCGCTCTCTTCATATATTGTAGACTGGTTTGAAACTACTTTTGAAAGCATGCATAGTAGTGATTCCCATTGATTTCTCCCAATCGAGTCTCCAGCGAAAACTATTCTTCCATTTCGGCTCCTCTCCAGAAAGTCGACTGCATTGAACCTAGATGGTTCAAATGCGGCGTGCAGTTAAGGAAAAATTCCACAAGTGGGTGTGTGTATATATATATATTCCGCGACTTGAGCGAATTCTTGAACAAGAAGTCCCAGTTCCGAACATTATAAGCATGTCTTATCGAGGAGATTTATACATACAAAATGAAAACGTTGGAGCCAACTATTGATATAAAGAGGCTATGAAACAAAAAATAGAAGTTAAAGAGTAAGGTCATTCGTGCATGGATTCCAACTTCAAAGCCTTTTGCTATTAATCATTACCTCTTTGTAGTGTAATTATATACATTAAATTTGTTAATTTCATATTAAATGCACACATGGAAAAATATTTCTTCCTCAAACGAATTACTTCAATGAAACTTCATTACTGAAATCAGGGTGATGAATACATCTACATGCCTTTCCTTGCACCAAACAATGCCTTAAATCGTCAAAATCAAAGAAATTCTCAAAATATTTACTAGATTTAGCAAATGGTGATTCCTTTAGTCTAAAAGAGACTTGAAATATAACTCCGTCCCGTAAAATAATCTCACTTAACTTCCATGATCAGCTCAATTGAACTTTAGCCATAATTTAATGAAAACTCAATAATTCCTTTATAATTCTAAAAATTATTTTTGATATTATTTTAATGATGAAACAACAATAATTTTCATAATCGCTTGCATAGACATAATTGATTTCTTTTCTAAGTTTAATTATGGTTCTAGTTCAATTGAGTTGATGATAAAAATCAAACTAGCACTATCTTTCTAAAATTTCTGGAACGATGGGTTATATATAAAAAAATAACATTGAAAAGCTGAAAGGTGACATAATTCTTGAATAACATAAAATATTGTGTTGACCCATTAGATGATTCCTCATAAGTTGAGCTCAAGCAAATCTATAGTTCGAAAGTACACATACCCGTAATTCTCCCAATAAACAAATAAATACTTCCTCCGTCCCACCATAATAATAAGTGAGACTAATTTCTTTTTTGCTCCGTCCAATTATAAATGAGACTGTCTAAAATAGAAATGTTTTAATATATTTATATTGAATCTATTAGAATACAAGAAGTATAGGCACATAGGTTTGGGAAATTTTCTAGACGCTTTTCTTATTCACGGTAAAGGCAATATATACCAACACAAGACTCCCTTTCCTTACACAAGAAGGACTCTATACTTAGGCTACGATATGATACATCTAGATATACCAAAAATATACAAATCTCCCTAATATATATCACTACACACGGCATGTATATCTCGGCCTAACTAACCAAGATATTCTCGCCTAATAGAATCAACCTCACTATTTAACCCCACTCATTCTCTTCTTCATTTTCCACCACACTACTATTTACCTCATTCATTATCTCTCTTCATTTTCTACCACACATTTACTACTTTTTCTTAATTATTGTGCACACAATTCTAGTAGTACTTGTGCTGGGACGGAGTGAGTATATAATTAATCAAAAGCACTAGTTACTAGTACTACACAGGCATACATGCATGTAATACTTATACAAACAGTTAACCCTAGAAAATCACAAGCCGCACTCGTACCTTGGAACATCACACCCTTTTGGTTGCCATCGCCATTTGTGAAAATCAACATCTGGTCTACCACTCTTCCGACACCGGAACCCCGGATCAAGAAACGGGCAATCCTCGGTGTACGATCGGAGAGGATAACTTTCGTCTCGGACCCATTTACCATAAGAGTAATCACAAGTTATTGATCGTGAAGAAATCTCATTATTAGTTTTACGATTTGGAAAAATATGGGACAAGAAACAAATATTGCCAAGAAGGTTGTAGTTTGGGTTGAATGGGGTTGTTATATTATTGAAATATAACACAAAAAATGTGATGAGAAGGGATATAAAGAAGAAGGTGTAGGTGAGTTGTTTTTTGGTCAAGATTAATAGGGGATTTGTATGGTGTTTTTGTGGTGAGGGGAATTGATCCATGAAGAGGTAGGTTTTTTAGTTGGAGTGGTTTTGTAGCATTGAGAGAGGGAAGGGTGGGAGTGGGGGATATCTTGTGGATGCGATTTGTTAGAGAGTAGTTTTAGCCTTTTAGGGGTGATTAAATTTGGTTTGCTAAAAGAGTGGAATAAGGGCATATTTAGATAAAATAAGAGATTTTTATGTCGTATTTGTGTGGAGACCCGATCATGTCACATGTACCATTTAAAAAAAATAAATAAATCATTTTATGTATATTTTGTGTAATAGTTGTAAATTACTAGAATATCATGTAATAAATACTCCTCCGTACCAGACTAAGGTTCTTACTTTCCTTTGTGGTTTGTCCCATACTAAGGTTCTTAGTTGCTTTATTACTTAAAATGGACAATGGGACCACTTGTCATTCTCACAACAAAAACTTTCTACCCACTTTCTCTCTCCTACTTTCTCCTACTTTATTTTTCATACTCACAACATTTATTTTTTCTTAATCTCCTGTAAAGTCAAACTAAGAACCTTAGTCTGGGACGGAGGGAGTAATACTCTCCCGTCTCATTAACAAGATTTTTTTTGACGAGTGTCCACGCCATAAGGAGGCGAGGAGAGGGATCGAACCCTAGCACTCACCGAGGGTGAGGCTTGACGTTACCACTGGGCGTCTGGGCCACTATTTTGGGGACAATTAACAAGACTTATTAAAATCGAATGCGCACAATTTAAGAAAAAATAAATATAATATTGATAGTGAAGTAGGTGTTGTAAATTAACAAGCCGACTAAATTGAATAAAAAGTATTTTCATATTTCCATTTTTTGACTTACTAAGTTTTATTATGGGACAACCAAAAGGAAAATAACTACCTTTCATTCTGGGACGAAGTGCTTATATATCTTTCTGATGCTTCCAAAAACGTACCGGATCAGCCTTCGTCTAGCGGTTCAGATAAATCCAGCAATAAGAACTTCCCCGTTCGGATCTGCGCACAATGAACAAACGTAAACTACGCCGGGGCTTCACCGGCGAAGGCCCTCCGGCGTGAAAATAAGAATTCGGGTTGTGTATGAAATGAAGAGAAATCAATTGACTAGTTTAGAGCTAAAGAGTTCATTACCCCTTTCCTGTGTAGAGGACCTGTTTATATAGGTGTGGGTGAATGAGTCCTGACTTGTCAAGTAAGCTAGAATGCCCGTATTGATCCAGGACTCGTATTCCTTGGAGATAGACTCCTGATAAGGATGATGTTATCCAAGTTATCTTGTAGAAGAGATATCCTTGTTTAGATAGGGATTCATAGTGTTAGAGTTGTAATATAACTCTGTAAATGGACTCCCTGTGATAATGGGAAGTTTCTGATATAACTCGGCCCGTCATCTAGCCCGGCTTGCTACCGAGGCCGACTAGGGATTAGGATTCTTGAACTCGGCCTAGGCAAGAACTGCCTGCTCGGCCTACTTGATATCGGCCCGTTAGTACGGACTTCTTGTGGATGGACCTCTCGGTACAGGCCTTCTAGGTGTGTGGGCCCAGAGTGTATGGGTTCCATTTGACCAAGTCGGTTTATGTCGCTCAGTGGCCCCCGAGTTTCTATCTCGGCATGCCGAGTAGGAACTGGACTGATCATTTATTGCAGCAACATTTATTGTTGATTTGATAGTCAGCCGCCAAATCCTTATTCCTTTAGATTTGCTGACCTCATCTTGATTTATTTCAGGTGAAATCATTATTCTTCTTGGACAACGAAACCTTCATTAATTACTTCCCAATTATGACTGAAGTAAGTGCACTACCCCTTTGTATTCTGAGGATATATAATCCACCCCTTGGTATTTTGTTCTACAGAATTTGTTCCTTCTTTTTCCTTCAAAATATTTCAAGAAACCTTCAGATGGCACCAAAGAGAATGTAAGACGACGCATTCCTGGAAGAGGTGGATTCTGATACAGAAACTCAGGCTAACGGTTCAAGTTCATTAAGTGGCAGTGATTCCGGATTTCCCTCGAAGAAGCGCTCATCCTTCCCGTCAGAGGAATCGCCGTCCGATAGTAATGAAGAGTATTCAGAACCAGACCCTATCTTTCGCGAGAATGAGTTCTCCGATAATGGTGATAATGGAGAAGGGGATGGTGAAGACAATGATGAAGGATCAGATGAGGATGATGATGAAGACAATGATAACGTTGGCGCTGATGACCAGGGATACGATGGAGATCAAGAATGGGAGGAGGAAGATGAAGACCAAGATCAAGATTATGACCTTTCTTGAATTTCTTAGTTAGCGTGCCCAACTAATTTTTCTTTTGATTTCGTATAGGTCAAACCCCCGACCATATTGTGGGGGTCCTTTTTGATGGTGGTACTAGAACTATCTTTTGTGTTTATGTATTTGCTTGCATATAATGGGATCTTAGCCTTCCCGTCACCGTTGCTTTTGTTCTCCGTACATCATAGCTTTGCATCTTTAATTTGATTAGCAATCCAATGAGAACTCGAGTGTTGATGGGTCTCAGCTTGTGTACATGTCGGTATATCTTACTCACTCGAACTTGGCGTCAACTGTTTTGTCGAGATGCCGGTTATGCGTTATGCCTTAAGTACCGAGCTCTCGGTCTCTGGGCTAAATGATCTTCTTCAACCCTTGTCTCGTCATTACCTTCTTATTACCTCACGACCCTCCAACTCATCATGTCGATGAGTCCAGGTTGGCGTTTTTATATTCAACAACTCGTCGCCAGTTTTGACGGTCAATTTACCCCAAAGTTTTTCCTTTGACTGTTCATTGTCAGGCGGCGTGTACGGTTGATTGAAAAGACACCCCCTATTAATGAGGGGTAATAATAAGGCTTAGTGGGGAACGTGCCAACCCGTGGATCTATGGGTGCGGTCGGGTCGGATTCGGGTATAACCCAATTGACCTGAAATATAAATTCAAACCCCCTCTTTCATTTTACTTTTTCGAATTTTCACCAAGAGAACAGTGCACTCACCGTCGGCGAGTCTGAGAGAAAATTGATTGCTGCTGTAAATCCTCCCAATCCATTCCGATCATCTCTGCTAGCGCCGTCAGCTGACCCTTTTTCTTCGATTATATTTTTGACCAAGGTACTGTTCCGATCTCTCTTGTCCTTTCTGACTTTTTCCGCCATTGTTAGGGTTGTTAGAATTGTAAAGCTTCAAGCTTTTATCCTCCTGCATTTAGATTCTGGGTGAACTGTAGCTATAGGATAGCCTTTTTTCTTCCTGTTATGTCGGGTACCCCTAATTTCGATCCCGACGCCATGTATGGCTTCTATGAGCGAAATAACAGGATATATATATTGTCGGAGGGGATATGGAAAATGTTGTCTTTAATGGCGATTGGTGACCTGTTGTTTTTGAATAAAACCCCCAGAGACGATGTGAGGTATCCAACTGGTCTGTTTGTCCCGAGAGCTCTTAGTGGTAGTGCGGATGGCATAGTGCTCCTCAATACCTTTGATGCCATTGTTCAACACATTCTCCTTCATTATGTTAAGGACAAATCGGTTTTCCGATCTCGTTTTGAGAGTAATACCTCCTCGGCCCCAGTAGTCGATTCGGGGGGGGGGATATGACCTTATCTAGGCTTCTCGATGAGTCTAACCCCTCTGTTTCTTCTACAGGTATGGCCGGGGAGAGTACATCTGGGAGGATAGTGGACCGCTTTGATGATAGAGTCACCAGACCAAGACGTGGTGCTCAAACTGAGAAGGCAAATAAGAGTAAGGGTAAATCAGGTCCTACCATAGATAGACATCCCAAATCGGGGAACGAAATGCTTGAAGTTCTCTATTATCGATATGGAATAGACCGTGAGGAGTATCGCCTATATTACAGTAGGGCCGTTCCCCTGGATACCGATGAGAAAGCTCATAATTTTTACTATGACCAACCAGTTGTTTCCTTCTTTTACAAACAGTTCCAGCTAGGTCTAAGACTCCCTCTCAATTCATTTATTAACGAGTTCTTGGAGTCTTGGGAACCGATGCCGGCTCACATTGGTGCCAATGCCATCAGGTATCTGGTTAGCTTCATTGCCTTGTGCCGTAGTCTCAATTTTGAGCCATGTATGTCTGCTTTTGACCATTTCTTTAACGTGAGTTATAACAAAGTGACGAGGACTCTGACCATAAAATCTAACCCATCCAAACCCAAAATCATCTCCCCAATTTCTGGCACTGTTAGCAAGGTGTCGGGGTGGAATACCCACGTAATAGGGGTCGAGTCCCGTTTTGGTTGGGAGTTCGCTGTTCCCGAGTATGCACCATGTCGCCCTCAAGAAGTCCACAAACCTGAATGGAGTGATAAGTTGATTTTGAAACTTGAGGAGTTTTCTAGCCTGGGCACGCTGGATTGGAGCGAGTTAGAGAGGGATCTACGTTATTATGTTCAGGACGGGTTGATGAAGGGTCCTATTGACAGTGCCGTCCACAAAGTCAACGTTCTGAGGGGGAATAGGTTTCCATACTGGATTGTTCACCAAAATTTTGTTTTCATTCATGAGTGCGTGCGTTTCCAGGAGCAGAACAACGTTTGTCTTAAAACCAAAGACACCATAGGCTGTAATTCTCGAACCTTTTACTTTTTTCCTTCCTGATTTTTACTGTTCCGTCTCCATATGATCTTTGTCTTTTGTACAGTTCTGACTATGGAGCAGATAATTGAGATTGAGATGGAGGAATTCGATCCTGTTGAGGCAGCTAGGCTGAAGAAGCAAAGGTCTAGGACTGCTACTTTGGAAAAGTGTCATGCCGATATGGAAGATAAGTAGATCCTGCTTCAGAATAAGGGAGATTCAGCGGTCCCTTTGGCAGACCGAGTTGTAGGAGAGAGTGATGGTGGCGCCGAGAATGTTTTCCCCAAGACCGAGAAAGATACTCCGGATAGCCAGAGTCAAAGCCAGGACCCAAGTCAGAGTGCTCATGCCGCCACCGAGGTGGATCAGAGAGATATCCATGGTCATCAGAAAAGACCCAGGGAAGAGACCAGGGGGGACCATGATCAATTATCAAAAAGAACTAATCCCTCTATTCGTGAGTCGGCCTCCGCCTCAGCCTTGCCGGACAATGAGGTAAAACGTTGGGTGGAGCAGTTCAGTGGGGTTCCCATCTTGTCAGGCCTAGATGTGTCGGTCCGCTCTGGTATTTATTTGAAGAAGGGTGGTCCGGTGATTAAAAGAGCCATGAATGCCGATACTATTGATCAAATGGCTGCCCAGAAACCTACTTCTCTTCAGATGTTGAATCGCAAAGGCTTAATCCTGAGTGAGGTAGCGTTTTCTCGATATTTCGGCTTCTTCTCTATTTTTTCCTCTGCTTATCTTTTCCTCTTTTGCAGCTCGCTTCTCTTTCCCAGATCGATTACACCATGTACCGGCAAGCTTATGAAACCTTGGGTGAAAAGGAAGCTGAGATAACGAAGCTTATAGATCTCAACGTTGCCCTTGACGGTAAGGTGGTTGCCTTGGAGAAGGAGAAGGCTTCGCTTGATGCACTATATCATCAGTCTCAGTCTGAGGTGGTAACGCTAAAGGAGTCCCTACTAGCTTCAAAAGCCGATGTCGAGTAGGAGAGAAAGCGTGCCGAGATTATGGTGGGAGAAAAGGCCACTGCTAAGGAGAAGCTTGCTCTTATGGAAGACCGGTATGCCCGCTTGGAGGACAGTGTGTTGGAGAGGGATAAGGACGCCGTAGAAGCCTACAAAAAGGGGCCCCAGTTTAGGGAAGATTTGAGCGACAGGGTCGGCACGATCTATAATGATGCCTGGTCTAACTTGACTCGTCTTCTATACATCGATCCCGAACTCAATGTGCCGTTGGAGAAGTGTGCTCGTCTCTATCATCAGGATGCATGTAGTGTTGAAGATAGGGCGGCCCATTCTCTGGTTCCGTTTTCCAAAGGCAGTCTCAGGGTTATCAAGGCCCAAAACCGTAAGAAAAACAGGTCCGTCTGGGACCCACCTGCGCTGGAGCCTGGTAACTTTGAAGAGCTCATTGAGAAGGATAGGAACGAGGGCGACGCCAACATGGATTAGGTTATCTGGTCATGACTTTGTAGTTGTTGGTTTGTAAAGCCGAGGGGCTGTTCCGATACAATTTACTTTTATGCTGGTGGGCCAGTTTGGCCCAAACAATTGGCCTTGTTCAGTATTTGTATGCCTGGCCCCAGCGTAGCCTGGGGGGGGGGGCGTAAACACTTATTTTATTTTTGTTGTTTAGAGTGTTTGTATGCCTTGGTCCCATGTTAACTGGGGGCGTAAACACTTGTCATTTGCATGGATTTACCTACCTCGGTTTGAGGTGTTAGTTAACCTTTGTTCTCCCGTTCATTTGTTCACATTATTTTATCTCGGCTTGAGATGTCTTAACAATGTCTGAAATGATGAGATATGTCAGCCGGTTTAGGCTATATTTATAGGCCGTAGTCGTTCACCGTTATGGGCTGTGACGAGCATTAAGTGCTCGGTTTTGTTTAAATTTGAAAAAACTAATTGTTATAACTAGTCTCAAATTGTCATGGGAATTTAGGTGTCATAGCCTTACCCAAATTTGATAGGACTACCTGTTAGAATTAGGTTCAAATTGTCAGGAGTCGAGTATTTAGGCAACCCTGCTCGTCATGTAGGCCGTGGCCGTGCTAGTCTTTGAAACTAGGGTTTAAGTTGGGCGTATTAGCCCGATTCCATATGGCGGTATCGGCATTGTCAAGTAACGCTTAAACCGTGCTTGGTGCGATGTGAAACCAATGATGTAATAAGAAGAAACTTTATTGATGAAATCAAACTATGAACCATGACTATCAGAAGCTAAAAACTAGAGACCAAAAATCTAATCTAGAAAGCAACAAAAGATAGGTAGGTGCCGAGGAATTACTGATAATATTTTCTCAAGTGCTCCGAATGCCATGGGTGTTTCAGTTCTTTTCCTTCCGGAGTTTTGAGCATGTAGGTCCCCTCGCTGATAACATGAGTGACAATGTAGGGTGCTTCCCAATTTGGAGACAGTTTGTTTTCCTAGGCCTTCAAGTGTGTTGACTCTATCTTTCTGAGTACCCAGTCACCGACCTCAAAAACTCTCTTCTTTACTTTGCTATCATGATAGGCCTTGGTTCTTTGCTTGTAATTAATCATTCTGAGCTGAGCAGTCAGCCTTTTCGCTTCTACCAGGTCTAGGTCCAGCAGCTGGTTGTACTCATTAACGACCTCGTCGTAATTTGTTACTCTAAAGGTAGTTAAGGCCATCTCGGCTCGAGCTATAGCTTCAGATCCGTAAGTTAGTGCAAAGTGAGTCTCCCCAGTCGTCCCCCCGAGTGGTTGTACGAACTGCCCATAGAGCAAGAGGGAGATCGTCCAGCCACTTTCCTTGGCTTCCTTCTAGACTCTTGGTTAGGGCTTTTAGTATCAACTTGTTTGCCGCCTCAGCTTGCCCATTAACTTGAGGATGACTGACTGATGACTTTTTGTGTTTCACTCCTAACCTGTTTAATTCCTTAGTAAAAGCGTCAGAGAACTGGAGCCCATTGTCGGTCACAATGGAATGAGGGACGCCGAACCGGCACCATATGTAGTCATGGATGAAGTTGATGGCATTTTCTTCTGTAATCTTTGCCAGGGGTTTAGCTTCCACCCACTTGGTGAAGTAGCCGACCGCTACAATCATGAATTTGTTGCTCCCTTTGGCCAAGGGAAAAGGCCCAATGATGTCGACCCCCCACATATCAAACGGCCATGTCGGTATAACCAGAGACTGTTCCACCGGTGGAACTCTAGGTAGGTCAGAGAAGCGTTGGCACTTGTCACATTTTTTCACCTAGGCATGGGCGTCCTCTCTCAGGTTAGGCCAGTAGTAACCGAGTGTGATTACTTTATCGGTAAGAGTTCTGGCCCCCGGGTGTCCTCCGCAGACTCCTTTATGTACCTCGGCCAATAATTTTTTGTGTCTTTGGGGGAGACACATCTCAGGAGGGGCTTGGAGAACGACCTTCGATATAGGATATCGTTCCAGACTATGTATCTGGCCGTCTTCTTCTTTATCATCTTGGCTGCCAATTCGTCTTCTGGTAACTTTCCCTTCTCGATGTAGTCCTTGTAGTCTTCGATCCATATTCTCCCCTCGTCATCAAGAATTAGGATCTCCAACCTCTCGTAAGCAGGTTTGTTGGCGTAGATGACTAATGGATTGGATTCTTCCGACGTGGCCATTTTGGATAACAAGTCGACCTCTTGGTTGTGCTCTCGTCCTACTTGCCTTATTTTCCAGAACTCCAATTTTGTAGTCATATTGAGGACGAGGTCTCTGTACTTAGTCAACATGTGATTTTCGGTGTTATATTCCCCCTTTACTTGGTTTACTACGAGTTGAGAGTCACTGTAGGCCACCAGTTTGTTTGTACCGAAGATATTTTCTCTTTCTATCCCCAAGATCAAGGCCTCGTACTCTGCTTGGTTGTTAGAAGATGGAAACTTGAACCTGATGAAGTCACGGGCCACATGTTCGCCTCCTGGACTTGTTAGATATACTCCAGCTCCACTCCTTTCTCGGGTTGTTGACCCGTCTGTGTATAAAACCCAACAATCACTCGGCAATTCTTCTAGAGGTTCTCTGTCCATGGGGATCTTCCTCTTCCTGGTTGTCGGCGTGTGTTCACTTGAGAACACGGTCTCGACCAAAAAGTCCGCTAGAGGCTGTGCCAACAATGTCTTCCTTGGCTTGTAGGTTATATCGAACTCGGTCAATTCAATTGACCAGTTGAGGAGTCGTCCTGAGTTGTCCATCTTATGGAGTATCTTTCTGAGTGGCGCGTCAATGTAAACCGTGATGGGATGCGCGGAGAAGTATGCGCGCAGTTTTTTAGCTGCTATCACCAAAGCATATGCTATTTTCTCTGCATTAAAATATATGCTCTCGGTATCTGACAAGGCTTTACTTACATAATAGACCGGATTCTGAATCCCATTGTCTTCTCGCACTAACTCGGCCGCCACGGCTCTATCTGTTGCTTCAAGGAATACAAAGAGTGTTTCTCCCATAATTGGACTGCTGAGTAGGGGAGGAGAGCCCAAGTAACCTTTCAGTTGTTGGAATGATGCCGAGCACTCTGTTGTCCAGGCAAAGTCTTTAGTCCCCTTCAAAGCTTTGAAGAATGGAAGTGACTTTTCTGCCGACTTGGCGATAAACCTTCCCAGGGCGGCTACTCTCCCATTTAGCCTTTGAACTTCCTTCACACTTGTCGGTTCTTTCATGTCGACAAGAGCCTGGATCTTCTCTGGATTTTCCTCTATGCCTCGCTGCGATACCATGAAGCTGAGGAACTTGCCTGCTGTGACCCCGAAAACATATTTACTTGGGTTGAGCTTCATGTCATTGGCCTTTTAAGTTTTTTATGGTCTCGATCAAATCTGGGACATGACTTCCTGACTTGGTCTTAATTACCAGGTCGTCAATATAAGCCTCCATGTTCCTGCCGATCTGGGATTTGAACACCTTGTTCACCATCCTTTGATAGGTTGCTCCGGCATTCTTGAGGCCGAACGGAATCATCACATAGCAGTAGATTCCCCCAGCTGCCTGAAATGTTGTTTTCTTGATGTCGTCCTCGGCCATCTTGAGTTGATGGTAGCCTGAATAGGCGTTAAGGAAACTTAGAGTTTGGTGTCCAGCAATTGAATCGACCATCTGTAGACACCCCGCCTCGGACCTCTTATGTCCCGATTGCATACACATTCTCTGTCTTCCTCTTTTCTGTTAGGTTTTGTTACTTTTTGTTAACTTTCATTACTTTCTGTTAAGTTCTTGACTTACTCCGTTAGTCTTGGACTTGACTAAGTGACAAAGTCAACCTTGAGTCTTTGTTTACTTTGTTTTTGTTAACTTTCGTGGTGTTCATTAAGTTTTTGACTGATTTCGTTAGTTTCGGGGTTTAACTGCATAACGGGGTTAACATTTGGGCTAAAATATGGATTTTCTGAAGGCGGGACGTGCGCGCCTTTGCCTTCCTTTGTGGGAGGCGTGAGCTTCCCATAGGTGGGGTGGGATGTGCGCGCTTCCAACCTCCAGAATCCCAGATTTTGCCAAATTTCCCTAATTTTCTGATTTGTAACCCCCAAGGCCATTATGCCTTGGCTTGATCCGGGAAGAGCCATATTTGTGACCACAAACACTTCCCTAACACTTATAAATACCTCTTCATTCCACCATGGAAAAGGAGGAAGGATTCTTGACTCAAAAACTCTCTAAAACTCAAAAGTCCATTTTCAAAGAGTGGTTACTATAGACAAATTGGTTCTTCCCCATTCAAGCACAAGGTACAATGCCTACTTTCTCCTTCTTATCTCTTTTACTTCTCTTTATCAAAACTCGTTACTTGTTTTCTTCATCTTTCATCTCTTCTAATGTGTATCCAATCCCCATAAAAATAATACAACCAAAAAGCCACTTCACTATTGAATTTTGGTTAAGGTTACATTCCAACATTCTAAACTCCACTTTAATTTCCCCATTTCATATCAATGTAATTGGTACATGTAATCTTTAGCATAAATTTATAAATAAAACAATCCTCTTTTATTTCTCTTTTATTTTCCCCTTTTCTTTATTATATATTTGTTAGCGCATTTTAAATATCAATAGAAGGACATTTAGCATTAGAACACCAATAGTAGCAAGACCCGCGTAAGCGGGGCGGAGTGGGTGTTTAAGTACTTCCCACTCCGTCACCTAACCCCCGAACCCTTCTATCCCGAATCTTTGGTTTCGTAACATAAAATAGGCTATTTCTTTAGGTTTTTCTTATGTTTCCTTAATAACATAGGTGGCGACGTTACAAATTAAAACAAGTTAGACATCCTAGGATCCTTCCACCTCTCTATCCAAGTAGTGGGCTTTCCCGGGGTATCTACAGTGGCGACTCTGCTGGGGACGATTTAGAGGGTTAAACTTGCGTTCTTAACTTTTGGTGTTCTTATTTCTGCATTCTGGGCTTTCTGGTGGAAAAAGGTGGGACGCGTGCGCCTCTGGCCTTCTTGGCCTAAGGCGCGTGCCTCCGACCTTCACCACCAGAATCTCCCGCCTCCCTTCTTGTCCTTCCATTTCATGTTTCTGTGCTAACAATGTCTGCAGGGGAAAAGTTCTATAATTTGGGGCCAGAGCAATCCCCTGAGTCCACTGTTTTGCAGGTACTGCCCAGAATCGGGCGCATCCGCCTCTCTCTATCTGGGGCGCGCGCCTCTCATCCTTACAGCCCAAGTCACGCGCTTCTGGGCCATTTTCCAAAAACATAAACAGAACAGTGAACATAATGGACAATTTTGACAGTGTGTGGGTGCCGGGCCTGTGTTGGGTTTCGATCAAACATGCGCAGCGGAATTTAGCATTTAAAATTTTGAAACCCAAAGCCATAGATCCGTTCATATGATTAAATCAAATACAACATAAGAATAAAGGAATAAACTAACCCTTGATGGCTATCAAATTCTCTTGGTATTTGGTGGAGGTTTGAAGACTTGATCACGATCACAAAGCTTGAACACGAACTTTGAAGATGATGATTTTCACCCTCTAGCGGTATCCACACTTCGAACGAATATCAAAGGAGCTTCTTTGATCTTGGTTGCTAGACCAAATTGTGAAACACTTTTTCACAATCAAAAGAACTATATGGAATTTATTTTGTGTATTATTTTGTTCTTCAACCAAGAATGTCTTGGAACAAAATAAACCCTCTCTCAAACTCTTTGAGACTCACAAAATCATTGACCTAGAGTGCTGGCCGAATTTGGTCTTTTATACACAAGTATGACCTATTCCAAATAGGAAACTTATGTCAAAATCCGTCCAAAATTCGTTTCCTAATCAAATTAGGAATCTGCCACCCGACAGTACTGTGCGGCCGCCCAAAAACCTCTGTGCGGTCGCACAACTATCTGAAACAAAACTGGTACAAATCTGAGCTAAGTGTGCGGCCGCCCAGTCCATTATGTGCGGTCGCCCACTTTCCAGAAAGTCCAGAATTTCCAAAATTCCAATGTAGTCCTTTTAAAGATTCGTTCTATTGTGTGTGACCCTCTAGGATTATACTAAGTTGGCAATGGGTTCAAACATGAAACCATAAGATATGATTAGGTTCTAGCAAACCGTCATACCTACCCAATTAGTATAACTAGATACAAGTTCGCATTCCTCTTAGAATATGTCATAATCCTTTTGTCCACGATATCATTGAACACAAGTCATGGTCAAAGAGTCAACTTGTTTTGTTCAATACTTTCTCGATTCCGAATATGTTGATAATCCAAATGACATTGATCCAATCAATTCATTTGAGTCCGGCCGAACATTTCATCAACATCATTCCTACGAGAGGCCCAACCTTGACATCTCTCCGAGGAGGGACAAATCCATTTAGCTTATTATTCTTCCCTACGTGAATCCGATTATGCCAATCATACCCTTTATAACTACTCGGTTAAAAGTAGCGTTTGAATATGTCAAACATAATGTTCATCAAGTGGAAGACTATAATAACTTCATGTCTAAGGATTCAAATGACATAACTAATATGAGATATATGTATGACATAGACCATGACATAAATCTCATAGAGCGGGTCATGTCCAGTACCTTGTTCCAAACAAGTACCCATAAATCTAACATGATCATCCCATGATCATTTAGCCTTTATACTAGTGCTTAACAAGTACTAGGGACGGAGATTATTATAAGTAAACATGAACAACAATAATAATCAAAACATCTCTTTATTGATATGAAATAAATGATAACAATTACAACGTTTATTAAACGTGCCTAGGGCACCACTACCAACAATCTCCCACTTGCCCTAGGCCCAATCTCCCATGTATCTAATACCCATGGACCTAACATGACCATCATGTTTAGCTTGTGGAAGTCCCTTTGTTAGCGGGTCCGCAACATTGTCATCAGTAGGTACTCTGCATATATTTACGTCTCCCCTATCAACGATCTCTCGAATGATATGAAAACGCCTAAGTATGTGTTTGGATTTCTGATGTGCTCTTGGTTCCTTTGCTTGATCAATAGCACCATTATTGTCGCAATAAAGGTCTATTGGACTAGCAATACTAGGAACCACTTCAAGTTCGGTTATGAACTTCTTATTCCAAACAGCTTCCTTTGCAGCATCCGATGCAGCAATATACTCAGCTTCTGTTGTAGAATCAGCGGTTGTACTTTGCTTGGAAATCTTCCAGCTTATAGCTCCACCATTTAACATAAACACAAAACCCGATTGCGATCGGCTATCATCTTTGTCAGTTTGGAAGCTTGCATCCGTGTAAGCATTTACAACGAGATCATCTTCCATTCCTCCATAGACCAAAAACGAGTCTTTAGTTCTTCTCAAGTACTTAAGAATCGCTTTTACAGCTATCCAGTGTTTTTCGCCAGGGTCGGATTGGTATCTACTTGTCATGCTCAAAGCATAAGACACATCCGGCCTAGTACAAATCATGGCATACATGATGGACCCAATTGCCGAAGCATATGGAACATCATTCATTTTCTCACGCTCATCTTTTGTCTTAGGACATTGAGTCTTGCTTAGAGAAACTCCATGTAACACGGGCAAGGTGCCTCTCTTAGAATTTTCCATACGGAATCTTCTAATGACCTTGTCAATGTATGTACTTTGGCTTAAACCAAGTAGCCTCCTTGATCTATCTCTATAGATCTTAATGCCAAGAATATATGCGGCTTCACCCATATCTTTCATTGCGAAGCACTTTCCTAACCAAGTCTTCACAGACTGAAGTGTAGGAATGTCGTTTCCAATGAGCAATATGTCATCCACGTATAAAATAAGGAATAGCACTATGCTCCCACTAATCTTCTTGTATACACAAGGCTCATCTTCGTTCTTGATGAAACCAAACTCTTTGACCGATTCATCAAAACGGAGATTCCAACTCCTTGAAGCTTGCTTCAATCCATAGATGGATCTTTACAATTTGCATACCTTAGAATCTTGTTCAAAACCTTCTGGTTGTGTCATATACACATCCTCTTGGAGTTTTCCATTCAGGAAAGCGGTTTTGACGTCCATCTGCCATATTTCATAGTCATGATATGCGGCAGTGGCAAGCAAAATTCTTATAGACTTGATCATTGCTACGGGTGAAAAGGTCTCATCATAGTCAATACCATGAACTTGCCTATAACCCTTCGCTACAAGCCTAGCTTTGTAAGTATGCACCTTCCCATCCATATCAGTCTTCTTCTTGAAGACCCATTTGCATCCTATGGTTTTTACACCTTCGGGCGCATCAATCAAATTCCAAACTTGATTGTCTTGCATGGATTGCAATTCGGATTCCATGGCTCCAAGCCACTTGTCCGAATCAGGAGAAGATATCGCCTCTTGGTAGGTTGACGGTTCATCATTCTCAATGATTTCTACCTCATTACTATCCGTTACGAGAAATCCATATCTCTCGGGCTCGGATCGTAACCTACTAGATCTGTGAGATGCTTGTGTATTCTGAACAGTTTCCACAACTCCTTGTGGTTCTTGTTCTTGTTCCACTATTGGTTCAATGTTATTTTCTGGGACTCGAATTTCTTCAAGATTTATTTTACTCCCACTGATTTCTTTGGAGAGAAATTCTTTCTCTAGAAAGACACCAGTTCGGGCAACAAACACTTTGTTGTCCTCACGGTTGTAAAAGTAATATCCTTTAGTTTCCTTAGGATATCCCACGAAAATACATTTATCAGATTTGTGTGCTAGTTTGTCAGAGATAAGTCTCTTGACATAAACTTCGCAACCCCAAATCCTCATGAAAGATAAACTAGGTTTCTTTCCACTCCACATCTCATATGGAGTCTTTGGAACCGATTTAGTTGGAACTTGATTTAGTGTGAAAGCAGTGGTTTCTAGGGCGTAACCCCAAAAGGATATTGGAAGATCAACTTGACTCATCATTGTTCGAACCATGTCTAACAAGGTCCGATTTCTCCTCTCAGACACACCATTCCATTGTGGTGTTCCGGGCGGAGTCAATTGTGAAACTATTCCACAATTCTTTAGATGATCATCAAATTCTTGGCTCAAGTATTCACCACCTCGATCTGATCGAAGTGCCTTTATACTTTTGCCAAGTTGTTTTTCTACTTCATTTTGAAATATTCTAAATATCTCGAATGCTTCACTTTTATGTTTCATTAGGTAAACATACCCAAATCTACTATAATCATCAGTGAAGGTTATGAAGTATTGAAATCCTCCCCTAGCATTGCTACTTAATGGTTACATCGGAATGTATCAACCCCAATAAGTCGCTTGCCCTTTCACCCAACTTGGTAAAAGGTGTCTTAGTCATTTTTCCAAGAAGACACGACTCACAAGTATCATATGACTCTAAGTCACATGAACCCAAAAGTCCGCCCCATGGAGTTTTGAGATACGCTTCTCATTAATATGACCAAGACGGCAATGCCACAAATAAGTATGATTTACATCATTAGGTTTAGATTTCTTATTTACATGATAGACATTATTTTCATTCTTGACATCCAAGATATAAAGGCCATTAAATGAATTAGCAATACCATAAAGCACATCATTTAAATAAATAGAAAATTTCTTATTCTCAATAAGAAACTTAAAACCTTCATTATCCAAACAAGAAATTGAAATAATATTTCTGCTTAAATCCGGAACATAATAACAATTGTTCAAAACAAGAATTAATCCGGAAGGTAAAGTGACTTCATAAGTCCCTACGGCTAATGCAGCAACTCTTGCTCCATTTCTCACACGTAGATCTACTTCACCTTCTTTAAGCAGTCTCTTATTCTTTAGTCCCTGCACATTTAGACAAATGTGAGAACCACATCCGGTATCCAATACCCAAGAATCAGTGGTAGAAAGGAGAATATCTATCATATAGATACCTGAAGTCGACGCAGCCTTGCTGCTCTTCTTCTTCTTTTGCTCTTCCAAGAAAGCCTTGCAATTACGTTTCCAATGACCAATTTCTTGACAATGGAAACAGATTGCATCCTTTTGTGAATCGGGTTTTGCCTCAGAAGCCTTGGCAACCTTTGTCTTGCTTATCTTGGGTTTGACAACTTTTGCCTTACCCTTGCCTTTGGCACCAGGCTTCTTCCCATCATGAACCAAGAGCACGGGAGAACTTTTCTCCACAATTTTCATCTCTGCAGTTTTGAGCATCCCATGCAACTCAGAGAGATTCTTATCCATTCCATGCATGTTATAATTCATTACAAACTGATTATAACTTTTAGGCAATGAATTAAGAATGAGATCCGTGGCTAGCTCCAATGGGATTGGATAGCCAAGTTTCTCAAGGTGCTCTACATAACCTTTCATTTTAAGAAAGTGAGGACTCACTTGTTGCCCTTCATTCATTTTACTAGTAGTGAATGCAACAATGGTCTTGTACCTCTCTTGCCTAGCTTGCTCTTGAAACATGGTTCTCAACTCCACGCCTATCTCATAGGCTTCCAAATGTTCCAAACTTTGTTGGAGTTTTGAACACATAGCAGCAAGCATGAGACAACTTACATCTCTAGAATCATTACGATGTTTCTTGTAATTGTATCTTTCTACCCTAGGGGCAGTAGGCGGTGGTTCAGCGGGGAGAGGCCCATCGAGAATGTACAACTTATCTTCTTGCCTAAGAACGATTCTTATGCTACGGATCCAATCCATAAAGTTTGTACCATTCTCTTCGAGCTTATCCTTCTCAAGGATCGATCGCAACGACATTGATTGAGTGTTATTAGTCATTATCTACAAATATGCAAAATTTCCAAAATTTAATAAGTACCGATTTTCATTAAAGAGATAAATAATGTATTTTTCAAACAAAATACTCCCACTAAATTATGTAACCTTCATATACATCCAATGTATAATATAATTTAAATGGGTTAAGATCCAACTTTAATTTAATTTCAAGTCCGCTAAGGCGGATTACACAAAATCAAATTAATTAGGTAGACAACTCTTGTCAATCATATCTCATACGACTCTTAGTTCTTTTTATGAGATTCTTTAAGAAATCCAATTTCAAAAAGCATGTTAAACCTCATCTTTGCCTAGGCCCAAAACTGTTTTGACGCCCAATTAAGTCTAACCATTTTAAACGCATAGTTAATGTGTCTCGCTAGGGCGTGTCCACACTATCTATCTTGCTCATACATAAACAAATTTAATGCATCTCGCTAGGGCGAATCTACATTAAAATCACTCATGTACTAACAAGTGTTTTAATCATAGCATGGCAATAAAAGACTTAAAACTTTCTTTGAAGGTTCATCACATATAGCATATAACACATTTATGAGCACATAATATAAACATGTTACACATCAAGTTTAGCCACTAAATTAATCCCATTAATTTAAGCATGGTATTTATGTGTCATTAGTTTCTCTATAATTATGAGGATGAGACTATTTCAACTTTGGTCATTATCTCCAAATCAAGACAACAAGAAGTGCGGTCGAACTAAGCCATTAGGCAACCACAATCCCGCACTAATTCAAGAAACCAAGAAAGTAGTCCATGTGGCCGAAACTAAGGAATAGATGGTCTCGATGAACGTAGGCCAATTGCATTCACAATTCCACATGGATCTCCAATCATTGAATCAAAAACCTTTGTTTCTCAATTTTAGCAATTATAAACTCTTCATAATTCTAACTTCGTTTTATCTTTGAAACTTTGATTGCGATCAATTTTGGGAAACACAATCTTGATGAACGCAGATTAGCCATCCAAAACTTGAACCAATCTAGGAATCACAAGACTAAAACAAATAGGAAAATCAAACCCCAAAATCCACACACAAACCAACTACCCAAAACCCATTCCAGATCAGCAAGTCTGGAACCCAAAACCCATTCCAGATCAGCAAGTCTGGACTGGTTCTGTTGAATCTTTCGAAAAATTCCAGATTCTGGTTTTCAACCAAAATCAGACCTTCTGATCACCTTGTGCGGCCGCCCAAAAACCCTTGTGCGGTCGCCCAAAACTGTGCGGCCGCCCAAGGCGTTTTGTGCGGTCGCCCAGTGCCATCAGAATGTGCAGAATTTTTAAGTTCGAAAATTTTGTCTCAAAATTGTTTTTCCCCGATTATTAAAACTTTGATCCAATCAAAAATTAATAATCAACAATTCTGAATCCACCATAATTTATTTATTGCGATTGAATCGTGCGATTAAAGTTGCAAAACGATAAACCACATAAAATCACAAAACACATAAACAACATATATTCCACTATTCAAATCATGCAAGGCACATAAACAATTTATATACACATAACATGATGCAAGTATTGAATTAATCAACATGAACGGGGCTCTGATACTACTGTTGGGTTTCGATCAAACATGCGCAGCGGAATTTAGCATTTAAAATTTTGAAACCCAAAGCCATAGATCCGTTCATATGATTAAATCAAATACAACATAAGAATAAAGGAATAAACTAACCCTTGATGGCTATCAAATTCTCTTGGTCTTTGGTGGAGGTTTGAAGACTTGATCACGATCACAAAGCTTGAACACGAACTTTGAAGATGATGATTTTCACCCTCTAGCGGTATCCACACTTCGAACGAATATCAAAGGAGCTTCTTTGATCTTGGTTGCTAGACCAAATTGTGAAACACTTTTTCACAATCAAAAGAACTATATGGAATTTATTTTGTGTATTATTTTGTTCTTCAACCAAGAATGTCTTGGAACAAAATAAACCCTCTCTCAAACTCTTTGAGACTCACAAAATCATTGACCTAGAGTGCTGGCCGAATTTGGTCTTTTATACACAAGTATGACCTATTCCAAATAGGAAACTTATGTCAAAATCCGTCCAAAATTCGTTTCCTAATCAAATTAGGAATCTGTCACCCGACAGTACTGTGCGGGCGCCCAAAAACCTCTGTGCGGTCGCACAACTATCTGAAACAAAACTGGTACAAATCTGAGCTAAGTGTGCGGCCGCCCAGTCCATTATGTGCGGTCGCCCACTTTCCAGAAAGTCCAGAATTTCCAAAATTCCAATGTAGTCCTTTTAAAGATTCGTTCTATTGTGTGTGACCCTCTAGGATTATACTAAGTTGGCAATGGGTTCAAACATGAAACCATAAGATATGATTAGGTTCTAGCAAACCGTCATACCTACCCAATTAGTATAACTAGATACAAGTTCGCATTCCTCTTAGAATATGTCATAATCCTTTTGTCCACGATATCATTGAACACAAGTCATGGTCAAAGAGTCAACTTGTTTTGTTCAATACTTTCTCGATTCCGAATATGTTGATAATCCAAATGACATTGATCCAATCAATTCATTTGAGTCCGGCCGAACATTTCATCAACATCATTCCTACGAGAGGCCCAAGCTTGACATCTCTCTGAGGAGGGACAAATCCATTTAGCTTATTATTCTTCCCTACGTGAATCCGATTATGCCAATCATACCCTTTATAACTACTCGGTTAAAAGTAGCGTTTGAATATGTCAAACATAATGTTCATCAAGTGGAAGACTATAATAACTTCATGTCTAAGGATTCAAATGACATAACTAATATGAGATATATATATGACATAGACCATGACATAAATTGTTGGGTTTCGATCAAACATGCGCAGCGGAATTTAGCATTTAAAATTTTGAAACCCAAAGCCATGGATCCGTTCATACGATTAAATCAAATACAACATAAGAATAAAGGAATAAACTAACCCTTGATGGCTATCAAATTTTCTCTTGGTCTTTGGTGGAGATTTGAAGACTTGATCACGATCACAAAGCTTGAACACGAACTTTGAAGATGATGATTTTCACCCTCTAGCGGTATCCACACTTCGAACGAATATCAAAGTAGCTTCTTTGATCTTGGTTGCTAGACCAAATTGTGAAACACTTTTTCACAATCAAAAGAACTATATGGAATTTATTTTGTGTATTATTTTGTTCTTCAACCAAGAATGTCTTAGAACAAAATAAACCCTCTCTCAAACTCTTTGAGACTCACAAAATCATTAGCATAGAGTGCTGGCCGAATTTGGTCTTTTATACACAAGCATAACCTATTCCAAATAGGAAACTTGTGTCAAAATCCGTCCAAAATTCGTTTCCTAATCAAATTAGGAATCTGCCACCCGACAGCACTGTGCGGCCGCCCAAAACCCTCTGTGCGGTCGCACAACTATCTGAAGCAAAACTGGTACAAAACTAAGATAATTGTGCGGCCGCCCAGTCCATACTGTGCGGTCGCCCACTTCCCAGGATGTCCAGAATTTCCAAAATTCCAATGTAGTCCTTTTAAAGATTCGTTCTATTGTGTGTGACCCTCTAGGATTATACTAAGTTGGCAATGGGCTCAAACATGATCCCATAAGATATGATTAGGTTCTAGCAAACCGTCATACCTACCCAAATAGTATAACTAGATACAAGTTCGCATTCCTTTAGAATATGTCATAATCCTTTTGTCCACGATATCATTGAACATAAGTCATGGTCAAAGAGTCAACTTGTTTTGTTCAATACTTTCTCGATTCCGAATATGTTGATAATCCAAATGACATTGATCCAATCAATTCATTTGAGTCCGGCCGAACATTTCATCAACATCATTCCTACGAGAGGCCCAAGCTTGATATCTCTCCGAAGAGGGACAAATCCATTTAGCTTATTATTCTTCCCTACGTGAATCCGATTATGCCAATCATACCCTTTATAACCACTCGGTTAAAAGTAGCGTTTGAATATGTCAAACATAATGTTCATCAAGTGGAAGACTATAATAACTTCATGTCTAAGGATTCAAATGACATAACTAATATGAGATATATGTATGACATAGACCATGACATAAATCTCATAGAGCGGGTCATGTCCAGTACCTTGTTCCAAACAAGTACCCATAAATCTAACATGATCATCCTATGATCATTTAGCCTTTATACTAGTGCTTAACAAGTTCTAGGGACGGAGATTATTATAAGTAAACATGAACAACAATAATAATCAAAACATCTCTTTATTGATATGAAATAAATGATAACAATTACAACGTTTATTAAACGTGCCTAGGGCACCACTACCAACATAAATCTCATAGAGCGGGTCATGTCCAGTACCTTGTTCCAAACAAGTACCCATAAATCTAACATGATCATCCCATGATCATTTAGCCTTTATACTAATGCTTAACAAGTGCTAGGGATGGAGATTATTATAAGTAAACATGAACAACAATAATAATCAAAACATCTCTTTATTGATATGAAATAAATGATAACAATTACAACGTTTATTAAACGTGCCTAGGGCACCACTACCAACAGCTTGCACATAACTTCTTTTATTTTCTGTTTGTTTTATCGGTCACACGGGTGATTCGAAAGTTGTAAATATGTGCTTATTTGCTTTTATTTTGTTTAAAAAAAATATTTTGTCACTTGGCTTGACCTCACACTACATGCACATACTCTTATGAATTGCTCACAATCGAGTCGCACAAGTTCATAACCCCAAACCCGTTGAGGCCCGTCCTAGAGAGTTTCAAGCTCCACCCGACCTTGACTCTCTCGAAGCGGTAAACCTCAACCCGTGGCGTAGTTCATGACTACATGCCGGGGGTGACCTTAAGCCTCTATTTAACCGAGCACAAGCCAACACAATTCTAGTTAGGGTCTAACACTCCGTGACCAAGTCGGTTTTCATGTGTCGAGATTTCCCTAAACTAATGTCCTCAAATCATACATGCTGTTTCCAAAAGAAACAAGTGGTTATTATGGACGAAATAAAACTCCGTCCCCGCATGTATGCTTTATGACATTAATTTAGTTTAATCCCGTCACATGTAGGTATCACAAGCGTGGTGGAATCCGATGAGTATATGGGACCGCGAGAAGGTCTATATACTAGTGTGACGATTCCACTATTTTTCTAGAAACCCAAAAAAGGATTAACGTCATTCCGACTTTTGTAAATAATAAAAAAAAAGAGTCATTTTTCCTTATATGGCTGAGTCTTTTCCTGTTTGTGGGTTAATTCATTTTATTCAAAAAAGTGTTTGTGGGGCCAACCTAAGATCAACCGTGTTCTTTCAGTAGGTCCAATGGCTTCCAACGGCAACAACAACAATGGTGGGAATGTTTTCGTGTCCAACGAAGAGTTACTCAACATAATGAAATCAATGGGGGAACAAATGGATAGAATTGTCGAGGATGCCCGCCGTAAAGACAATTTGTGGCAAGCCCGTTTCGATATCGATAAGAGGATTCACAAAGAAGAGGTTTCCGAACTCAAGGCCCGTCTTGATTACGAAAGAAGAATTCACGAGGAAGAAGTGTCCAAACTCAAGGCCCATTTGCAAGAATTCACCGACAACAAGACGAAGGTCAATAGTAAAACATGCTCAAGTTGTTCATCCCTCAAAAGTCAAAAAGGTACCGCCAACAACCGAATTTTCACTCCTCTCCTAGGAGTAACCCGAGCCGAAGCATTTGAAGCCTTGGTAGAAAAGGGAAAGGTTAAGCCTTTGAAAGGGTACAAGCTGAAGACGATATGTAAAAATCATGCACGTGATGAATGGTGCAACTACCACCAACATAGTGGCCATACCACCGAAGGGTGCTTCTCTCTCTAAAACATCATCCAAGATTCGATCGACAATGGTGAATTTGCCGTGGGTGAAGAGAAACTCATCAAAGAGGAGGCTTGGTTTTGAAATGGGGCTTCAACAAGAGATCATGTTACAATGAGGACTACAACAACAAGGACGACGACAGCAATCTCCATTTCTCTTTCTCTACCTAGTAATAGGAATTAAAAAAAAAGAGTCAAAAGTCCTCTTTTGTGTGCATTAAGTTTTCTTCCTTCTCATCAATGCTAAAGTTTGAGTCGGTCTTAATAAAAGTCGTTCATATCCTCATACACTCTTCCAAGTTGTTCAATTTAATTCTTGGCAAAATGATGAAAAGATGTCTAAGCATGTTTTGGAACGAAGGCCATCACTTGAACGCCTAGGGGCTAAACATCGTGACAAAGGCGACAATATCAACGACAAAGCCAAGAAGCAAAACAAGGTGGAGCAACATCAAGCAAAGTTTTCAAAGGGGGATTAAAAAAAAAAAAAAAGCTCGCACAACCTAGGCAAAAGTTAGAGCATAAAAAAAAAACCCCTCAATCAAAGAAGTACACAAGATCAATATCATTTTCCAAGGACGAAGCAACATCAACAAGAACTACGGTGACCTGAGCCTCTACACTGGAGGAACGTAGGCAACCTGCGGATCTGGTCTCATGCAAGAAAGAAGATATGTTTAGCCCTAGCGCGTTATGGTGATCGGCCTTCATCTCGAACTTGTCAAGACATCTTTGTACGAGTCATTTGCCAATGAATTAATCACCTCAAGATTGAACAACTTTCTTAGATTTGGAATCGCTTTCACGTTCCTAGGGGCTTCTTATCTTTCAGCGATACTCCCAGTTTCTTGCAAACAAATTGGGGCTTTCTTTCTCTTCTCTATTAATGACTTACTTGCCTTCGTAAGTCATCCAATAAATAAAAATACATGTCAATACTAGGGACCACTTCCCTAGTCAAGTCAATGTCACTCATCATTAGTGACAAAAGGTATCCATCGCAAAATCACATGTCTCTCATCCTCAGCTAGAGTCAATGCAAACTTCCTCATTAATTGAGTCAAAATGAAGACGCAAAAGAGATGCCCGCTAGATTGAAAACCCGAAAGGGCGGTCTAGGCAAAAAATAGGGTGCGTCATAAAAAATAATGAGAGAGTGAGAGAGAGAAGGGAAAGAGAAACAGAGATCCCCAGCCTCTAAAGAAGACAAGTTCTACATTGGATCTCCTCAGCAAGTCAATTCCCCATCGAGTCAACTTGGGAATCGCAAAACGCTAAACAACACATGGCACAATCAATGGCCGTTCTGGGTTATTGGCATAAGAGAGGTTGTTCTTGCAATATCTATTGGGTTCATGAGAAAGAAGCCCCACGGTAACCGAGATCCATCCGAGAATGAGCCCATCATTGAGGGGTACAAAGTTGCATAAGTAGTCCCCAGTAAATCAATTGGTTTGGGCAACAAATGGAAACAACATGTGACTCAGTTTTCAAGCTTCTCCAAGCATGTGCCCCTACAGTATGTCAAAAGGCTTCCCGAGACTAGAGTAGCTCTTGTCATATCCTCTTATGTTTGTTCCCCCGCACGAGGACGAGTCTCTTACTTTGCTCAACAAATAATGACGCCCTAGGGGCTATGTGACTCAAGAACGAGAGCTTCTTTTGCTTCCTTTGACAGTTAATGAGCCCTAGGATCTATGCTCAAGAAAGATGTGTGAAACTATCATCAAAGTCTCTCAAGAGGAATGTCGAAAAGACTTCATGTCATGTGTGCTCGTTCCCCCAATCAAGGATAGGCCTTTCTCTACTTACAATCGGTGATGGCACTCTAGAGGCTAGACTCAAGTTTGAAAGTCTCCCTCGGTAAAAAGCAATTCACTTCACCTCCCAACGGTGTCCCTAGCAAAGTCATGTGCAACGTTTGAAGCTTCCTCTATCAATTTTGGCACCAAAAGTCTCAAGGGGCTTCGCAATCTACGATCTTTTGGGCTACGGCATTACAGTAATCCGAGCAAAGGGCAATATTGGGGCTTCGCAATTGACAATCTTTTTGGGATGATACCCGAGCAATGCAATTTGGGAGTAGTCTTATGGCTTCATGAAAGCGATCAAGCTTCAAGGGTCTCTTTGTACTTCACGTCAAAGGTCTTCTGGTTTGAAAGGAGGGCTCCGATGTTATGAATGAAATTGATGATTCTTATGTTGTAATTTACGACGAGGTTATGAAGAAAGTCTTAGAGAAAAGGTAAAATATTTAATATGCTAAACTCTATCAAAACAGGGTTATAGCGGGAAATGCCATGGCCAATCCCAATGTTTCTGCAATTCAGCACCCCTTTCTCCAAGATCAAAAGCAAAAAGTGTGGCTCTTGCACCTCAAGCACTAGTTGCATCCGAAGATCCGTCTTTAGTTCAACTCAAGAAAACTCAAGAAAGCATACCCATTTGAGACCTTATCACACCAAGACCTTATCATCCGCGACCTCGACGGAACCACAAGACATTACTGCATTTGGGTACCGACCACAGTGAGTCCATTCATCACCCCAGTAAGAGCAAGAAGGAGATATCTATCAAGAATTCTACCCGACAGTGCATCCACTCTCAATGCCGAGCCGATTCCAAGATAAGTTGGGGCTTTACATCGAAAGGTCTTCACAATCCACCATCTCCAAGCTCGCAAACAACAAGTACATGACATTTGGGGCTTAGCAATCTCTCGAAGCTTGGTATCAGTAATCTTCTCTTGGGGCTTGCTCACGCCAACAACAAAAGGCGATTTATTTGAATGGGCCAAGAGCTGATTTATCTTGGGGCCATGCAATCCACTCAAAGTTTGGAATTAAAGGCGTTCTAGGGGCTTTACAATCAGTAACCCCTTGGTATCTCGACATCAAAAGCCTCTTGAAGCCCCATAATCGACAAATATCCTAAGGCTAGACATCAATCTTCGTTGGGCACAACAGCAACGACAGAATTCAAGCGAGGTAATTCAGACTTTGATCGAACATGACTTGATCTTGTGTTGGTTTAACAAACAAACAATGCTTAAAATGGTTCACCCACGAACTAAAAAAAAAAAAAAAGGCCAAAAAGATTTTTTCTTGTTTTTCTTTTTCTTGCTTGTGTAAAAAGTATGTGCTTTATTTTGCTCTTAGCTTCTTCCCCAGCGTTCTCCATCATCCTTGAACTACGCTGGTCTGATTCCTTTCAAGGGGTAGGTAGCCTTTGGGCACGACCAACCCATCATCTAGAATACCGTCTCACCAAAAGCAAAGGCAATTTATCATCATTCTCCATCAAAGGCAGAAGCAATTCATCATCATTCTCCAATCAAGCGACAATGGTAAGTGAAAGTATGAATGTATCCGAAACTTTCCTCAAAATCATACCGCACACGAAGTCACTCACAATACATCTCTCTCATGCAAAAATGCTTTCAAAATCACATCACACCACAAGCACAATTTCTCTCACAATTTCTACTTCACATCAATCATACATTTCATCGCACAAGCACGTATACCTGCCAAGCACACACATAACAGGTACCAACACAAAGTCAATAGCATGGACAATTCATGCATTTCATCCCCAGCAGAAAGTGGTCCACAATCAACAAGCGCCGCACAGCGTATCAGAATATGCCACACCGCGCACCAGAATCAACAAGTGCCGCACAGCGCATTAGAATATGCCGCACCGGGCACCAGAATCAACAAGTGCCGCACAGCACCTCAGAATATACCGCACCGTGCACCAGAATCAACAAGTGCCGCACAACGCATCAGAATATGCCGCGCCGCGCACCAAAATCAACAAGTGCCGCTCAGTGCATAAGAATATGCCGCGCCGCGCACCAGAATCAACAAGTGCCGCACAGCGCATCAGAATATGCCGCGCTGTGCACCAGAATCAAGAAGTTCCACACAGCGATCAGAATATGCCGCACCGCACACCAGAATCAATAAGTGCCGCACAACGCACCAGAATTTCCGTCTACAGACTATAAACACATTTTTTTTCAAACTACGGCCATGGTGGGCCGCCTCAAGCCACCATACCTTTTTTTTAACTGCGGCCGTGGTGGGAAGCCTCATACCACCGTACCCTTTTTCTATCAGCAAAAGTCGCTCACATAGGAAGCGCATTCCTATCCCTTGCAATTTCAATAACTCCTGCTTTTTTATTTAGTCTTTATTTTCCCTTGTCGATGTCCTCGGCGGATGTTTTGTTCTTTCGTCGACGTGTTTTGCTTTGCATTCCACTTCGCCGAGGGACTCTGTAGACACCCCACCTCGGACCTCTCATATCCCGATTGCATACACATTCTCTGTCTTCCTCTTTTCTGTTAAGTTTTGTTACTTTTCGTTAACTTTCATTACTTTCCATTAAGTTCTTGACTTACTCCGTTAGTCTTGGACTTGACTAAGTGAAAAAGTCAACCTTGAGTCTTTGTTTACTTTGTTTTTGTTGACTTTTGTGGTGTTCGTTAAGTTTCTGACTGATTTCGTTAGTTTCAGGGCTTAACTGCATAACGGGGTTAACTTTTGGGCTAAAATATGGATTTTCTGAAGGCGGGATGTGCGCGCCTTTGCCTTATTATGTGGGAGGTGTGCGCTTCCCATAGGGGGGGTGGGATGTGCGCGCTTCCCACCTCCAGAATCCCAGATTTTGCCAAATTTCCCTCTTTTTCTGATTTGTAACCCCCAAGGCCATTATGCCTTGGCTTGATCTGGGGAAGAGCCATCTTTGTGACCACAAACACTTCCCTAATACCTATAAATACCTCTTCATTCCACCATGGAAAAGGAGGAATTATTCTTGACTCAAAAACTCTCTAAAACTCAAAAGTCCATTTTCAAAGAGTGGTTACTATAGACAAATTGGCTCTTCCCCATTCAAGCACAAGGTACAATGCCTACTTTCTCCTTCTTATCTCTTTTACTTCTCCTTATCAAAACTCTTTACTTTTTTTCTTCATCTTTCATCTCTTCTAATGTGTATACAATTCCCATAAAAAGGAATACAACCAAAAGGCCACTTCACTATTGAAGTTTGGTCAAGGTTACATTCCAACATTCTAAACTCCACTTTAATTTCCCCATTTCATATCAATGTAATTGTTACATGTAATATTTAGCATAAATTTATAAATAAAATAATCCTCTTTTATTTCTCTTTTATTTTCCCTTTTTCTTTATTATATATTTGTTAGCGCATTTTAAATATCAATAGAAGGACATTTAGCATTAGAACACCAATAGTAGCAAGACCCGCGTAAGCGGGGCGAAGTGGGTGTTTAAGTACTTCCCACTCCATCACTTAACCCCCGAACTCTTCTCTCCCGAATCTTTGGTTTCGTAACATAAAATATGCTATTTCTTTAGGTTTTTCTTATGTTTCCTTAATAACATAGGTGGCGACTCTACAAATTAAAACAAGTTAGACATCCTAGGATCCTTCCACCGCTCTAGCCAAGTAGTGGGCTCTCCCGGGCTATCTACACCAGCTTATCGATTCTGGGAAGAGGATAGCTATCTTTTGGGCAAGCCTTGTTGAGGTCGGTGAAATCAACGCACATTCTCCACTTACCATTCTGCTTTTTAACCATGACGACATTAGCTAGCCATTCAGTGTATGTCGCTTCTCTGATGATCCCGGCTTTCAGCAACTTATCCACCTTGATCTCGATTGCCTTTTCTTTATCTATGGAAAATACCCTTTGTCCTTGCTTGACTGGTTTGAAAAAGCTGTCCACCTCTAGTTTGTGAAGAGCAATGGCTTCCTTAACTCCAACCATGTCTTCTACCCTCCATACAAACACGTCTAGTTTGCTTTTGAGCAGGTTGATGAGTTCTTCCCTTTCTTTCGGGGGGAGTTGTTTACCAATTCTTACCTTCTGTTCTGGGTAGTCGGGGTTGATACTGACTTCGTCTAGCTGGTCAACTGGTCTTAGCTCTGGACCGTCCCTGAACTCCAATGTTTCCACAATGATTTGTTTAACTTTTTCCTTGTCTTTGCCTTCTAGGCTCAAATTCTCCATATCTAGGAGTCTATCTATCTCGGTATCCATGTGGTCGGGTATTGTGGCCCCCGAGCTTAGGACGAGGGCAAGGTTTGAATTACTCGGCTCGTTCGAAGCTATGTTCATGGAGATATACCCATATCCGTCTAACCCATATATCATCTCGGTCTCGGTAGCATTATTGTCGTCGTCTAGTACCACCCATTCTTCAGGCATGTCAACTGTTATCACACCGATGGGAGCTAACGTTGTGACCGTGGTCGATTTGGATATGGTGATGTTCCTCTCCGGATTGTCAATCTCCATTTTGGTTTTTGCTTTTCTGGATTTCATCACGTGTTCCAAAAAGTGCTTTGAGGCACCGGGGACACAGCCTATGCCTGCCGGGGTTGGGAACTTCAACCTTTGGTGAGGGAGGGAGGCAACCATTCCCAATTTTCCTTGGCTAGGGGAGCCCAAGATGGCATGATAATAACTGGCCAAGTCCATAACTATGAATGTGATCGTGGCCGAGGTCCTGTAGGGGTACTCACCGACTTCCAACAGTAAGTCCACGGTTCCCTTTGCGTCGGCCTTGTGATTCGTGAACCCTTCCAACCTGCCATTGTATGGTGTCAGCATGCTGTCCGGTAGCTCCATCTCCCTGAAGGTCTTATAATAAAGTACGTCGTTGGTGGCCCCCGAGTCAATTAGGAGCCTATCTGATTCACAGTTGTCTATTCTCCCCGTGATCACTAGCGGATGCTCTCTCATTGCCCTGTTCCCGGCTAGCTCGTTTGGAGAGAAGCTGATCACTACTTCCCCTTTGTGAATCCAAGGGGGGATATGGTAGACCTTGCTTAGCTCGTAGATCTGTTCTTTGAGCTTGGTGCTTGAAGGGATTTCCTCCCTTATTACTCCAATTATCCTTGCCTGAGGTGGTCTATATCCTTGATCATCTTCCTTCTCGTCTTCCCTTGGATGTTTGTTATCTTTATTTGCTATGAATTCATTAAGTTTCCCCTGATCGGCCCACCTCTGTAATATTTTCTTTAGGGCATAGCAATTATCTGTCTCATGCCCGTTATCCCTATGGTAGGTGTAAGGATCCCGCCCCGCGCGCGGAGACGCGATTGGTTGTATGGGGAGTGAAACGCCAAACACGGGAACCGGTCAAATTTAATGGAGTCGCCACATTTTGTTAATTCTAAACCCAACAAAATGACAAAGGTTTGAGTTTAAAGGTTCGGAGGTCAGGTTACAACTTGGGAGGAGTTTTTACGTCCTCTCAAGTTGCCTCGGACAAAGCCGAGTCTCCCTAGGTTAGTTAAAATGTGCTTATGTGTGTGTGTGTATTTAACGGAAAAATTCTGTTGTTGATTTTATTTGAGAATCTCGGCTGAAAAAGGGGCCTTGAGTGATAAGATAAAGGTCAGAGGGAAAAACATGCAATTTTGCCCTCCTACCTAAAGTAGCCGTACGGCTGGAGGAGGAAATTCTGGGGTTTTACAGTTTGCTCAAGAACAGTTCAGTTCAGAACAGAAACAGGGCATTCTGTCTGAAGCTGGACAAACTGTTTTTGATCCCAGTTTGCAAGAAATCATTTTACAAGTTTTATAACATCATTCCTATGCTAAATGATCATCACTTGGTCCCCCAAAACAAGTATTTGGGTGTGATCATGAGCAATCATAGGCGAAAATCAAGAAAGTTGATGAATGTCCCCTTTGGACCAAAGTTGATCATTTGGTGAATAAAGATTGGAACTTTATCACCAAGATGACATTTTATGACTTAAAATCCTTCCAAGAGTCAAAATAACACATAAAGATTGAATCTTTATGACCCAAAAGTGAGATTTTGAGGCTAAACCAAAGAGGAAAGTGATGGACACTAAGGTTCTACCACCCTCATGATTATCATGGCCAAACAAGCATAACATTTAAATGAATAAGGAATGTAAATGACAATCAACAAGTCTATGAGTGTCTAGGTTTAGAACCTCTTCCATACAAAGTATGGAGGGCACCTTGGAACTTCTCATAGCTTGGACAAGATAGTAATGTAATAGATAGGTATATAGTGCTTGATAATGGACAAGTCTTGCAAGAAATAAAAGGTGCTTGAAATGGACAAGTCTTTGCATGAATGAAGAGTAAATACATGTATAATCAAGATATGAGAAAGAAAATAGGAGTAAGATGAAGAGAAAGGAGGGGGGAGGTGGCTTTACCTATGATGGTTGTGGCCAATCTTCCTTTCTTCTCTCCTTTTTTGGTTTGTGATCACTCTCACTCTTACTCTGTGGTGATTCCAGCAGAGTGACCTCCCTAATGTCTTTCTCCCCCCTCTGAAATGATCAGCAAGGGGTTCTATTTATAGGGACTGAGGGTGCCTAAACCAGCCGTACGGCTAGGCCCCTCTAGTACCCAAAACATCTGTACGGCTCAGCCTGGCGAGCTTCTGGATTTTTCCAATTTTATACCAGAGTAGTCTTGGAATTTATAGTTTATCCTAGGGAGGTCCTAGCCTATTAGCTTATCCCTGAAACGGTGCTAAGGCTACCTCTAAGATAGGTCGGTTTCAGATTGGGGTACTTACAGAGCCCCTCGGTAACGTCGCTTCGAAGGAGCGGGGTTGTCGATAGAAATAAGCATCCCAATCTGACGGGACGACGGCTTTAACCGATTTTGGTTGCATGGCTGGACCTAGTGTTATAGGATTCCTACGTATCCCGTTCGCGGGGAATCAAGCCTAACGTAGTTCGGGGGTACGCGGGGTTACTTAGGTCCGCAAGGAGGCATGACTCTAGGGGTCAGAGGCGGGACATGGTCAACTTGGATCTATTGGAGAGGGTTGACTTACCGGGACATAGACAAGGAAGCGTGACTCTTGGGGTCAGAGGCGGGACATGGTCAACTTGGCTCTATGGGAGAGGGTTGACTTACATAAGGAAGCGTGACTCTCGGGGTCAGAGGCGGGATATGGTCAACTTGGCTCTATTGGAGAGGGTTGACTCGCATGGGGATAGGGTCAACTTGGCTCTATTGAGAGGGTTGACTTGCTGGGGACATGGTCAACTTGACTCTATAGGAGAGGGTTGACTTACACGGGACAGATTTTTACTGGGCTTACGTCGGGGACGGCTTATGGTGACTATTCTAAGTCCAAGCTTGACCGGGGTCAACTCCATCTTTGGGGAGATTGACGGGAAAAATGGTCTTACATCCCTGTAAGGACTGCCGGGACAAAGGCTCTAGCCTATAACGACTATTCTAAGTCTAAGCTTGACCGGGGTTAACTCCATCTTTGGGGAGATTGACGGGAAAACTGGTCTTACATCCCTCTAAGGACTGCCGGGACAAAGGCTCTAGCCTATAACGACTATTCTAAGTTATAGCTTGACCGGGGTCAACTCCATCTTTGGGGAGATTGACAGGAAAACTGGTCTTACATCCCTCTAAGGACTGCCGGGACAAAATATTCGAGTCAACTCCACCTTTGGGGAGTTTAACAAGGCAAACTGGTCTTACGTCCCACTAAGGACTGCCGAGACAAAACATTCGAGTCAACTCCACCTTTGGGGAGTTTGACAAGGCAAACTGGTCTTACATCCCACTAAGGATTGCCGGGACAAAACATTCGAGTCAACTCCACCTTTGGGGAGTTTGATAAGGCAAACTGGTCTTACGTCCCACTAAGGACTGCCGGGACAAAACATTCGAGTCAACTCCACCTTTGGGGAGTTTGACAAGGCAAACTGGTCTTACATCCCACTAAGGACTGCCGGGACAAAACATTCGAGTCAACTCCACCTTGGGGAGTTTGACATGGCAAACTGGTCTTACATCCCACTAAGGATTGCCGGGACAAAACATTCGAGTCAACTCCACCTTTGGGGAGTTTGACAAGGCAAACTGGTCTTACGTCCCACTAAGGATTGCCGGGACAAAACATTCGAGTCAACTCCACCTTTGGGGAGTTTAACAAGGAAAACTGGTCTTACGTCCCACTAAGGACTGCCGGGACAAAACATTCGAGTCAACTCCACCTATGGGGAGTTTGACAAGGCAAACTAGTCTTACATCCCACTAAGGATTGCCGGGACAAAACATTCGAGTCAACTCCACCTTTGGGGAGTTTGACAAGGCAAACTGGTCTTACGTCCCACTAAGGAATGCCGGGACAAAACATTCGAGTCAACTCCACCTTTAGGGAGTTTGACAAGGCAAACTGGTCTTACATTCCACTAAGGACTGCCGGGACAAAACATTCGAGTCAACTCCACCTTTGGGGAGTTTAACAAGGCAAACTGGTCTTACGTCCCACTAAGGACTGCCGAGACAAAACATTCGAGTCAACTCCACCTTTGGGGAGTTTGACAAGGCAAACTGGTCTTACATTCCCCTAAGGATTGCCGGGACAAAACATTCGAGTGAACTCCACCTTTGGGGAGTTTGACAAGGCAAACTGGTCTTACGTCCCACTAAGGACTGCCGGGACAAAACATTCGAGTCAACTCCACCTTTAGGGAGTTTGACAAGGCAAACTGGTCTTACATTCCACTAAGGACTGCCGGGACAAAACATTCGAGTCAACTCCACCTTTGGGGAGTTTAACAAGGCAAACTGGTCTTACGTGCCACTAAGGACTGCCGGGACAAAACATTCGAGTCAACTCCACCTTTGGGGAGTTTGACAAGGCAAACTGGTCTTACATCCCCCTAAGGATTGCCGGGACAAAACATTCGAGTGAACTCCACCTTTGGGGAGTTTGACAAGGCAAACTGGTCTTACGTCCCACTAAGGACTGCCGGGACAAAACATTCGAGTCAACTCCACCTTTGGGGAGTTTGAAAAGGCAAACTGGTCTTACATCCCACTAAGGATTGCCGAGACAAAACATTCGAGTCAACTCCACCTTTGGGGAGTTTGACAAGGCAAACTGGTCTTACATCCCACTTAGGATTGCCGGGACAAAACATTCGAGTCAACTCCACCTTTGGGGAGTTTGACAAGGCAAACTGGTCTTACGTCCCACTAAGGACTGCCGGGACAAATCATTCGAGTCAACTCCACCTTTGGGGAGTTTAACAAGGCAAACTGGTCTTACGTCCCACAAAGGACTGCCGGGACAAAATATTCGAGTCAAATCCGCCTTTGGGGAGTTTAACAAGACAAACTGGTCTTACGTCCCACTAAGGACTGCCGGGACAAAACATTCGAGTCAACTCCACCTTTGGGGAGTTTAACAAGGCAAACTGGTCTTACGTCCCACTAAGGACTGCCGGGACGAAGGCTCTAGCCTATAACGACTATTCTAAGTCAAGGTTTTAATCTAAAGGGTCACTCTGGGGACAAAGATTTGGTCAAGCCTATACTGCGGGATGGTTGACACATTTTCTTGATACCGGGAAAGAGCCTAGGGGTGACCTTGAAGACTCATTGTGGACAAAAAGGGTCCAAGACTTTGGAAAAATCATTTTGAGGGGAGATCAAAAGCATTTTGCTTGAAACATTGTCTTTGATAAATGATGCCAAATGGCCAAATTTGAGAATGCTTACTTTTGAAGGCAAATTTTTTAACGAAACATGTTTAGTCAAATTTTGGTTTTAACTTAACCGCGAGATTTATATGCATAAAGTCCTTTTGAGCTTTGTCCATTTCTTAGGAGCGGTCGGGAGTAGAGAAACCTCTTGTTGTCGATATCGGGGTAGCCCCATGTCCTTGTTCCTATTGATGGCGACGTAGCCCCAATGTCATTGAATGTGTCGGGGTAGCCCCATGTCCTTGTGGAGGTAGCCCCAATGTCGTCCTCCGACTTTTGATGTTGGCGTGGACCCGTTGTCGTCTCGCGGCCTTTGATGACGTTAGGAACCCATCCCTTTTTTCATGACGCACTCTTTCTTTTGCCTAGGCCGCCCTTTCGGGTTTTCAGCCTAGCGGGCATCTCTTTTGCGTCTTTTATGGCACACCCTGTTTTTTTCCTAGGCCGCCCTTACGGGTTTTCAACCTTGCGGGCTACTTTTTGGTGCCTTTTTTTTTTTTTTTATATAAGTGATCCAGCCGACTTGATAGAACGAGGAATTAATATATCTTTTGGAGGAGACATGCAAGGGCCTTTATTTAGGCGGGAGAGAGTCCCTTTATTTTGGTGAACAATGTATTATCATGGAACGGGAGGAAGCCCTTGCTCGACAGAATACACGTGTTTAGCTCTTTTCTTAGATGTAGAGAGAAGAAGACTTGCTGAGACATTTGAAACTTGCCCTAGTTAATATCATCAAATGATTGCTGGAATGGACCATGTTTATTATCAAGTCAAGATTATAACAAGCAATTAGCCTTAACATGTATAAATGTTGTGATCAATTAAGATTAAGATTCGATCAATGGCAAGATCAAAAGGTGTTTATGGGGGGAATTGGCCCAAAGAAGGTGTGTCTTGGGAAGTCGGTCATTGATGGGACCAAGGGGGAGAGGCTTGGCTACTTTGGGAAAGCCATGGTTTGACCGTTCTTTCTCATGCTGTGGCCGGACCCGAAGGTTGCCTACGTTCCCCTCAATGTGAGGAGCTCAGGTCGCCGTAGTTCGGCCATGGGCCGTTTTGCTGAAGTTGCTTCCTTTATTTTGACATTGTCTTGGAGGACGTTGTTGCTCCTTTGACGTAGATCTCTTTGCTTCGTGGTGGACGGGCTCTTTCTTTCCATCATTTCCTTTCCTTCTTTTCATACATTCATTTCCTTTCCCTCTTCTCCTCTTTTTTTTCTTTTTTTTTTTTTTTTTTTTTTTTTTTGAGGTAGAGGGGAAACATTAGCCCCAACTTGCTGTTTCGGGATTTGGCTCCTTTGTAGCCTCTTGGTGGAACGTCCTCACTTCCGGCTTCGTCTTTGAAGACCCGGGGAGTCTTTTGTCGTGCACACGCGATCACGGTTGAACCTTGGTGGTTGAGCAACAACGTCCTTTCCTCTTCATCGTCTTGGGATGCCTTTGACGTGCATCAAGAATTTTGTCTTGGAAAGGTGTATCGGGTTGTGTATCGGGAATATGTATGAGGGAAGACTTGCCATTAATGGTTTCTTCATGTCAACTGATCACAACATTTATTCACATCAAGATTAATTGTTTGCATTTAGCGTTTTTCATTTGTGGTTAGGTCTATTCGTCCTTAATGAGTCGTCATTGACTAATATGCTTAGAAGTCAATTCATCATTTTGGGGACGTAGTAATCAATTGATAAAAACAAGCAAGACAATTTCAAGGGTAAATGTATATTGCAAATAATGTCTCAAGTCTAGGGAGAAGAGAATGAAAATGACTCTTTTATGTAGATAACTTTGTACAAATATGTCCGAGTACGGACCTTTGCAAAAATAAAAAGTCACAGTCCAAGACGGACTTTTGGTGAAAGTCTAGATCCTACGAGGCTGGAAGACTCATCAGTTTTTATTTTTTTTTATTTTTTTTAGGGATGGGCTCCTATAAAGTGCGATGGTCCGTTTTCTTCCTCAATTGTTGGAGGGTTAGTCGGCGGCACATTCCATGTCTTTTACGGGGAACTCGGGTTCCTTGTCGTTGGGAAAGACTTCGCGAGGCCTCCACTTGGCTGGGCGTTGCAATTGCCGGGGTCGTCTACTCATGAGGGCGAATTGGGAGCTTGCCTGTTGGCCAAGCCTTTTGGTGATTTTCTTTCCAAAGTGCATAACCTTCGTGTATGGCACTTGACGAGGGTACAGTCTTCCATTTGGTGTAGCCACTCTCAGGCTCTTGAAGCTCGGGCCTCTTCTTGTGGATGGTGTCCCAATTGTTTGGTCTTCCCGATCATGTGTATGGTTGTCTCAGACGCCAATTCGGATGTGGGCTCCTTGGACGATGTTTCCGGGGGACAAAACCGCAAAGGACTTTAGCATTTTAAAACTCAAGGTGAAATTATTAACCATGATTTGAGAAGCATGCTTCATTAGCGGATTAACCTTTTAGACAAACACGACCTTTTATTTTGAGAAGACTTGATCTCCATTTTTCTTTTTCTGAAAGACACACCTTTTGTTTTGGGTGAAAAAACTCACACATACATTTTTGTAAACTTTTTGGCAAGGCAAAAATGACAATAATAATCTTATTAATGAGAACTGACAATGGACCCAAAATGGTCACCACATGGCATCAACCGGGGAATCAAGACTTTAACTAAACCTAACAGACATCTTAACCGACTTTTCCTAAAGACTTATCACACGTCCTAACAACGGAATTTGACTCCTCCTAAAAGGGGGCGATGGAAGGGGTTTTGAAGCTCATCCTCTGTTACGGCAACCACAGCACCATCAATTTCCCAAACCAGGGCGATCAAGCTTTCCTTGCGCGATTAACTTCCGGATGATGCGTTTCAGAGCGATGCAATCGTTGGTGTCGTGCCCATGGTAGTTGTGAAAGGCACACCATTCAGTTGTGTCGAGACGTCCTTTGGGGTTTGTGGGTTGGTAGTTGACAAGAGGCTTCGCAAGGCCTTGCCTAATCAATCCCTCAAATATCTTGATTATGGGTATTCCGAAATCCTCGAACCTTACGAAATGGAGCTTGGGTTGGCGTTTGGATTTTCCTTTACCTTTGACCGAAGTGTGGTGGTGATGAGAATTACCGCTGCTTGAGACAAGGGTCTCCTCATATTCCATTTGCTTTCTCTTTCCCGATAACCCACCTGACTGAGGTGAAACATGGGGAACATGTGGAGGCGCCGGGGCGTAGGCGTACTCATAACCTTGGTTGCCTGCAGGAATATGTCTTAGGAACATGCTGTGAGTTTGGGGTCCAAAAGGTCTCGGACTTTAGAAATGATACGAGGCTCTGTGGGATCTCATCGAGAAACCTGGTGGAGGCAAGTTGGTGATGCCTGCTCGGGTATCAATGTATGGTCTAGACAGTGACTGAGATCTGGTGACTTGGTTGATGGCATCAAACCGAGAGGGGATACGATCGGAAAAGTGTTGTGAGTATGATGCTTGGGGCGTAACCGGTGTGAACAGTGGTTTGTGGGCCTTTTGAGTGGATTGTGTTTGGGGTTTTATAGGAAGGTGTCATGGGAGATGTTGGATTTGGGATAAGGCGGAGTGAGGAAGATTTGAGTGAGAGGCTCGTTGTGGATGACGGCGTGTTGGGGCGAAAAGATGGAGGTCTCGGTATTTTGGTGAGATGGAGGGGGCAATCTTTGGTTACAATCTGGAGGTCGGGTAGCTTCCACCCTTTCATTGTGGTTGGTTGCTTTGGTGAAGGGCCCATCAATTTGAGACAGAGCTGTAACACCTCTTTGCCTCGTTGACTCATCAGACGGAGTTTGCGTTTCCCTGTGGCTATCTGTGATGACTTCTTTCTCAGCCCCGGGGGTTTCTGAAGCTTGGAACAACTCTTCGTTCGTTGGGCCATCCGAATTATCCGCGACGTCATTTCTCAAGCTACTGTCCATTGAAGTGATCTTTCCGAGGTACCAGATCGGAGAAGTTGTAGTGACCGGGGAACTTTCTGACTCCACACGCACTAGATGGCGGCATGATGCTCTCTTCCACTTCATCTGAGCTACGGGGAAGACAAAAGGTAGCTTTAGGCTTGGGTAGACATTGGATGAACGCTTGGGTTAAAGACACACGTGTCTCTATTTGGGATATTTGACCGGGCCGAAGTTGCCTACGTTCCCCTCACCACGAGGGAGGGGGTCCCACGTGACGAGAGGCTCAGGTCACCGTAGTTCAAATGGGTTTAGAATCTTAAGAGGGAAGGACAAACACGGCTGACTTCTTAACGAGAATCCATCCAAGGACTTGACTGACTTCCTAAGGGACTATTCCTAGAATTTAACGGGGATCTATGCGGGGACCTATGGTCTCAACGGGGATCTTAACGGGGGTCTTGAAGGATAACATGGATCCTTCCAAAGACTTAACGGGACTTGACGGAGGTCTTAAAGGATAACACGGATCCTTCCAAAGACTTAACGGGACTTGACGGAGGTCTTGGAGGATAACATGGATCCTTCCAAAGACTTAACGGGACTTGATGGAGGTCTTGGAGGATAACATGGATCCTTCCAAAGACTTAACGGGACTTAACGGCGGTCTTGAAGGATAACATGGATCCTTCCAAAGACTTAACGGGACTTAACGGAGGTCTTGGAGGATAACATGGATCCTTCCAAAGACTTAACGGGACTTGACGGAGGTTTTGGAGGATAACATGGATCCTTCCAAAGACTTAACAGGACTTAACGGTGGTCTTGAAGGATAACATGGATCCTTCCAAAGACTTAACAGGACTTAATGGAGGTGACACTCGTTAGCGAAACAATGCAATGTATCAAAAACAGGAAGCAAAAACGGAGTAAGCTTATGCAACGTGCAATTACTTATTCATTCAACCTTACTTGAAACGCATTTTTATTCCTAAATGGTTGGAAAAGATTTCTCTTCTTTTTCACAACTAATCTAAACCCTGGATCAGTGGAGGCCATCACTACGCCTATAGACCCCTCGTTTTTCACCTGTATTGCACGCTCCCAAGGACGGACTACCCCGGGCGAGGGTCCTATAGGGCACGCGGCTTCCACCGATCAAAAGAAATGAACCTAGGGTCTAGTGCATCGTAAAGCTCCCAATATGCGGGCTATCCTAATCATGGTTAAGCCCCAATCGGGATCGAGACTTTTCTCCGAAGGCTACACCGAAGGCTGCACCGACATTCCGACATGACCTCATTTTGAATGAGGCGTCTCGATCCTTGACCATGGGCTTAAGGATGATTAAAATAACTCGTTCATTAGGGCTTAACGACACGGTGTCGCCCTATCCTTACATCAAGGAGTCACAACTCGGGCATTAATTTGGCCACAATTAGCTTTGAGCACGTATCAAGGATGTGGTAACGTGAATTAGACCAAAAAACCAACCATAGTCACGGTATTTGTGTGTCACGGACAAGTGTGGTTGACTGAGTTTGGAAGGGAAGGTGGGATGGACCCGTGCGTGCATCGAAGGGAACAAGAGCGCCCAACGAGCTGCATCGTGGAATCCACCCCGGGTTTAAAGGGTATTTGGAACGTGCACGGTCGAGTGCGCGTGGTGTGAAGTCATTCTTTGCTCCTTTTTTGAGTAAAAAGAGAGATTTTCAATTCGTTTTTCGATATCATGAGCATGGCATAAGCAAGATATGAACAAGTATGAACAAGCATGGATTGAGCAATCTATACACAACAATCAAGGAATATAAGCGAACAAAGACCAAAACTTGTACATGTACCAAGTTGTGGACAACAAAGAATTTTGAATCAAACTTTTGCAAAAGAAATATTTTACATTGAAACCCTTTTGTACAAAGCAATTTGTGCACAACGAGGAGACTCAAGAAAACCCTTACAAAAAGGGGTTATGCATGACGAGGTTTTGGAAACCATTTTATTGACAAAAGATCATGCATAACCAAGTTTTATTACCTTTTAAAACCAAGTTTTGGCCAAAAGAATGAAGGTAATGTGCACAAGTAAGACTGTAAATTTGGAACCTGGACAAGTAGAAGCAGAGGGGGCACCCAGAATGTTGCAGCCCTGCACCAAACTGTTAATTAGCAACATTCTGGTCCCTACCCAAAGTAGCCGTACGGCTAAAGCAAGAGAGTGAAATTTTTCTCAGTTTCTCCAACTTCTGATCATCAAGCCCCTGTTTATTGTGTTTCCAGAACGTATGTACTCAAAACAGTTCAAACAGAAACAGCAAACACACACAAAATATGCAAGAAGTCAACTAACGGGAACGGGAGTTTGACCCACACAAGAATGCCCCCGAACCTTCTAGAAAGAAGTCCGAAAACACTCTATCTCCCCATCAGAGTCGCCACTGTAAGGATCCCGCCCCGCGCGCGGAGACGCGATTTGTTGTATGAGGGGCGAAACGCCAAACACGGGAAACCGGTCAAATTTAACGGAGTCGCCACATTTTGTTAATTCTAACCCCAACAAAATGACAAAGGTTTGAGTTCAAAGGTTCGGAGGTCAGGTTACAACTTGGAGGAGTTTTTACGTCCTCTCAAGTTGCCTCAGACAAAGCCGAGTCTCCCTAGGTTAGTTAAAATGTGCATATGTGTGTGTGTGTATTTAACGAAAAATTCTGTTGATTTTATTGAGAAACTCGGCTGAAAAAGGGGCCTTGAGTGATAAGATAAAGGTCAGAGGGCAAAACAGGCAATTTTTCCCTCCTACCTAAAGTAGCCGTACGGCTGGAGGAGGCAATTCTGGGGTTTTACAGTTTGCTCAAGAACAGTCCAGTTCAGAACAGAAACAGGGCATTCTGTCTGAAGCTGGACAAACTGTTTTTTATCCCAGTTTGCAAGAAATCATTTTACAAGTTTTATAACATCATTCCTATGCTAAATGATCATCACATGGTCCCCCAAAACAAGTATTTGGGTGTGATCATGAGAAATCATAGGAGAAAAATCAAGAAAGCTGATGAATGTCCCCTTTGGACCAAAGTTGATCATTGGTGAATAAAGATTGGAAATTTATCACCAAGATGACATTTTATGACTTCAAAATCCTTCCAAGAGTCCAAAATAACACATAAAGATTGAATCTTTATGACCCAAAAGTGGGATTTTGAGGCTAACCAAAGAGGAAAGTGATGGACACTAAGGTTCTACCACCCTCATGATTATCATGGCCAAACAAGCATAACATATAAATGAATAGGAATGTAAATGACAATCAACAAGTATATGAGTGTCTAGGTTTAGAACCTCTCCAACAAAGTATGGAGGGCACCTTGGAACTTCTCATAGCTTGGACAAGATAGTAATGTAATAGATAGGTATATAGTGCTTGATAATGGACAAGTCTTGCAAGAAATAAAGGTGCTTGAAATGGACAAGTTTGCATGAATGAAGAGTAAAATACATGTATAATCAAGATATGAGAAAGAAAATAGGAGTAAGATGAAGAGAAAGGAGGGGGAGGTGGCTTTACCTATGATGGTTATGGCTAATCTTCCTTTCTTCTCTCCTTTTTTGGTTTGTGATCACTCTCACTCTTACTCTGTGGTGATTCCAGCAGAGTGACCTCCCTAATGACTTTCTGGCGAAAGACTTACCATTAATGGTTTCTTCATGTCAATTGATCACAACACTTATTCACATCAAGATTAATTGTTTGCATTTAGCGTTTTTCATTTGTGTTAAGGTCCATTCGTCCTTAATGAGTCGTCATTGACTAAAAATGCTTAGAAGTCAATTCATCATTTTGGGGACGTAGCAATCAATTGATAATAACCAAGCAAGGCAATTTCAAGGGTAAATGTATATTGCAAATAAATGTCTCAAGTCTAGGGAGAAGAGAATGAAAAGACTCTTTTATATAGATAACTTTGTACAAATATGTCCGAGGTACGGACCTTTGCAAAAATAAAAAAGTCACAGTCCAGACGGACTTTTGGTGAAAGTCTAGATCCTACGAGGCTGGAAGACTCAATCATTTTTTTTTTAATTTTTTTTTTTTTTTTTTTTTTTTTTTTTTTTTAGGGATGGGCTCCTATAAAGTGCGATGGTCCGTTTTTCTTCCTCAATTGTTGGAGGGTTAGTCGGCGGTACATTACATGCTTTTACGGGGAACTCGGGTTCCTTGTCGTTGGGAAAGACGTCACGAGGCCTCCACTTGGCTGGGCGTTGCAATTGCCGGGTCGTCTACTCATGAGGGCGAGTTGGGAGCTTGCCTGTTGGCCAAGCCTTTTGGTGATTCCCTTTCCAAAGTGCATAACCTTCGTGTATGGCACTTGACGAGGGTACAGTCTTCCATTGGTGTAGCCACTCTCAGGTCCTGAAGCTTGGGCCTCTTCTTGTGGATGGTGTCCCAATTGTTTGGTCTTCCCCGCTCATGTGTATGGTTGTCTCGGACGCCAATTCGGATGGGGGCACCTTGGACGATGTTTTCGGGGGACAAAACCGCAAAGGACTTTAGCATTTTAAAACTCAAGGTGAAATTATAACCATGATTTGAGAAGCATGCTTCATTAGCGGATTAACCTTTTAGGCAAAAACGACCTTTTATTTTGAGAAGACTTGATCTCCAGTTTTCTTTTCTGAAATACACACCTTTTGTTTTGGGTGAAAAAAACTCACACATACATTTTTGTAAACTTTTTGCAAGGCAAAAAATAACAATAATAATGTTATAATGAGAACTGACAATGGACCCAAAATGGTCACCACATGGCATCAACGGGGAATCAAGACTTAACTAAACCTAACAGACATCTTAACCGACTTTTCCTAAAGACTTATCACACGTCCTAACAACGGAATTTGACTCCTCCTAAAAGGTGGGCGATGGAAGGGGTTTGAAGCTCATCCTCTGTTACGGCAACCACAGCACCATCAATTTCCAAACCAGGGCGTTCAAGCTTTCCTGCGCGATTAACTTCCGGATGATGCGTTTCAGAGCGATGCAATCGTTGGTGTCGTGCCCATGGTAGTTGTGAAAGGCACACCATTCAGTTGTGTCGAGACGTCCTTTGGGGTTTGTGGGTTGGTAGTTGACAAGAGGCTTCGCAAGGCCTTGCCTAATCAATCCCTCAAATATCTTGATTATGGGTATTCCAAAATCCTCGAACCTTACGAAATGGAGCTTGGGTTGGCATTTGGATTTTCCTTTACCTTTGACTGAAGTGTGGTGGTGATGAGAATTACCGCTGCTTGAGACAAGGGTCTCCTCATATTCCATTTGCTTTCTCTTTCCCGATAACCCACCTGACTGAGGTGCAACATGTGGAACCTGTGGAGGCGCCGGGGCGTAGGCGTACTCATAACCTTGGTTGCCTGCAGGAATATGTCTTGGGAACATGCTGTGAGTTTGGGGTCCAAAAGGTCTCGGACTTTAGAAATGATATGAGGCTCTGTGGGATCTCATCGGGAAACCTGGTGGAGGCAAGTTGGTGATGCCTGTTCGGGTATCAATGTATGGTCTAGACAGTGACTGAGATCTGGTGACTTTGTTGATGGCATCAAACCGAGAGGGGATACGATCGGAAAAGTGTTGTGAGTATGATGCTCGGGGAGTAACCGGTGTGAACAGTGGTTTGTGGGCCTTTGAGTGGATTGTGTTTGGGTTTTATAGGAAGTGTCTCATGGGAGATGTTGGATTTGGGATAAGGTGGAGTGAGGAAGATTTGAGTGAGAGGCTCGTTGTGGATGACGGCGTGTTGGGGCGAGAAGATGGAGGTCTCGGTATTTTGGTGAGATGGAGGGGGCAATCTTTGGTTACAATCTGGAGGTCGGGTAGCTTCCACCCTTTCATTGTGGTTGGTTGCTTTGGTGAAGGGCCCATCAATTTGAGACAGAGCTGTAACACTCTTTGCCTCGTTGACTCATCAGACGGAGTTTGCGTTTCCCTGTGGCTATCTGTGATGACTTCTTTCTCAGCCCTGGGGGTTTCTGAAGCTTGGAACAACTCTTCGTTCGTTGGGCCATCCGAATTATCCGCGACGTCATTTCTCAAGCTACTGTCCATTGAAGTGATCTTTTCGAGGTACCGGATCGGAGAAGTTGTAGTGACCGGGGAACTTTCTGACTCCACACGCACTAGACGGCGACATGATTCTCTCTTCCACTTCATCTGAGCTACGGGAAGACAAAAGGTAGCTTTAGGCTTGGGTAAACATTGGATGAACGCTTGGGTTAAAGACACACGTGTCTTTATTTGGGATATTTGACCGGGCCGAAGTTGCCTACGTTCCCCTCACCACGAGGGAGGGGTCCCACGTGACGAGAGGCTCAGGTCACCGTAGTTCAAATGGGTTTAGAATCTTAAGAGGGAAGGACAAACACGGCTGACTTCTTAACGAGAATCCATCCAAGGACTTGACTGACTTCCTAAGGGACTATTCCTAGAAATTAACGGGGATCTTTGCGGGACCTATGGTCTCAACGGGGATCTTAACGGGGGTCTTGAAGGATAACATGGATCCTTCCAAAGACTTAACGGGACTTGACGGAGGTCTTAAAGGATAACACGGATCCTTCCAAAGACTTAACGGGACTTGACGGAGGTCTTGGAGGATAACATGGATCCTTCCAAAGACTTAACGGGACTTGACGGAGGTCTTGGAGGATAACATGGATCCTTCCAAAGACTTAACGGACTTAACGGTGGTCTTGAAGGATAACATGGATCCTTCCAAAGACTTAACGGGACTTAACGGAGGTCTTGGAGGATAACATGGATCCTTCCAAAGACTTAAGGGGACTTGACGGAGGTCTTGGAGGATAACATGGATCCTTCCAAAGACTTAACAGGACTTAACGGTGGTCTTGAAGGATAACATGGATCCTTCCAAAGACTTAACAGGACTTAACGGAGGTGACACTCGTTAGCGAAACAATGCAATGTATCAAAAACAGGAAGCAAAAACGGAGTAAGCTTATGCAACGTGCAATTACTTATTCATTCAACTTTACTTGAAACGCATTTTTATTCCTAAATGGTTGGAAAAGATTTCTCTTCTTTTTCACAACTAATCTAAACCCTGGATCAGTGGAGGCCATCACTACGCCTATAGACCCCTCGTTTTCACCTGTATTGCACGCTCCCAAGGACGGACTACCCCGGGCGAGGGTCCTATAGGGCACGCGGCTTCCACAGATCAAAAGAAATGAACCTAGGGTCTAGTGCATCGTAAAGCTCCCAATATGCGGGTTATCCTAATCATGGTTAAGCCCCAATCGGGATCGAGACTTTTCTCCGAAGGCTACACCGAAGGCTGCACCGACATTCCGACATGACCTCATTTTGAATGAGGCGTCTCGATCCTTGACCATGGCTTAAGGATGATTAAAATAACTCGTTCATTAGGGCTTAACGACACGGTGTCGCCCTATCCTTACATCAAGGAGTCACAACTCGGGCATTAATTTGGCCACAATTAGCTTTGAGCACGTATCAAGGATGTGGTAACGTGAACTAGACCAAAAAACCAACCATAGTCACGGTATTTGTGTGTCACGGACAAGTGTGGTTGACTGAGTTTGGAAGGGAAGGTGGGATGGACCCGTGCGTGCATCGAGGGAACAAGAGCGCCCAACGAGCTGCATCGTGGAATCCACCCCGGGTTTAAAGGGTATTTGGAACGTGCACGGTCGAGTGCGCGTGGTGTGAAGTCATTCTTTGCTCCTTTTTTGAGTAAAAAGAGAGATTTTCAATTCGTTTTTCGATATCATGAGTATGGCATAAGCAAGATATGAACAAGTATGAACAAGCATGGATTGAGAAATCTATACAAAACAAATCAAGGAATATAAGCGAACAAAGACCAAAACTTGTACATGTACCAAGTTGTGCACAACAAAGAATTTTGAATCAAACTTTTGCAAAAGAAATATTTTACATTGAAACCCTTTTGCCCAAAGCAATTTGTGCATATCGAGGAGACTCAAGAAAACCCTTATAAAAAGGGGTTATGCATGACGAGGTTTTGGAAACCATTTTATTGACAAAAGATCATGCATAACCAAGTTTTATTACCTTTTAAAACCAAGTTTTGGCCAAAAGAATGAAGGTAATGTGCACAAGTAAGACTGTAAATTTGGAACCTGGACAAGTAGAAGCAGAGGGGGCACCCAGAATGTTGCAGCCCTGCACCAAACTGTTAATTGGCAACATTCTGGTCCCTACCCAAAGTAGCCGTACGGCTAAGCAAGAGAGTGAAGATTTTTCTCAGTTTCTCCAACTTCTGATCATCAAGCCCCTGTTTATTGTGTTTCCAGAACGTATGTACTCAAAACAGTTCAAACAGAAACAACAAACACACACAAATATGCAAGAAGTCAACTAACGGGAATGGGAGTTTGACCCACACAAGAATGCCCCCGAACCTTCTAGAAAGAAGTCTGAAAACACTCTATCTCCCCATCAGAGTCGCCACTGTAAGGATCCCGCCCCGCGCGCGGAGACGCGATTGGTTGTATGAGGGGCGAAACGCCAAACACGGGAACCGGTCAAATTTAACGGAGTCGCCACATTTTGTTAATTCTAACCCCAACAAAATGACAAAGGTTTGAGTTCAAAGGTTCGGAGGTCAGGTTACAACTTGGGAGGAGTTTTTACGTCCTCTCAAGTTGCCTCAGACAAAGCCGAGTCTCCCTAGGTTAGTTAAAATGTGCATATGTGTGTGTGTGTATTTAACGAAAAATTCTGTTGTTGATTTTATTTGAGAAACTCGGCTGAAAAAGGGGCCTTGAGTGATAAGATAAAGGTCAGAGGGCAAAACAGGCAATTTTGCCCTCCTACCTAAAGTAGCCGTACGGCTGGAGGAGGCAATTCTGGGGTTTTACAGTTTGCTCAAGAACAGTCCAGTTCAGAACAGAAACAGGGCATTCTGTCTGAAGCTGGACAAACTGTTTTTTATCCCAGTTTGCAAGAAATCATTTTACAAGTTTTATAACATCATTCCTATGCTAAATGATCATCACATGGTCCCCCAAAACAAGTATTTGGGTGTGATCATGAGAAATCATAGGAGAAAATCAAGAAAGCTGATGAATGTCCCCTTTGGACCAAAGTTGATCATTGGTGAATAAAGATTGGAAATTTATCACCAAGATGACATTTTATGACTTAAAATCCTTCCAAGAGTCAAAATAACACATAAAGATTGAATCTTGATGACCCAAAAGTGGGATTTTGAGGCTAAACCAAAGAGGAAAGTGATGGACACTAAGGTTCTACCACCCTCATGATTATCATGGCCAAAAAGCATAACATATAAATGAATAAGGAATGTAAATGACAATCAACAAGTCTATGAGTGTCTAGGTTTAGAACCTCTTCCATACAAAGTATGGAGGGCACCTTGGAACTCCTCATAGCTTGGACAAGATAGTAATGTAATAGATAGGTATATAGTGCTTGATAATGGACAAGTCTTGCAAGAAATAAAAGGTGCTTGAAATGGACAAGTCTTTGCATGAATGAAGAGTAAATACATGTATAATCAAGATATGAGAAAGAAAATAGGAGTAAGATGAAGAGAAAGGAGGGGGAGGTGGCTTTACCTATGATGGTTATGGCCAATCTTCCTTTCTTCTCTCCTTTTTTGGTTTGTGATCACTCTCACTCTTACTCTGTGGTGATTCCAGCAGAGTGACCTCCCTAATGTCTTTCTGGCGAAGACTTACCATTAATGGTTTCTTCATGTCAATTGATCACAACATTTATTCACATCAAGATTAATTGTTTGCATTTAGCGTTTTTCATTTGTGTTTAGGTCCATTCGTCCTTAATGAGTCGTCATTGACTAAAATGCTTAGAAGTCAATTCATCATTTTGGGGACGTAGCAATCAATTGATAATAACAAGCAAGGCAATTTCAAGGGTAAATGTATATTGCAAATAATGTCTCAAGTCTAGGGAGAAGAGAATGAAAATGACTCTTTTATATAGATAACTCTGTACAAATATGTCCGAGTACGGACCTTTGAAAAAATAAAAAGTCACAGTCCAAGACGGACTTTTGGTGAAAGTCTAGATCCTACGAGGCTGGAAGACTCATCATTTTTTTTTTAATTTTTTTTTTTTTTTTTTTTTTTTAGGGATGGGCTCCTATAAAGTGCGATGGTCCGTTTTCTTCCTCAATTGTTGGAGGGTTAGTCGGCGGTACATTCCATGTCTTTTACGGGGAACTCGGGTTCCTTGTCGTTGGGAAAGACGTCGCGAGGCCTCCACTTGGCTGGGCGTTGCAATTGCCGGGGTCGTCTACTCATGAGGGCGAGTTGGGAGCTTGCCTGTTGGCCAAGCCTTTTGGTGATTCTCTTTCCAAAGTTCATAACCTTCGTGTATGGCACTTGACGAGGGTACAGTCTTCCATTTGGTGTAGCCACTCTCAGGCTCCTGAAGCTTGGGCCTCTTCTTGTGGATGGTGTCCCAATTGTTTGGTCTTCCTGCTCATGTGTATGGTTGTCTCGGACGCCAATTCGGATGTGGGCTCCTTGGACGATGTTTTCGGGGACAAAACCGCAAAGGACTTTAGCATTTTAAAACTCAAGGTGAAATTATTAACCATGATTTGAGAAGCATGCTTCATTAGCGGATTAACCTTTTAGGCAAACACGACCTTTTATTTTGAGAAGACTTGATCTCCAGTTTTCTTTTTCTGAAAGACACACCTTTTGTTTTGGGTGAAAAAACTCACACATACATTTTTGTAAACTTTTTGGCAAGGCAAAAAATGACAATAATAATCTTATTAATGAGAACTGACAATGGACCCAAAATGGTCACCACATGGCATCAACCGGGGAATCAAGACTTTAACTAAACCTAACAGACATCTTAACCGACTTTTCCTAAAGACTTATCACACGTCCTAACAACGGAATTTGACTCCTCCTAAAAGGGGGGCGATGGAAGGGGTTTTGAAGCTCATCCTCTGTTACGGCAACCACAGCACCATCAATTTCCCAAACCAGGGCGTTCAAGCTTTCCTTGCGCGATTAACTTCCAGATGATGCGTTTCAGAGCGATGCAATCGTTGGTGTCGTGCCCATGGTAGTTGTGAAAGGCACACCATTCAGTTGTGTCGAGACGTCTTTTGGGGTTTGTGGGTTGGTAGTTGACAAGAGGCTTCGCAAGGCCTTGCCTAATCAATCCCTCAAATATCTTGATTATGGGTATTCCAAAATCCTCGAACCTTACGAAATGGAGCTTGGGTTGGCATTTGGATTTTCCTTTACCTTTGACTGAAGTGTGGTGGTGATGAGAATTACCGCTGCTTGAGACAAGGGTCTCCTCATATTCCATTTGCTTTCTCTTTCCCGATAACCCACCTGACTGAGGTGCAACATGTGGAACCTGTGGAGGCGCCGGGGCGTAGGCGTACTCATAACCTTGGTTGCCTGCAGGAATATGTCTTGGGAACATGCTGTGAGTTTGGGGTCCAAAAGGTCTCGGACTTTAGAAATGATATGAGGCTCTGTGGGATCTCATCGGGAAACCTGGTGGAGGCAAGTTGGTGATGCCTGTTCGGGTATCATGTATGGTCTAGACAGTGACTGAGATCTGGTGACTTTGTTGATGGCATCAAACCGAGAGGGGATACGATCGGAAAAGTGTTGTGAGTATGATGCTCGGGGAGTAACCGGTGTGAACAGTGGTTTGTGGGCCTTTTGAGTGGATTGTGTTTGGGGTTTTATAGGAAGTGTCTCATGGGAGATGTTGGATTTGGGATAAGGTGGAGTGAGGAAGATTTGAGTGAGAGGCTCGTTGTGGATGACGGCGTGTTGGGGCGAGAAGATGGAGGTCTCGGTATTTTGGTGAGATGGAGGGGGCAATCTTTGGTTACAATCTGGAGGTCGGGTAGCTTCCACCCTTTCATTGTGGTTGGTTGCTTTGGTGAAGGGCCCATCAATTTGAGACAGAGCTGTAACACCTCTTTGCCTCGTTGACTCATCAGACGGAGTTTGCGTTTCCCTGTGGCTATCTGTGATGACTTCTTTCTCAGCCCTGGGGGTTTCTGAAGCTTGGAACAACTCTTCGTTCGTTGGGCCATCCGAATTATCCGCGACGTCATTTCTCAAGCTACTGTCCATTGAAGTGATCTTTTCGAGGTACCGGATCGGAGAAGTTGTAGTGACCGGGGAACTTTCTGACTCCACACGCACTAGACGGCGACATGATTCTCTCTTCCACTTCATCTGAGCTACGGGGAAGACAAAAGGTAGCTTTAGGCTTGGGTAAACATTGGATGAACGCTTGGGTTAAAGACACACGTGTCTCTATTTGGGATATTTGACCGGGCCGAAGTTGCCTACGTTCCCCTCACCACGAGGGAGGGGGTCCCACGTGATGAGAGGCTCAGGTCACCGTAGTTCAAATGGGTTTAGATTCTTAAGAGGGAAGTGTAGATACCCCGGAGAACCACGGCTTGGCTAGAGCGGTGAATTATCCTAGGATGTCTAACTTGTTTTAGATTTGTTTAGAGTCGCCACCTATGTTTTTAAAGGAACATAAGAAAAACCTAGAAATAGCCTATTTTTTAATGTTACGAAACCAAAGATTCGGGAAAGAGAAGGGTTCGGGGGTTAGGTGACGGAGTGGGAAGTACTTAAACACCCACTTCGCCCGGCTTAAGCCGGTCTTGCTACTTTTGGTGTTCTAATATTTACATGTCCTTCAATTTATTAATATGAAAATGTGCTAACGATAACAAGGGAAAGAAAGGGAAATAAAAATAGAATTGTTTTATTTATTGATTTATGCTAAGAATTACATGTTGAATTATTGCTAAATCATTACATTAAGAAATGATCAATGATTGAAATAGAGATTGGAATGTTGGGATGTAACCTTGGTCAAACTTCAATAGTGAAGTGACCTTTTGGTTGTATCCCTTTTTATGGAGATTGCATACTCACTTAGAAGAGATGAGAAGATGAAGAAAGGAAATAAGACTTAGAATTAGAAGAAGAGAATAAACCTTGTACCTTATGCTTGAATGGAGAAGAACCAAATCTTTATGTTGACCACTTCTTGAAAAATAGACTTTTGTGTGTTTTGAAGTATTTTTGTGTTAAGAAATCATCCCCCCTTTCATGATGAAATGAAGAGGTTTATATAGGTGTTGGAGAAGTGTTTGTGGTCACAAAGATGGCCATTCCCCGGATCAAGCCAAGGCATAATAGTCTTGGGGGTTACAAATCAGAAAAGGAGGGAAATTTGGCAAAATCTGAGATTCTGGAAGCGGGAAGCGCGCGCTTCCCAACCCCCCTATGGGAGGAGCACGCCTCCCACAAAGGAGGGCAAAGGCGTGCGCATCCCAGCTTCAGGAAATTCATATTTCAGCCCAAAAGTTAACCCCGTTATGCAGTTAAGCCCCAAAACTAACGGAATTAGTCCAAAAACTTAACGAACATCACGAAAGTCAACAAAAATAAATGAAACAAAGACTCAAGGTTGACTTTGCCACTTAGTCAAATCCAAGACTAACGGAGTAAGTCAGGAACTTAACGAAAAGTAACGAAAGTTAACGAAAAGTAACAAAACTTAACAGAAAAGAGGAAGACAAAGAATGTGTATGCAATCGGGACATGAGAGGTCCAAGGCGGGGTGTCTACAGAGCCCCTCGGTGACGTGGATTACGAATCAAATGCGTCGACGAAAGAAAGACAACCGCCGAGGACATCGACAAGAGGAAACAAAGACTCGATAAAGCAGGAATTTGAAATTACAAAGGATAGAAATGCGCTCCCTGTGTGAGCGACTTTTGCTGGAGTGTTGAATTGGAGCTCATGGGAGCTTGTCTCGATATGGACCGAGTTGTTGAGTTGGGGCTCATGGGAGCTTGTCTCGATATGGACCGAGTTGCCGACTTGGAGCTCATGGGAGCTTGTCTCGATATGGACCGAGTTGCCGACTTGGAGCTCATGGGAGCTTGTCTCGATATGGACCGAGTTGCCGACTTGGCGCTCATGGGAGCTTGTCTCGATATGGACCGAGTTGCCGACTTGGCGCTCATGGGAGCTTGTCTCGATATGGACCGAGTTGCCGACTTGGGGCTCATGGGAGCTTGTCTCGATATGGACCGAGTTGCCGACTTGGAGCTCATGGGAGCTTGTCTCGATATGGACCGAGTTTCCGACTTGGCGCTCATGGGAGCTTGTCTCGATATGGACCGAGTTGCCGACTTGGGGCTCATGGGAGCTTGTCTCGATATGGACCGAGTTGCCGACTTGGAGCACATGGGAGCTTGTCTCGATATGGACCGAGTTGCCGACTTGGCGCTCATGGGAGCTTGTCTCGATATGGACCGAGTTGCCGACTTGGGGCTCATAGGAGCTTGTATCGATATGGACCGAGTTGCCGACTTGGAGCTCATGGGATCTTGTCTTGATATTGACCGAGTTGCCGACTTGGCGCTCATGGGAGCTTGTCTCGATATGGACCGAGTTGCCGACTTGGAGCCGCATCTGCTTATGTTGTTGACCTTGTGGGGTGTGGGCACGGTTGACCACTTTCTGGTGGGGATGAAGTGCCTTGAGTAGCGAATGCTGTTGACATCGTGGTGGTACCTGTTATGTGTGTGCTTGGCAGGTATATGTGTTCTTGCAAGAAGATGCATGAAGTGTGAAATGAAGAGAGAGAAATTGTGCTCTTGGTGTGATGGGATTTTGGAACACCCTTGCAATGAGAGAGAAGTAAGAATGTAGAGAGTGATCTTGTGTGCGGTGTGATTTTGAGTAAAGCTTTGGATGTATTCATACCTTCACTTACCATTGCCGCTTGAGTGGAGATGGATTTCTGATGTCCACTGAGGATGCTTTGATGGAGAATGTCCATTCTTTGGATGTTTTTGGGTTGGCGAGATGGTACTCTGGATGATGGGTTGGTCGTGCCAAAGGCTGCCTACGTATCCCTTGAAGGGAATCAGACCAGCGTAGTTCAAGGATGATGGAGAATGCTGGAGGAGAAGCTAGGAGCAAAGCAAAGTAAAGCACATACTTTTGCACATAGAAGGAGAAAGAAAAAGAAAAATCTTTTTTTTTTTTTTTTTTTTTTTTTAGATTAGAAAGGAAAGAATATGCACACATGTGAGGAAAAGATTTTTTTTTTTTTTTTTTTTTTAGTTCGTGGGTGAACCATTTTAACCATTGTGTGCTTATGAAGCCAACCCAAGATCAAGTCATGTTCAGTCGAAGTCCGGATTGCCTCGCTTGAATTCTGTTGTTGCTAGTGTGCCCAACGAAGATTAATGTCTAGCCCCAAGAGATTTGTCGATTATGGGGCTTCAAAAGGCTTTTGACGCCGAGATGAGGGGTTGCTGATTGTAAAGCCCCTAGAATGCCTTTGATGCCAAATCTTGAGGGACTTGCATAGCTCCAAGATAAATCAGCTCTTGGCCCATTCGAGTAAATCGCCCTTTGTTGTTGTAGTGAGCAAGCCCCAAGAGGAGATCGTTGATGCCAAGCTTCGAGAGATTGCAAAGCCCCAAGTGTCGTGGGCTTGTAGATGGTGAGATGTGAAGACCTTTCATTGTAAAGCCCCAAATTACCTCGCGATTGGCTCGGCATTGAGAGCGGGTGTACCGTTTGGTAGAATTCTTGATAGAGATCTCCTTCTTGCTCTTACTGGGGAGATGAATGGCCTCATTGTGGTCGATACCCAAATGGCTGAGGGCTTATGTCAAAAGGATGCAGTAATGTCTTGCGGTGCCGTCGAGGTCGCAGAGGATAAGGTCTTGGTGTGATAAAGTCCCAAATAAGTATGCTTGCTTGACTCTTCTTGAGTTGAACTAATGACGGATCTTCGGATGCAACTAGTGCTGTGGCCCAACTTTATCTGAGCTGCACCTTGTGCTTTTGATCTTGGAGAAGGGGGTGCTGAATTGCAGAAACATTGGGATTGGCCGTGGCATTTCCCGCTATAACCCTGTTTTGATTAGAGTTTAGCATATTGAATCTTTTTCCTTTTCTCTAAGACTTCCTTCAAAATCTCGCTTGAAAGTTCTAACAAAAATCATCAACTTCATTCATAACATCGGAGTCTTCATTTAAAACCAAGAGGCCTTTGACTTGAAGTGTTGAGAGACCCTTTGAAGCTTGATTGTTCTCATGGATCCATAAGACTACTCCACATTGCACTTGCTCGAGTATTGTTGCCCAAAAGACTGTCGGTCGCGAATCCCTAATACTGCCCTTTGCTTGAATTACTGTAATGCCGTAACCCAAAAGATTGTAGATTGCGAAGCCCGTTGAGACCTTCGGTGCCGAATTGAGGAAGCTTCCAATGTTGCACATGACTTGGCTGGGGATACTGCTGGGGAGTTAATTGCTCTTTGCCGAGGGAGCCTTTAAGACTTGACCGTAGCCCTTAGAGTGCCATCATTGATTGCGAGAAAGGTCCATCCTTGATTGGGGGAACGAGCACGGGCACACGTGACAAGAGGGCTTTTTGACATCCCTTTTGAGAGACTTTGAGGATAGTCTCACACATCTTTTTCGAGCATAGCCCCTAGGGCGTATTGATTGCCAAATGAAGCAAAAGAATCCTTTGTTCTTGAGTCACATAGCCCCTAGGGCGTCACCATATATTGAGCAAAGCAAGAGTGCCTCGTCCTCGTGCGAGGGAACAAACATGAGAGGACATGGCAAGAGCTACTCCATTTCTCGGGAGCCTTTCGGCGTACTTTAGAAGCACATACTTGAAGAAGCTTTGAAAACTGGGACACATGTTGTTGCTATTTGTTGCCCAAGCCAATTGACTAGCTAGGGATTATTTGTGCAACCTCGTGCCCTTTTATGATGGGCTCGTTCTCGGATGGGTCTTGGCTACCATGGGCCTTCTTTTCATGAACCCAAAAATGCACACTGCTGGAGAATGATGCCAATAACCCAAAACAACCTTTGATGGTGCCATATCTTGTCGAGCCTTTTGCAATCCCAAAGTTGACTCGGTGGGGAATTGACTTGCTGAGGAGATCCAATGTAGAGCTCGTGCAGTTGTCTTCTTTAGAGGCCAGAGATCTCCATTTCTATTTCCCTTCTCTCTCTCACTCTCTCATTTTTTTTATGACGCACCCTGTTTTTTGCCTAGACTGCCCTTTCGGGTTTTCAATCTAGCGGGCATCTCTTTTGCGTCTTCATTTTGACTCGATTAATGAGGAAGTGTGCATTGACTCTAGCTGAGGAGATAAGACATGTGATTTTGCGGTGGAGACCTTTTGTCACTAATGATGAGTGACATTGACTTGACTAGGGAAGTGTCCCTAGTATTGACATGTATTTTTTTTTATTGAATTGAATGACTCCCGAAGGCAAGTAAGTCATTAAGAGAGAAGAGAAGGAAAGCCCCAATTTGATTGCAAGAAATTGGGAGTATGCAGAAAGAATAGAAGTCCCTAGACTCGACAAGGAACGGAAAGTGATTCCAAATCTAGGAAAGTTGTTCAATCTTGAGGTGATTAATTCATTGGCAAATGAATCGTACAAAGATGTCTTGACAAGTTCGAGATAAAGGCCGATCACCATAACGCGCTAGGGCTAAACATATCTTCTTTCTTGCATGAGACCGGACCCTCAGGTTGCCTACGTTCCTCCAGTGTAGAGGCTCAGGTCACCGTAGTTCTTGTGGATTCTCCATTCTTCGTGATGAATTGTTGCTTCGTCCTTCGTTGGTGGATGATGATGATGATCTTGATGTGAACTTCTTTGATTGAGGGGGATTTTTTTTTTTTTTTTTTTTTTTTGTGTGCTCTAACTTTTGCCTAGGTTGATTTGATGGTTTCAACCTAGCGAGCTCTTTTTTTTTTTTTTTAATCCCCCTTTGAAAACTTTGCTTGACTTCTTCATGATTGTTACTCCACCTTGTTTGTCTTGGCTTCGTCGTTGATGTTGGCGTCGATGTTTAGCCCCTAGGCGTTCAAGTGATGGCCTTGCTCTAAAACTTGTTTAGACATTTTTTCATCATTTTGCCAAGAATTAGATCGAACAACTTGGAAGAGTGTATAAGGACAAGAACGACTTTTATTTGATAAGAAGACTCGACACTTAACATGGGACGAGAGAAAACATTAATGCACACAAAAGAGGACTTTTGACTCTTTTTTTTATTTTTTATTCCTACTACTAGGTAGAGAAAGAGAAACGGAGATTGTTGTTGTAGTCCCCATCGTCGTTGTAGTCTCCTTGTGGCATGATTTCTTGTAGAAGCCCCATTTCGAAACCAAATCATTCTTCTTTGATGAGTTCTTGCATGTTGGCACTCTCTAAAGGTTGCTCTTCACCCACAGTAAATTTGCCGTTGTCGAACAAATCTTGGATGATGTTTCGGAGAAGGAAGCACCCTTCGGTAGTATGGCCACTATGCTTGTGGTAGCCTCACCATTCACCATGTGCATGATTCTTCGGTATCGTCTTCGGCTTGTACCCCTCCAACGGCTTGACCTTTCCACTTGCCACCAAAGTTTCAAATGCTTCGGCTTGGGTTACTCCTAGGAGAGGAGTGAAAACTCGGTTGTTTGCGGTACCTTTGTAGCTTTTGAGGGACGGGCCACTTGAGCATGCTTTACCCTTAAACTTTTCCTTGTTGTTGGTGAGCTCTTGCAAACGGGCTTTGAGCTCGGAAACCTCTTCCTTGTGAATCTTCCTCTCGAGATCAAAACGGGCTTGCCACAAATCGTCTTTTCGGCGGGCATTCTCGGAAAGTCTATCCATTTGTTCCCCCATGGCTCTTATTATGTTGAAGAGTCTTTCGTTGGACATGGAGAAGTACCCACCATTGTTGTTGCTGCCGTTGGAAGCCATTGGACCTATTGAAAGAGTACGGTTGATCTTAGATTGGCCCCACAAACACCTTTTGAGTAAAATAAATTCAACCATATAAAGAAAATGACTCTTTTTTGTTTTTTTTTATTTACAAAAGTCGGAAGGACGGAGTCCTTTTTGGGGTTTCTAGAAAAAATAGTGGAATCGTCACACTAGTATATAGACCTTCCCGCGGTCCCATATACTCATCGGATTCCACCACGCTTGTGAGCCCTACATGTGTCGGGATTAAACTAAATTAATGTAGTAAATCATACATGCGGGGACGGATTTTTATTTTCGTCCAAAATAGCCACTTTTGGGGACGGAGTTTTATTTCGTCCATTGCAACAAATTGGCATGTACGATTTGAAGACATTAGTTTAGGGAAATCTCGGCACATGGAAACCGACTTGAGTCACGGAGTGTTAGACCCTAGACTAGAGTTGTGTGGTTTGTGCTCGGCTTGAATATGAGGCTTAAAGGTCACCCCCGGCATGTAGTCTTGAACTACGCCACGGGCTGAGGTTGACCGCTTCGAAAGAGTCAAGGTCGGGTGGAGCTTGAAACTTTCTAGGACGGGCCTCGACGGGTTTGGGGTTGGACTTGTGCGACTCGATAGTGAGCAGTTGATAAGAATATGTGCATGTAGTGTGAGGTCTAACATGTGACAAAACATTTTTTTTTTTTTTTTTTTCAAAAGAAATAAATTAAAAAAAAAACAAATAAGCACATAATTACAACTTTCGAATCACCCGTGTGACCGATAAAAATAAACAGAAAGTAAAAGAAATTGTATGTAGGCCCGGTGCCCACACACTGTCAAAACTGTCAATTCTGTTCACTGTTTCTGTTCTGGGAATGTGCCCAGAAGCGCGCGCATTGGGTGGCCTATGCGGAAGGCGCGCGCGGTAGACAAAGAGGGGCAGAGGCGCCCGATTCTGGGCAGTACCTGCGAATCAGTGGGTTCAAGGGATTGCCTTGACCCTAAATAAAAAATGCTTTCCCCTGCAGAATTTGTTAGCACAGAAACATGGAATGGAAGGACAAGAAGGAAGACGGGCGATTCTGCTAATAAGGGTCGGACGCGCGCGCTTTAGGCCAAGAAGGCCGGAGGCGCGCGCTTCCTACCCTTTTTACCAGAATGCCCAGAAAACAGAATAAAAGAACACCAAAAACGAAAACGCAAGTTTAACCCTCTATCGTCCCCAGCAGAGTCGCCACTGTAGATACCCCGGGGAACCACGGCTTGGCTAGAGCGGTGAATTATCCTAGGATGTCTAACTTGTTTTAGATTTGTTTAGAGTCGCCACCTATGTTTTTAAAGGAACATAAGAAAAACCTAGAAATAGCCTATTTTTTAATGTTACGAAACCAAAGATTCGGGAAAGAGAAGGGTTCGGGGGTTAGGTGACGGAGTGGGAAGTACTTAAACACCCACTTCGCCCGGCTTAAGCCGGTCTTGCTACTTTTGGTGTTCTAATATTTACATGTCCTTCAATTTATTAATATGAAAATGTGCTAACGATAACAAGGGAAAGAAAAGGGAAATAAAAATAGAATTGTTTTATTTATTGATTTATGCTAAGAATTACATGTTGAATTATTGCTAAATCATTACATTAAGAAATGATCAATGATTGAAATAGAGATTGGAATGTTGGGATGTAACCTTGGTCAAACTTCAATAGTGAAGTGACCTTTTGGTTGTATCCCTTTTTATGGAGATTGCATACTCACTTAGAAGAGATGAGAAGATGAAGAAAGGAAATAAGACTTAGAATTAGAAGAAGAGAATAAACCTTGTACCTTATGCTTGAATGGAGAAGAACCAAATCTTTATGTTGACCACTTCTTGAAAAATAGACTTTTGTGTGTTTTGAAGTATTTTTGTGTTAAGAAATCATCCCCCCTTTCATGATGAAATGAAGAGGTTTATATAGGTGTTGGAGAAGTGTTTGTGGTCACAAAGATGGCCATTCCCCGGATCAAGCCAAGGCATAATGGTCTTGGGGGTTACAAATCAGAAAAGGAGGGAAATTTGGCAAAATCTGAGATTCTGAAAGCGGGAAGCGCGCGCTTCCCAACCCCCCTATGGGAGGAGCACGCCTCCCACAAAGGAAGGCAAAGGCGTGCGCATCCCAACTTCAGGAAATTCATATTTCAGCCCAAAAGTGAACCCCGTTATGCAGTTAAGCCCCAAAACTAACGGAATTAGTCCAAAAACTTAACGAACATCACGAAAGTCAACAAAAATAAATGAAACAAAGACTCAAGGTTGACTTTGCCACTTAGTCAAATCCAAGACTAACGGAGTAAGTCAGGAACTTAACGGAAAGTAACGAAAGTTAACGAAAAGTAACAAAACTTAACAGAAAAGAGGAAGACAAAGAATGTGTATGCAATCGGGACATGAGAGGTCCAAGGAGGGGTGTCTACAGGAAGGACAAACACGACTGACTTCTTAACAAGAATCCATCCAAGGACTTGACTGACTTCCTAAGGGACTATTCCTAGAATTTAACGGGGATCTTTGCGGGGACCTATGGTCTCAACGGGGATCTTAACGGGGGTCTTGAAGGATAACATGGATGCTTCCAAAGACTTAACGGGACTTGACAGAGGTCTTAAAGGATAACACGGATCCTTCCAAAGACTTAACGGGACTTGACGGAGGTCTTGGAGGATAACATGGATCCTTCTAAAGACTTAACGGGACTTGACGGAGGTCTTGGAGGATAACATGGATCCTTCCAAAGACTTAACGGGACTTGACAGAGGTCTTAAAGGATAACACGGATCCTTCCAAAGACTTAACGGGACTTGACGGAGGTCTTAGAGGATAACATGGATCCTTCTAAAGACTTAACGGGACTTGACGGAGGTCTTGGAGGATAACATGGATCCTTCCAAAGACTTAACGGGACTTAACGGCGAAGGATAACATGGATCCTTCCAAAGACTTAACGGGACTTAACGGAGGTCTTGGAGGATAACATGGATCCTTCCAAAGACTTAACGGGACTTGACGGAGGTCTTGGAGGATAACATGGATCCTTCCAAAGACTTAACAGGACTTAACGGTGGTCTTGAAGGATAACATGGATCCTTCCAAAGACTTAGCGAAACAATGCAATGTATCAAAGACAGGAAGCAAAAACGGAGTAAGCTTATGCAACGTGCAATTACTTATTCATTCAACTTTACTTGAAACGCATTTTTATTCCTAAATGGTTGGAAAAGATTTCTCTTCTTTTTCACAACTAATCTAAACCCTGGATCAGTGGAGGCCATCACTACGCCTATAGACCCCTTGTTTTTCACCTGTATTGCACGCTCCCAAGGACAGACTACCCCGGGCGAGGGTCCTATAGGGCACGCGACTTCCACCGATCAAAAGAAATGAACCTAGGGTCTAGTGCATCGTAAAGCTCCCAATATGCGGGCTATCCTAATCATGGTTAAGCCCCAATCGAGATCGAGACTTTTCTTCGAAGGCTACACCGAAGGCTGCACCGACATTCCGACATGACCTCATTTTGAATGAGGCGTCTCGATCCTTGACCATGGACTTAAGGATGATTAAAATAACTCGTTCATTAGGGCTTAACGACACGGTGTCGCCCTATCCTTACATCAAGGAGTCACAACTCGGGCATTAATTTGGCCACAATTAGCTTTGAGCACGTATCAAGGATGTGGTAACGTGAACTAGACCAAAAAACCAACCATAGTCACGGTATTTGTGTGTCACGGACAAGTGTGGTTGACTGAGTTTGGAAGGGAAGGTGGGATGGACCCGTGCGTGCATCGAAGGGAACAAGAGCGCCCAACGAGCTGCATTTTGGAATCCACCCCGGGTTTAAACGGTATTTGGAACGTGCACGGTCGAGTGCGCGTGGTGTGAAGTCATTCTTTGCTCCTTTTTTGAGTAAAAAGAGAGATTTTCAATTCGTTTTTCGATATCATGAGCATGGCATAAGCAAGATATGAACAAGTATGAACAAGCATGGATTGAGCAATCTATACAAAACAAATCAAGGAATATAAGCGAACAAAGACCAAAACTTGTACATGTACCAAGTTGTGCACAACAAAGAATTTTGAATCAAACTTTTGCAAAAGAAATATTTTACATTGAAACCCCTTTGTACAAAGCAATTTGTGCACAACGAGGAGACTCAAGAAAACCCTTACAAAAAGGGGTTATGCATGACGAGGTTTTGGAAACCATTTTATTGACAAAAGATCATGCATAACCAAGTTTTATTACCTTTTAAAACCAAGTTTTGGCCAAAAGAATGAAGGTAATGTGCACAAGTAAGACTGTAAATTTGGAACCTGGACAAGTAGAAGCAGAGGGGGCACCCAGAATGTTGCAGCCCTGCACCAAACTGTTAATTGGCAACATTCTGGTCCCTACCCAAAGTAGCCGTACGGCTAAAGCAAGAGAGTGAAGATTTTTCTCAGTTTCTCCAACTTCTGATCATCAAGCCCCTGTTTATTGTGTTTCCAGAACGTATGTACTCAAAACAGTTCAAACAGAAACAGCAAACACACACAAATATGCAAGAAGTCAACTAACGGTAACGGGAGTTTGACCCACACAAGAATGCCCCCGAACCTTCTAGAAAGAAGTCCGAAAACACTCTATCTCCCCATCAGAGTCGCCACTGTAAGGATCCCGCCCCGCGCGCGGAGACGCGATTGGTTGTATGAGGGGCGAAACGCCAAACACGGGAACCGGTCAAATTTAACGGAGTCGCCACATTTTGTTAATTCTAACCCCAACAAAATGACAAAGGTTTGAGTTCAAAGGTTCGGAGGTCAGGTTACAACTTGGGAGGAGTTTTTACGTCCTCTCAAGTTGCCTCAGACAAAGCCGAGTCTCCCTAGGTTAGTTAAAATGTGCATATGTGTGTGTGTGTATTTAACGAAAAAATTCTGTTGTTGATTTTATTTGAGAAACTCGACTGAAAAAGGGGCCTTGAGTGATAAGATAAAGGTCAGAGGGCAAAACAGGCAATTTTGCCCTCCTACCTAAAGTAACCGTACGGCTGGAGGAGGCAATTCTGGGGTTTTACAGTTTGCTCAAGAACAGTCCAGTTCAGAACAGAAACAGGGCATTCTGTCTGAAGCTGGACAAACTGTTTTTGATCCCAGTTTGCAAGAAATCATTTTACAAGTTTTATAACATCATTCCTATGCTAAATGATCATCACTTGGTCCCCCAAAACAAGTATTTGGGTGTGATCATGAGCAATCATAGGAGAAAATCAAGAAAGTTGATGAATGTCCCCTTTGGACCAAAGTTGATCATTTGGTGAATAAAGATTGGAAATTTATCACCAAGATGACATTTTATGACTTAAAATCCTTCCAAGAGTCAAAATAACACATAAAGATTGAATCTTTATGACCCAAAAGTGGGATTTTGAGGCTAAACCAAAGAGGAAAGTGATGGACACTAAGGTTCTACCACCCTCATGATTATCATGGCCAAACAAGCATAACATATAAATGAATAAGGAATGTAAATGACAATCAACAAGTCTATGAGTGTCTAGGTTTAGAACCTCTTCCATACAAAGTATGGAGGGCACCTTGGAACTTCTCATAGCTTGGACAAGATAGTAATGTAATAGATAGGTATATAGTGCTTGATAATAGACAAGTCTTGCAAGAAATAAAAGGTGCTTGAAATGGACAAGTCTTTGCATGAATGAAGAGTAAATACATGTATAATCAAGATATGAGAAAGAAAATAGGAGTAGGATGAAGAGAAAGGAGGGGGGAGGTGGCTTTACCTATGATGGTTATGGCCAATCTTCCTTTCTTCTCTCCTGTTTTGGTTTGTGATCACTCTCACTCTTACTCTGTGGTGATTCCAGCAGAGTGACCTCCCTAATGTCTTTCTGGCGAAGACTTACCATTAATGGTTTCTTCATGTCAATTGATCACAACATTTATTCACATCAAGATTAATTGTTTGCATTTAGCGTTTTTCATTTGTGTTTAGGTCCATTCGTCCTTAATGAGTCGTCATTGACTAATATGCTTAGAAGTCAATTCATCATTTTGGGGACGTAGCAATCAATTGATAATAACAAGCAAGGCAATTTCAAGGGTAAATGTATATTGCAAATAATGTCTCAAGTCTAGGGAGAAGAGAATGAAAATGATCTCTGCCCATTGGTGAAGCACATTATGATCTCTCGGTCGGTGAGTCGTTCTTCAATCGACTGAAACTCATAGTCGACTTGTTTTTCCCTTGAACTGTGTTTTCTAGGTCTGACAACCTTTTCTTTCTAGCCCCTGCGGTGGCGAAATATTCCAAGTACCTCGATTTCAATTTAGAGAAGGAATCAATGCTTCCTTTATCTAGGTCCATGAACTACGACCTGGCTGCCCCGGTTAACGCACTAGCAAAGGCTTTGCAAAGTACGTCGTCCTGGTTGGATACCAGTGCCATCATGGCCTCAAAGGATTGGAGGTGATCCAGAGCATCTGAGTTGCCAGAATACTTATCCAGGTGAGGTAACTTCAATTTAGGAGTAGGTGGAGAATCCTTGATCCATTGTGAAAATGGACGCATTGCGTCATAATCTGTCCTGGGCTTTCTCTGCCCCTGGTTCATTTCTATGTTATCCAGCCTCTCCTGTAGGTCCATTATAAGCCTTTCGCTTATTCCCGAGCTGCAATGAGAACTTCTAGGCTTCTATCTCTCTCGGCCTCTTCTAGTGACTCGGCTTATCTCTAGATCTTCTAGAGGTCATCTCGGTGGAGTACGACGAGGTGGTACCTGCCTTGGTGGGGCTTGGCGTTAATCTTCCCATCGCCGCCTTTCTCCTAAAAATCTTATATCTGGAGATTCTGCCTCTTATTCTCTCCTCTTGTTTATCTGATTTCTTAGATCTCTTCCTCCATTATTAACTGGGCCGAGTCGGCCTTCCAGTCGGATTGGTGGAGAAGCTCGGTTTCCCCAGGGGGGGTACATCACGTGGTTGCTGATGACGTCTGTCTTCAGTACGCGGGTTTCCCCTATGATTGCTCCTCTCTCCATCTCCCAGAGCTCCTCTAGTGACAGAGGGCTGGGCGAAGGGTGCCAAGGAATGATCAGGGTCGAATTCTAGAAGAGCCCTTTGAGCGTCGGCTAGCTGTTGGAGGGTCGAAAGGTTTTGTTGGAGTAATACCCTTCGATCAATTGGCGAAGGCCTAGAAGGGCCAGCCTCAGTAATCTGAGGGCGTGAAGTGGTTCACCTTCTCCATCCATATTGATGAGTAATCTCAGGTGGCGGCCCTCTAGAGCGTGTATGCATTCCGCCTCCTTGAGGTGGAGGGGGGAGACCTTGATTAGGAGCATTATTGTTAGCCACATTAGGTGGAGGCGGATTGAGATTAGCATCAGGCGTGACACTAACCTCTTGACCGTCGGCCCGAATTCCAGACATGAGGAAATTACTATTATCCTGACGAAAAGTTCTTTGATCGTACGTTTCCCGGCAATGGAACCAAACTGATGCTGCCAAAAACGTACCAGATCAGCCTTTGTCTAGCGGTTCAGATAAATCCAGCAATAAGAACTTCCCCATTCGGATCTGCGCACAATGAATAAACGTAAACTACATCGGGGCTTCACCGGCGAAGGCCCTCCGGCGTGAGAATAAGAATTCGGGTTGTGTATGAAATGAAGAGAAATCAATTGACTAGTTTAGATCCAAATAGTTTATTACCCCTTTCCTGTGTAGAGGACATGTTTATATAGGCGTGGGTGAATGAGTCCTGACTTGTCAAGTAAGCCAGAATGCCCGTATTGATCTAGGACTCGTATTCCTTGGAGATAGACTCCTGATAAGGATGATGTTATCCAAGTTATCTTGTAGAAGAGATATCCTTGTTTACATAAGGATTCATATTGTTAGAGTTGTAATATAACTCTGTAAATGGACTCCCTGTGATAATGGGAAGTTTCTGATATAACTTGGCCCGTCATCTATCCCGGCTTGCTACCGAGACCGACTAGGGATTAGGCTTCTTGAACTTGGCCTAGGCAAGAACTGCATGCTTGGCCTACTTGATATCGGCCCGTTAGTACAGACTTCTTGTGGATGGACCTCTCGGTACAGGCCTTCTAGGTGTGTGGGCCCAGAGTGTATGGGTTCCATTTGACCAAGTCGGTTTATGTCGCTCACTTTCCAATTACTTGGTGATAAATTTTCAATTACTAGTGATAAACTTATGGTACACAAATATGATATATTCTCGCCATCCTATAATAAATGATTCATTTCAGGTTAGTAATGAGAATTATGGAAAAATGCTTTAAAAGAAGGTGTTGCGAGTATGAAGGAGGGAGAGAGTGCGATATGGAATATCAAGTGAAAAGTTGTTATAAGTATGACAAGTGAGTTTCATGAATAAAAAACTAATAAAACATACTCCCTCCGTCCCACCTCACTTGAGACCTAAGAGCTGGGCACAATAACTAAGAACAAAGAATAAAATAAGAAAAATGTGTGGTAGAAAATGAAGAGAGAGAATGAGTGGGGTTAATAGTAGGTTGATTGAATAAATTGTGTGGGAGAAAATGAAGAGAGAGAATGAGTGGGTTGGGTAGATTGAATATAAAATTTTAAAAACATTACCATTTTGGGGAGTCTCAAGTGAAGTGGGACGGACCAAAATAAAAATAAGTCTCAAGTGAGGTGGGACGGAGAGAGTATAATTTTTTTTGGGGCTAGTACCATTTAGTCCCTCAACCAAATGAAAATTACCACCTAGGACAAGGAATTTGTAATATTACCACCTAGTCAAAGGGTTATTAAAAGGACACTCATGCCCTTAATAAATAATGAAAAATTACATTAATGCCACTCCCTCCATCATTTCACTTTCTCTCCAACCACCATGACCACCTTTGACCACCCATCACAACCACCTCCGGCGACCATTTCCGGCGACCACCTCTGGCGACCATTCCCGGCTACACTTTTCCGGCGACCATTTTCCGGCGATATTTTCCGGCGACCACCTCCGGTGACACTTTCCGGCGATTTTCCAGCGTTGTTCCAGAACAAGTTTACATTTATTCCAAGAATAAATTCACATTTTCAAAAAAAAAATTTTTTTTTTTTCAAGAACAAGTTCACAGTTGTTCCAGACACAAGTTTACAGTTATTCCAAGAAAAAATTCACATTTTTCAATTTTTTTTTTTTTTTCAAGAACAAATTCACAGTTGTTCCAGAACAAGTTCACAGTTGTTCCAAACACAAGTTTACAGTTATTTGAAGAACAAATTCACATTTTTCAACAAAAAAAAAATATAATTTTTTTAAAGAACAAGTTCACTGTTGTTACAGAACAAGTTTACAGTTATCCCAAGAACAAATTCACATTTAAAAAAAAATTCTATTTTTTTCAAGAACAAGTTCACAGTTGTAAGTTCACAATTGTAAGTTCACAATTGTAAGTTTGCAATTTTAAGATCGCAATTGTAAGTTCACAATTGTAAGATCGCAATTGTAAGTTCGCAATTGTTCCAATAACAAGTTTGCACTTGTTCCAAAACACAAGTTTGCAATTGTAAGTTCACACTTGTTCCATGAACAAGTTCACACTTGTTCCAAGAACAGGTTCACAGATGTTGTAACAACAAGTTCACAGAACAAATTTCAAGAGCAAGTTCTTTTTTTTTTTCAAAAACAGGTTCACACTTGTTCCAAGAACAGGTTCATAGTTGTTCTCATGACAAATTCCAAAAACAATTTCATATTTTCAAAGAAAATCACATTTTCCAGAACAAATTCACACTTATTCTAAAGAAAAAGTTTACAGTTGTTCCAAGAACAAATTCGCAAATGTTCAAAAAAAAATATAAAAAAATTCACAGTCATTTCAAGAACAAATTCGTAATTGTTCCAAGAATAAGTTCCAAAAACAAGAAGAAATAAGAGAAGTTCACGGTTATTTTAGCCAAGTTCATAATTTTTGCATGATAAGTTCTTCGATTTTACTTAATTCACAGTTGTTTTTAGGTAAGTTCACATTTGTTTTTAATCTTTTGATGGCTAATTTAAGAAAAGTATTTTTTATTAAAATAATATATCCTATTTGATCAATTTCAAGCAAACTGTATGTAGAACAGTGAATCCAAAAATTTAGGAACTTCAAAAAGGACCAAAAATACTTTGATAATTGAACATGAATCTTGAATTTGGATAGACATAACATATCATATTTGATCAATTTCATTTTCATCAATTAGAAACTCCAAAACGGCGAAAAGATTGAACATTACTATGTTTGAATTTCAAAATTGGTTAAACAGCAACAAAGCCAAAACTACAGAGAGAAAAAAAAAGTTACGAGGCAGAACAAGGGAGATCGACTAGCAACTTGAGAAGCTAAGAAATTCATCCCACAATTTAGTATGTCTCTAATTTACAGATCCAAAGAAACTTAAACCTAAATGTCAATATTTGTTTTTGATTTTTTTTGGGTCTTGTTTTACATTTTCTTCTTAAATTTCTTTGAACCAACAGGGAAAAAAGAAGACATTTTAAGGGCAAAACGAAAAGATAGATCTTTAGTAAATCCCAGTAGATACATGTATAGACAAACATTTGGGGTCGGACGGAGCTTGCTGACTTTTTGAGCTTACTGGAGATGATGACATCAATGCCGGAGTTGAAGACCGAGGTGGATCTGGCGTCAGATCTGGCCGGAGAGGGTATGGGTAGGTAGTAAATGTGTGCTTGTGTGAGAGAGGGTGTAATTGGGAGATCTGCAATTGGTCGCCTGAGATCCAGATCTAGACGAAGGTTTGGGAGGGAAGAGGTCGTCAGAGATATGGAGTGGAGCCTTGGAGGTGTCGCCGGAGATGAGGGAGTAGAGAGAGAAAGTAACTCTGTGTGTATGTATGCGTGCGTGTTTAATGAGAGGATGGGGAAGGGTGGGTTGGCCGGAGACTTTGCCGGAGGTGAGAGAGGTGCTTCGCCGGAGCTGGGGAGGGGTCGCCGAGGGATTACGTTTAGAGAGAGAAACAAGTGTGTGGGTATGTGCGTTGAATGAGGGGAGAGGGGAGGGTATTTGGATAAGGGGTAGATTCGAGATTTAACAATTCTAATGGACTAATTGGTAAATGAAAATATTAGCTTGGACTAGGTGGTAAACACAAATATTGGCTTGGACTAGGTGGTAGTTTTGGTTAGGACTGAGGATTAGGTGGTAATTTTCTCTTTTGTTTTTTTTTAAAAATGAGACTTTCAAATGAGATACTCAAAATAGCAAAATGAGTCATTTGTTATGAGACATAAAAAGTATGCATTTTTTTCTTTTAAGGGGGTTAATCTCACTTTACTACCCCTAAAATTAACATGTTGTATCATTTGGTGCTTGCAATTTCATTTTTGTCACTTTAAAGCTTAGACTTTCATTTTTATATCACCTCAAACCCAACAAAAAAATTCATATATTTTGGGGGAAAACTGACATGTCTCATCTAATAAGTATCTGTTGGTGATTATACTCTAAGCTATTGAGAGAGGCTTTCACATTACATCATGTTTGCATTGTTATAGAGATAACAAATCTGATTATTGTATTTTTCCATATTTATTATAATAAGCATTGTCCCTAACACTTATGAAAAGCTAGCATGCGTTTAATGAATAATCATAAGATGATTATAATGCATGGGATAGGGATAAAACTTGTGGGTATTTGTTGGAGAAAAAAGTACTGGATAGACCAGTTATGAGATTTAAGTCATAGTCAAATGTCATAATTGTTAGGTTTTGAGCAATCATGCGCAACGGAATAAACCCAAAAGCCTAGATCCATTCAAGATGATTAAATTAATATGAGTATGAATTTAGAATACTAACCGTGGTGGTGCTTTAAATTTTTTGGATCTTTAAATCTTTGTACTTCGCTTTCTTGAATCATGATCGCAGGAACACGTCTTCAATTGCAGGAACACGAACTTGAAGGATTTGATATCAACACCCTATATGTGTATCCACACGCGAACGAATATCTAGAACGATTCTAGATCTGGATTGCTAGATCCAATAGAAACTCTTTCTATCAAAAGGCTATATGAGTTTTGATTCTTATTATTTAATCTTGAGATCTTGGAATAAGAATGTGTTACCAAACTCTTTGGAGTCTCTCAATATTGATACAAGATCAATTGGTACTGAATAGGGTTTAGAGATGAGTATTTATACTCATTAATCCTAACCAATTTAGGAGAAATAGGTCAAAACCCGTCAAAATTAGGAAACAAATGGCTTGGGCCCGAAACCAAAAGATTCGGCCGAGTCTTATGCATGGTTCGGCCGAACCCACCCCTTGACTCGGCCAAGTCCTTAGGGAGGTTCGGCCAAATATTCCCTTTTCCAGCTATTTTACGAAATTCAATTTTAGCCCTTTTATTAATTCGTTCTTTTGTGTGTGACCCCGTAGGATTATATTAAGTTGGTAATGAGCCTGACCAAGGCCGTTCTCTTAAATCATGAGTGAAATCTAGCAAGCCATTACGACTACCCAATTAATGTAACTTGTCAAAATTCGTTTATCCCTTATAGAACATATCACAATCCCTTTATCCACGATGTCATAGAATGTAAGTCATGGTCCATAGTCAACTTACAAAGTTCAATACGTTTCTTGATTCCTAATACAATGATAATACAAATGACATTGATCTTATCAATTCATTTGAGTACGGCCATGCATTTCATCAATACTATTCATCGAGGGGCCTAAGCTTGACATCTCTCACGAAGATGGACAAATTACATCTTGACTTATCACACTTCCCTACATAACTCCGATCATGCCAATCATATCATTTATGATTACTTGGTTAAGAGTGACGTTTGAATATGTCAAACAAAATGTTCTTTAAGTGGAAGATCGCAATAATCTCAGGTCTAACGATTCTAATGATATAACTATCATGAGATTTAATTATGACATTTGACCATGACATAAATCTCATAAACGGGTCAAGTCCAGTATATGTTCACCAACACATACCCATAAGTTTAATTTGTATCATATACACATAATCATCACATGATATCTAATTAAACTTATACTAGTTCTTCATAAGTATTAGGGATTGAGATTATTATAACAAACACATCTAACTAATAATAATCCAAAACATTTCTTTATATAATGAATAAATGATAACATAATAGCGTTCAAATAACGTGCCTAGGTCATATACACCAACAATCTCCCACTTGCACTAGGACCAATCAACCATGTATCTAATACCTATGGACCTAACATGACAATCATGTTTAACTTATGAAAGTCCCTTTGTTAGCGGATCAACTATGTTATCATCAATTGGTGTTAGTACCCGATCTGAAAATGAGTTAATTAGGGCATTCCTAAATATATAAGGACTTTATAGGAATTTGAAACCTTGCAAAGACTTATCTCGGATTTCCAAAATATAGCTCAACATTCTCCCTTGGCCATACGGCCACTATTGCCTCAGAAGATATCAGCCGTCAGATCTCTCTGCAAGTTTCCTATATAAAGGGCTCCCTAGCCTCATAATGTGGATCATCAGATCATTCCGATTCCGAAGTTCCACAAATTTTTTCTTAGAGCTCTCAAGCGACAAATTTACTCCAAAATCAAGCTTTTCAAGCATCCAAGAACATCCTCAAAGTTCCTAAGAAGATCCAAGATTAGTTCTTGCCAACATAGGTAAGTTTTCTAACCTTTCTAGTGATATTCTTGCCATGTTCTTAATTTAGATCCATAATATTCATGTTCTTAACATGTTTATTCATATGTCCTTCATAATATTCATATGTTCATAATATGTTCTTCACACGCGTCGCTACATCGGAAAGGGGTATTCATAGTGGCGACTCTGCTGGGGACATGCTTTGAATCTGTTTCAAACTTAGTGGGTCTAACTGTAGACACCCCATCTTGGACCGCTCACCCCGATTGCATACATAATATTTGTATTTAACTTGTTTTTGTAATTTCTGTTACTTCTGTTAAGTTCTTAACTGATTTTGTTAGTTTTAGACTAAATTGAGTAACAGAGTTAACTTTTAGTGTCATTCTGTCATTTTTTAAGGCCGGCACCTCCCGTAATTGTCATGTGCTGTGCGCGCGTTTTGTCAAATAGGCCGGACCCGCGCGCTTCCCACATAACTGTTACGGGTTCCCACCAATTTTCCCTCATTTTTCTTACTTACAACATCTCTTCTTGATTCAAAAAAATCATCTTTTATTAGAAGCATTCAACCCTTTTTATTTTGTAACTCCCAATCTCACATTTCTAGCCATTCCTTTAAAATAAAATATTTCATTTTTATTATTATTTTATTACTCATATTTTTGATTGGTCAAGACCATCTCACATGGATTGATCTCATTTTCCCTCTCAACTCTCCTTTCTATTTTTACCTATAAAAAGGACCTCTTGGGTTCATTTTCAAGGGACACCAAATAGAGCACCAAAATTCTACACAAAAACTCTATTAAAATCTCTACACACTTTTCTCTCTAGAAACACTCCATTTTCTCACCAAGACTGGAGTCTTCATCTTCTTCCCAACAAGTTACAACTCTTTTATTTTTTATTCTTTTTGTGTCTTTTAATGTATGAAATCCCCATCAAAATGGGACATGACCAATACGACTACTTCACATATTGAAGTTAGTTAAGGTTATCTCCCTATATTTCAAACTCTCATTTAATTCCCCTTTTTTTCCTTAATGTAATAGTTAGCATAAATTTACTTTTTAATTACCCTTTTCCTTTCAATGTAATTGTTAGCACGTATTCATATTAATAAAAGAATGACTTTTTCATACTTAGAACACCTTTAGTAGCAAGACCGGCTTTAGCCGGGCGGAGTGTGTGTTTAATTATTTCCCACTCCGTAACCTAACCCCCGAACCCGTCTCTTCCCGAATGTCTGGTTTTCGTAACAAATAGGCTATTTCTTAGGTTTTTCTTATGTTCCTTTAAAAACATAGGTGGTGACTCTAATCTCTAAAACCAAATAGACATCCTAGGATAATTCACCGCTCTAGCCAAGTCATGGTTTTCCCGGGGTATCTACAGTGGCGACTCCGCTGGGGATAGTGTAGATACCCTGGGGTGGGAAACCCACGCGCCTTGGGCTAGAGCGGACGGATTATCCTAGGATGTCTATTTGGTTTTAGAGTTTAGAGTCGCCACCTATATTTTAGAGGAACATAAGAAAAACTTAATAATTAGCCTAAGTTTTATTACGAAAACCAGAGATTCTTGTATTGAGGTTCGGGGGTTAAGTTACGAAATGAGAAGTACTTAAACACCCATTTTGCCCAACTAACGTTGGTCTTGCTTGTTCATAATCTACATGATAAAAAATGTGTTCTTCCTATACTTTAAAAATGAGATTTAAGGGGTTAAAAAGGGATTAAATATGGGGAGATAACTCCTTGGCCAACTAGTAAAGTGGACTTTGGTGTCATGTCCCAAAATGGTTTGGGTGATTTCACACTTTGATGAAAGAAATAGAGATGAGAGAAATAGAGAGAAAAGAGAGAAGTAAAAAAAACCTAGACTTCAAGAACTTCAAGAGCTTCTTTGGAGAAAATGCTTGAAAATGCCTTAAGAGTTGTTGGTATAGTTTTCTTGTGCTAAAAAGAGTGTCAAAAGAGTTCTAAAACTTCCCTCCCTCCAAAATGGTGAAGAAGAGGGGTTTTTATAGTTGAAAATGAGATATTTTTGGTGCCAAAACAGAGTCACAAAGAGGGAATTCTCGGGAAAAATCCTGTAAATTGAGCAAGGGAGGGATTCTTGGAGAGAATATGTAACTGACGCCCAAAACCGGGCGCCTTCGGCCTTTGGGGCGGAAGGCGCACGCGTCTCACCTATGGAGGCGGAGGCGCGCGACTCTGAGAAGGCAATTTTGACAGAATGGACGGGAAAGTTAGAAATGTCATTTAGTTTAGTCCCTGGACTTAACGGAGTCAGTCAAGAACTTAACAGAAGTAACAGAAACTAACGAAAAACACTTAAAATAAGAAGAAATAAAAAATCAAATGTGCGATTGGGGTGAGCGGTCCAAGGCGGGGTGCCTACAGAGCCTCTTGGCGGCGTGGATTGCGAAGCAGAACGCGCCGACAAAAGAAAGACATCCGCCGAGGACATCATGAAGAAAAAAGCAAAGACTTGATAAAAGAAGGAATTTAAAATTACAAGGATAGGGGTACGCTCCCTGTGTGAGCGGATTTTGCTGACGGATGAGGTACGGTTATGTGAGACGGCCCACCGTGGCCAAGGTTTAAAGTCTGGTTAGCAGATTGAGGTCGGAGCCGTTTAGCGGAACCGTTGTGCCCATTTAGAGTCCATTGAGCAGACTGAAGCTGAAATCCATTTAGCGAATTCCGTTTGCTGATTTAGAGTCTGGTTGGCAGACTTGAGTTGAGCTGAATCCATTTGGAGAACCCATCGTTTTCTTGTTTAGAGTCCGATGAGCGGACCTAGGCTGAGTCCAGCGTGTCGTACCCGTTGTGCCCGTTTTATAGTCTGTTGAGCGGACTGGCTGAATCCGTTTGCCAGTTTAAAGTCTGTTGAGCGGACTGGCTGAATCCGTTTTGCGAATCCGTTTACCGATTTAGAGTCTGTTGAGTAGACTAGAACTGATGAAGAGGTGGTGATTTCAGTGGTTCACCATAGACCAAATTGTTGTTTGGAGCCGCATTTGCTGTATGCTGTTTGGAGCTGCACCTGCTGTATACTGTTCAGAGCCACACCTGCTGTATGCTATTTGGTGTTGGGTTTTGAGACATCATGTGCAGCGGAATAAACATAAGATCAAACACCCATGAGCCTGGATCCGTGCATGTTGATTAAATTAAATACAAGATTAAAAAACATACCCTTGAAGATCGCATTCATGAACACAGACTTTAGGTGTTGAAAAGCGAACACCCTCTATCGGTATCCACACATCGAACGGACTCAAGAATACCTTCTTGATTGATTACTAGATCCTAGGCTTGGTGAAGAAACGATTTCTTCATCGAAATTATTTTGCTCCATTGATTATTGAGTTTTGATGATTCTAAATCTCAAAACTAATAATCCCCTTTATATGTGTGTAATTGTTTCTCAAACAATATGTTATGATTTCTAAAATCAACCATTAGGTTTCTCAAACCCGGCTGCACACTAATATAGTTGAGCTTAAACCTAATTCCTTCAGGACTCAAGATTCCTTGTCAAACAAGAAATCTGATTAAACTCTTTTCTGCCGGACAAACCATCCGTACGGATGTGTTTTGTGGCTCCCAAACCATCCGTACTGATCTTTCCAGCAGGATCCAGTTTTTCCCATTTTCCGTGCCTTATTCGATCCGTTCTGCGTGTGTGAACCAATAGGATTATACTAAGTTGGAAACGAGTCCGAACCATTCAGAACTCGTAAGTCATAAGCGGACTCTAGCAAGCCATTATGACTACCCAATTAGTATAACTTTGAAAGTCCAAAGTTACCTTATATAACATAACATAATCCCTTCGTCACACGATATCATATTGGACATAAGTCATGGTCCACGTCAACTTATGTTTTCCAATGCTTTCTCAATCCCGAGAAGATTGATATGAGCAAATGACATTGAACACATCAATTCATTTGGGCATGGCCATGCACTATCATCAATCTCACTCATCGAGTGGCCAAGCAGATATCTCTCTTGAGAGAGGGACAAATCCCATCTTGACTTATCATTCTTCCTTACAAGAATACGATTATGCCAATCGTAGCCTTTATAACCACCCGGTTAAGGGTAGCGTTTGAGTACGTCAAACATTATGTTCATCATGTGGAAGACCATGATAATCTCAGGTCTAAGGATTCAAATGGTATGACTATTATGAGATTTAATTATGACATTTGACCATGACATAAATCTCATAACGGGTCTATCCAGTACCTTGTTCTCCAACAAATACCCACAAGTTTAATCCGCATCCTATGCACCATAATCATCACATGATTATCCAATAAACTCATGCTAGCCTTTCATAAGTGCTAGGGACAATGATTATTATAATAAACATGCAAAAGATATAATAACCAGGTTTGTTGTCTCTATAACAACGAATCTATGATATAGCGCATAGGCCTTTCTCAAGGGCCTAGGGCATAATATCCTACAATCTCCCACTTGTACCAGGCCCAATCAATGTGTATCCAATACCCATTGAGCTAGTTATGATCTCCATCATTATTGCAAGCGAGCTTATGTAGGATGATTATCCTTGTTATCATCATATGGTATTTTGCATATTTTTGACATCTCCCATCTTTGACGATTTCTCGAATAAGATAGAAACGTTCGAGTATAGTTCAGATAAGACATTAGCCCCTTGGGTTGTGCAATAACAATTATTGGCACAATGAAGGTCCATTAAATTAGTGACACTAGAAACGATTTCTAGTTTACTAATTAGTATCTTAATCCAAACAATTTTCTAGTTGTATCCCATGTCACTAGATACTCAACCTTTTGTAGAATAGTAATGGTACATTTAAAACTCTTCTAACACCATTATTAAACATAAAAATGTATTTATACTGTAATATTTATCTTTGTTGGTTTGTAAGAATGCATTTATGTAACTATTACAAGATCATCTTTCACTCCATAAAATATCAAGAATACATCTTTTAGTTCTTTTCAAGTACATAAGGATGTTTCTTAACTAGTGACTTTCATTAGGATCCGATTGGTATTATCTCATCATATTCCAAGTATATAAGACATCCGGTCTTAGTACATTTAGCATGGCTTACATGATAGATTCAATTGCCGAAGCATATGGAATCCTAATCATGTACTCTTGCTCATTAGTCTTCCAGTAAGATTAAATCTTGCAAATATTAATGCCATTAGACATTTTGTAAGCAACCTCTCCAAGAGTCTTGTATAGTGAACTTTTCACTATCTTGTCTTTATTAGTACTTTGACTTTAACCAATCAACCTTTTAGATTTATCTCCATAAATCTAAATTCCAAGGACATAAGCGGCTTTAACCAAGTCTTTCATTTAGAAACTCTTTCAAAATGAATTATATGTCAACCACATATATTAGACTAGGAATAATGTTACACTCCCACTAAATTTATTGTACTCACAAGTCTCATCTTTGATCAATTCAAACTCTTTGAATACTACATCAAAATGAAAATTTCACTCCAAGTAGTTTGCTTCAATCCATCTCATGGATTTCTGCAACTTGCATATCTTATTAGAATTTTATGGATCAAAACTTTTAGGTTGTATCAAACGCATCCTAAAGTATGTTCCTATTAAGGACTGCTGTTTTGACATCCATTTGTCATATTTCATATTCACAATATGAGGTCATGACAATTAGAATTCTAATAACATCAAGCATGACTACAGGTGATAAAGTTTTATCATAATCAATATTATGAATTAACTTTACTCAATCAGTCGTGCTTTATTAATATGCACCTTGCGATCCATGTCCGTTTTCTCCAAGAAAACTCATTTTCTATCCTATGGTTTTTAAGCCTTAGGGTAGAACAATCAAGTTCGAAACTTGATTATGATACTTGGATTGCACTTTTAGATTTTATGACTCCAAGTCATTGATCTAAATGCGGAGCGGACTTTTCATCTTGATAGGAGATAGGTCAATCATTCTCAATGATATCTTCCTTATTACTTTCTATTACGAGAAATCAATATTTCTTGTTATAGATAATATCGTATTTGTTATGAAAATATCTTGTGTATACTTAAATGAATTTCCACAACTCCTTGTGAAACTTTGTTCAACTTCCATCTTAGGTTCTATGTAATTTTCTGGGTCTCGAACTCTTCGAGACACAGTTTACTCCCACTAGTTCTTTAGAGATAAACGATTTATCTAGAAAGTGCTATTTAGAGTAACAAACGATTTGTACTCTTTAAAGGGTGTAAAATCAATATCATTAAGATATCCCATAAAAATACATTAATTAGATTTGGGTGTGATTTTGTCCAAGACAACACTTTTCTCAAAAGCGTCACAGCATAAAACTTTATGAAAGACAAACAAGGTTTTCTTTCATTCCATATCTCACATAGTATAATGAACCTCCTTAGACGAATCTCAATTTAGTGTAAGCGCAACTGTTTATAGCTTATAATCCACAAGGTTAATTAAAGATCAGTTTGACTTATCATGAGGCAAAAAACTGTATTTTACAGACAATCTGTAAACTTTTGTTAACAAGAGCCGTACGGCTCATCTTTAGGCATACACCTAAAATGCAGACGTATGGTTGTTGTTTCCAGATACCATTTTTCTTATTTTGTAGACTTTCCGCGGAATTCTTGTAAAGTCCAGGGCTCAAATATTCATTACTTAGATCAGATCAGAGTACACTACTATTTTTTCCATGAGATACTGAAATCCTTTTCCAAGCATTGTTACTTTAGTGAACTACATACATCAATATGTATTAGTCCAAAAGAGTATTTCCTTTCACTACTATTAGTAAAAGGTGTCTCGATCAATATCCAAGATTCACATATATCACATGATTCGAAATCATGCGAATTTAAAACTCTGTCCCTTGGAATTTTAGATATGTGTTTCTTATCATTTGATATAGACATCAATGCTTTTAAGAATGTAACGCTTACATCCATAGATTCAGATTTCCATTATTTATGTTATACTCATTTTTTTTTCTTCCAAGATAAGGATATAAAGTTCCATTATATGATTAGCAATACAATAAAGCAAATCATTTTAATGTAACACTTTCTTATTCGAAATAATAAACATCCATAATCTTCTAATGAAGAAACAAAAATAATATTTCTACTTAAAGTAGGAACATCACACCATTTGTTCAAAACAAATATGAACCTACTAGGCAAAGACACTTCGCAAGTTCCTATGCTTAATGTTACAACCTTTGCATCATTATTACCACATAGGTTAACCTTTACCTTCCTTAAGTAGTCTTTCTATTTCTCAAGTCTTATATAAATGTGGGATCCATATCCGGTATCCAATACCCAAGAACTTAGATGTAGAAAGATAAACATAAATACTTGAAGTGGTAGTCCAACTACCCTTCCTTTTGATCTTTTAATTCAAACTGTAATTCTCCAATGGTCAATCACATTACCATAGTAGCAATTACATCCACAGGATTTTAGGTTTAGCCACAAATATTTCTTTTAGGCTTGACAACTCTTGTCTTGCCTTTCTCTTAAATCCTTATCCTTATTAACCTTTAGAGTTTGAGAAGGTTTCCATTTGATATTAAGACTTAGTATTTTTAAACATCAAATGTCGCTTATGAATTAATATCAAATCCGTTTGTTAGTTCCAAACTAACTTGATTACCAAGCCAACTAAAGTAATTAATATGTCTCTCCATGTTCAAAACATGAGAACTTATTAACATACCTTTCATTCATCACATGAATGTTAGGCTTTTAATCAATCTTAAACTTTACTTGCCTTTCTTGCTTGTAGGAACGCTTCCTACGTGATTTCTTATCACATAAGCATCCATATGTTTTCGATACTTCTAAAGTTCCAAACATATGGTAGCAAGTTGCAGGACAATTGACATCCATAGATTCATCCACATGATTCTAATTTATGTCCATGTCCGACCTTAAGGCATTAAGTTTCTTAGGAATAGGATTTATTAAGAATTCATAACTTCCGTTCTTGCTTTAGAACAATTTTTAAGCTCATGACTAGGACAAGGAAGTTAATCTCATTCTCTTTAAGTGGGGTCAATTGCAGTAATTATACATGATTAAAGTTTCAAACATTCTACACAAATATGCAAATAAATATACTCATATATTTCATACCATTATCATTTAGAGATATATAATGTATTTCACAAATAATCCCACTGAATTATATACCTTCAAATACAACTCTTGTATAATATAATTTAAATGGACTAAGATCCATATTTAACTTGATTTGTGAGTCTGCTTTGGCATGAACCTCAAAACCAAGCTATTTAGGTAGATAACTCCTTATCAATCACATCACATATGACTCTTAGATCATTTATGGGATTTTGACATCTTATGTCTTACATGTTTTAATCCCATCTTATGCCTTAGGCCTATAACCGTTATGATAGCCTAATTAGGTTTGACCACTTTAAATGTATAGACAACCTTTGCCTCATCTTACTTCTCAAAGATAGAATGATGTGCCCTGCTTTGGCAGATAAACCACACCGAAACGATCAAGGTACTTCACAAGTGTTTAAATAGTGGGTGGCATAAAACTTAAAATTCTGATGAAGGTTTATATTCACAGAGATATGTATCATATATTTGATTATGTCAAACATAATATAATATAATTTTTGCATAAAGGATGTTAACTAATCAAATTAATTAACAGAAGCAAAATATTGTGATTTAATTATGAAGCAATATTATGGGGACGGAATCTAAATTATCTGTAAACAGTTTACAGATTGGATATTTCATTCGCATTCCCAGAAACAAGGCGTAAGCCTGCCATTGGTCCATGTAATGAATTGATCCAAATTTAGTTTCCTTCTCTTGCAAACAATTTGCACTTTGTTCATAGGGATAAATTCTAAAACTTTTGTTTTCGCAGAACATCTATAAATTGAGAGCATAAAACGTACGATCAAAACTAAGCCAAAAGGCATCCATATTCCCGTATAGATTGGTCACTTGTTTGAAGATCATTCATTGTCTCATCAATTTCATAAATTACAGCAATTCTGAACTCTTCAGAATTCTGATTTCTGCAACTTTTTAGATTGAATCATATTTCAGGAAACACGGTTTCAAAAACCAGCCATCTAAAACCAGATTCAGTTTCTGATTCGAATTCTGTAAACGATTTACAGAACAATCAGAAAACCAAAAAACAAAACAAATCTGTCCAAACCATCCGTACGGATGTTTCTGGTAGCTTCCAGATTCATCCGTACGGCTTTGTCAAACAGGTCATAGAAACTCTGAACTCTTCAGAATTCTGGAACTGTATATTTCTAGATTTCAAGATTGAGAGCTTTTCAGGTAACACGGTTTCAGAAACCAGCCGTCTAAAACAGACTCAATCTTCAGATTCAAATTCTGCAACCAGTTTACAGAACAATCTGATATACCAGAAAACAGAGTCAAATTTAGGATTTACTAAACCATCCGTATGGATCAGTTTGGTAGCTTCCAAACTATCCGTACGGATTCATTGGTAGGATCCCAGATTTCCAGAATTTCAAAATTCGACCAATCCCAATATCGTGTTCATGCATTAATCAGATTAAACACGAAATACAGATTACGAATTTAATTAGATCTAATAAATATCATGAATAAACAATTTATTACATATACAAATTAGATCCAAATTATCAATACACATAATCCAATTATTCATTGATAACTCAAACATGTAATTATTCATATGGATCAAATCAATATAATAATCACATAATTCCCATACAATCATGCTCATAAATTTTATATCTCATATATAAAACTCAAATCACATATTCATCTTATCATCATGCAAAATCATATAATCAAATTAAATAATTTAAACATGATGTATTAAAATAATCAACGATGAACGCGGCTTTGATACCACTGTTGGGTTTTGATGCATCATGCGCAGCAGAATAAATATAAGATCAAACACCCATAAGCCTGGATCCGTGCATGTTGATTAAATTAAATACAAGATGATAGAAACATACCGTTGAAGATCGCATTCATGAACACGGACTTTAGGTGTTGAAAAGTGAACACCCTCTATCGGTATCCACACATCGAACGGACTCAAGAACACCTTCTTGATTGATTTCTATATCCAAGGCTTTGTGAAGAAACGATTTCTTCCTTGGAATTATTTTGCTCCATTGATTATTGAGTTTTGATGATTCTAAATCTCAAAACTAATAATCCCCTCTATATGTGTGTAATTGTTTCTCAAACAATATGTTATGATTTCTAAAATCAACCATTAGGTTTCTAAAACCCGGCTGCACACTAATATAGTAGAGTTTAAACCTAATTCCTTCGGGACTCAGGATTCCTTGTCAAACAAGAAATATGATTAAACTGTTTTCTGCCGGATAAACCATCCGTACGGATGTGTTTGGTGGCTCCCAAACCATCCATACGGATCCTTACAGCAGGATCTAGTTTTTCCTGTTTTTCATGCCTTATTCCATTCGTTTTGCGTGTGTGACCCAATATGATTATACTAAGTTGATAGCGAGTCCGAACTATTCAGAACTCGTAAGTCATAAGCGGACTCTAGCAAGCCATAATGACTACCCAATTAGTAAACCTTTGAAATTCCAAAGTTACCTTATAGAACATAACATAATCCCTTTGTCACCCGATATCATATTGAACATAAGTCATGGTCCACGTAAACTTATGTTGTCCAATGCTTTCTCAATCCCGAGAAGATTAATATGAGCAAATGACATTGAACACATCAATTCATTTGGGCATGGCCATTCACTATCATCAATCTCACTCATCGATTGGCCAAGCAGATATCTCTGTTGAGAGAGGGAAAAATCCCATCTTGACTTATCATTCTTCCCTACAAGAATCCGATTATTCCAATCATAGCCTTTATAACCACCCGGTTAAGGGTAGCATTTAAGTACATCAAATATAATGTTCACTATGTGGAGGACCATGATAATCTCAGGTCTAAGGATTCAAATGGTATAACTATTATGAGATTTAATTATGACATTTGACCATGACATAAATCCCATAACGGGTCTATCCAGTACCTTGTTTTTCAACAAGTACCCATAAGTTTAATCCGCATCCTATGCACCATAATCATCTTATGATTATCCATTAAACTCATGCTAGCCTTTCATAAGTGCTAGGGACAATGATTATTATAATAAACATGCAAAAGATATAATAATCGGGTTTGTTATCTCTATAACAATGAATCTATGATATAACGCATAGGCCTTTCTCAAGGGCCTAGGGCATAATATCCAACATTTGGAGCCGCACCTGCTGTATGCTGTTTGGAGCCGCACCTGCTGTTGACCTTTGTGAGGCATGGGCACAGTTGACTGCAGGCCCTGAATTTTCCCTTTTTGAGAGAATGCCGAGATCGGTTTTGCCTGAATAGAAAGACACGCCCTACTTAAAGTTTAGTGAGAGTTTCTGACTAATTTCAATTTAGACATGACTTAGGGGTGGACCAAATTAATGTGTGCCCAAAGTGGCTTTTGAGGGCATTGCTTTGTTGTTGCGGATTCTAAACTTGCTGCAGGTTTGAAGGCGTTGAGATGCATGTGTTACTTATGAACTGAAAAGGGTATGTTCTGTTCTATCTGTCAATCAAAGGCGCGCGCTTCTGGATTTGTACATGGGATGCGCGCGTCTCGGCACCAAGGGTGAGGGCTCCCGCATCTGGTTTACTGATTTACATCCTTTTCTTTTCTGAACAAGATTCTCCAACAGCTATAATATCAGTCCCTGCTCGAGACCATTTCTAACAATTATTTTCTGCCATTCTTGAACACCTTTTTCTTGTTTGATTTTGCTCATAATCCATATTTTCCATGGCTTCAATCTTTTTCACCCTTGATGCCAAAGCCGTCGTTGACTACGAGAAGGACTTATCGACCTTTGTGTACTCGTTCAAGACTCATCCCAAGAAGGCCTTTGTTAGGGATTTTGGATTCCGCATTCTTTTTACGCTACGAACTTTGAAGCCGGATTGGGACCTGTTGAAGGCCGCTGCTGTTTTTTGGGATTGTGACGGTCACACTTTTAATTTTTCGGTGAATGAAATGGCGCCGATTGTTGATGATTTTGGTGCCATTCTTGGCATTCCACTGTGTAAGATACCCACGGGAAAAAACGATAAAGGGTTCCCTCGAGAATCAAATACGGAACTTTATTTTACAAAGAAAACAGAGTCGGCACGTTAAATTAATTTTAAACCTAATTAACGAAAATGGTTAAAGAAAATGTGTTCGGAGGTCAGGTTACGTCTTGGGAAGAACGTTTCATGGTTCACCCAATCCGCCTCAGAAAACCGAGTCTCCCTAAGTTTGTCAACCAAAATGTGCGAGTGTGTGTGTGTGTATTTTAAAAGATGGGAGAAACTGACTTGTAACAGAAGCAGTTAGAAAATTAACAGGAAAGGGGTTTATTTGTAAAGATATTGATAGAATAAGGTTTAAACAGTAGAAAACATTCCCTGGACAAACCATTCATACGGATGGTTAGGGCTGTCCTAGGGATTTTGCAGATTTATCAGAAACAGTCTAGTTTCAGACAGAAACAAAGCATTCTGCTGAAACTGGACAGAAGTGTGGCTTTGCAGTTTATTGTATTGTACATGAACATGCATAACAACATTCCTATTCTTTTGATCATTTGATTAGACACCAAAACCAAGGATTTGGGTATGATCAAGGCAATCATTAGAGAAAGGAATGCAAAAGGTGATGAATATGGCTTTGAGCCAAGACAACCATTTAGATGGTTAAAGATTGATACTTTAACATCCAAATGGATGATTCATCCAAGATAAACCTTTCGGACAAAAAAATCAACCCTTTTTATGAATAAAGATTGAGTCTTTACCATCTAAAGGGGTCATTATTAGGGCTAAATCAAAGTTTGGATGATAAAGATTGAGACTTTATCATCCAAACATGATTTATCATGGCCAAACATAAACAAATGTAAGATGAACAAACAAGATAAATTTACAAGGCTATCTCCATATGTGCAATGGATCACCAAGCGAAAAGTTAAGACATAAATGTAAATGACATAAATTTAACAAGTCATGATCATCCTTTGATTTCAACCCTTAATCATGCATAAAACATGAGGGCATCATGGAATCACCTCATGACTTGGTTCCAATTCATAAGGTTACATAAAATGTAAAGACTTGGAATGAAATAATCAATAATGCAAGTAAACAATAATATAAGAAAGATAAAGTAGAAGAGGTGTGAGATGAAGAGGAGATGGGGAGAAGGAGGCCTCACCAATTTTTGGGTTCTAGCCTATCTTCCTCTCTTTCACTCAAGTATGGTGATGTTTCTGCTGTGATTCTAACAGAGTCTCTTTATCTGAAATGTTTTTCCCCCTGAAATGATTAGCAAGGGCTTTAATTTATAGGGACCTGGAGGTCCTAAACCATCCCTACGGCTGGTGGCTCTTTGGGGCCAAACCATCCGTACGACTCCTAGGGGCGAAATCTGGAAATTTCTACTTTTTTATTCCAGAACAGTCCTAAGGTTTTTGCTATATCTTAGTGAGGTCATAGTCTATCAGGTTTATCCTTAAATAGTACCAAGAATACTTATAAGTTGGTTTTAATTCAAATTGGGGTACTTATAGAGCCCCTCGGCAACGTTGCTTTAGGAAAGCGGGGTTGTCGACCTAAAAGCATCCCAATTTGTCCATGATGGGAGGATGGTTTGATCGATTGGATTAAACGGCTGGACCTAGGGGTATAGGATTCCTACATATCCTGTTTGCGGGGAATCAAGCCTAACGTAGTTCAAGCGAAGGAAATTTTGGGACATGGGAGCTACTTAACGGGAGCTTACCCGGAAGGTGGACATCTTTCATCCTCTCCTAAGATGCTTTGGTAGGTGGATATCTTTCATCCTCTCCTAAGATGTAGGTGGATATCTTTCATCCTCTCCTAAGACCTTTTGTCACGGTAGTCTAACCAAAAGGTGGATATCTTTTATCCTATCCTAAAATGTAGGTGGATATCTTTTATCCTTTCCTAAGACCTTTTGTCATGGTAGTCTAACCGAAAGGTGGATATCTTTTATCCTATCCTAAAATGTAGGTGGATATCTTTCATCATCTCCTAAAATGTTTTGACAGGTGGATATCATTTATCCTCTCCTAAGATGCTTTGGTCAACACTACTCTACGAGATGGTTGACTAAGAGAATGGGCTTACGTCACATTTGGACTGCCAGGCAATTTTCTTAAAAAGAATGGGCTTACGTCACGTTTGGACCGCCGGGACACATTAACTTGACCTCCTTTGGTCAAAACTAAGAAAATGGGCTTACGTCACGTTTAGACTGCCGGGGAAATTTTAACTTGACCTTCTTTGGTCAAAACTAAGAGAATGGGCTTACGTCATGTTTGGACTGCCGGTGAAATTTTAACTTGGCCTCCTTTGGTCAAAACTAAGAGAATGGGCTTACGTCACGTTTGGACCACCGAGACATTTAAAAGGAATGGGCTTACATCACATTTGGACTGCCGGGCAATTTTCTTAAAAAGAATGGGCTTACGTCACGTTTGGACTGCTGGGGAAATTTTAACTTGACCTCCTTTGGTCATAACTAAGAGAATGGGCTTACGTCACGTTTGGACTACCAGGGAAATTTTAACTTGACCTCCTTTGGTCAAAACTAAGAGAATGGGCTTACGTCACGTTTGGACTGCCGAGACATTTAAAAGGAATGGGCTTACATCACATTTGGACTGCCGGGCAATTTTCTTAAAAAGAATGGGCTTACGTCACGTTTGGACCTCCGGGAAAATTTTAACTTGACCTCCTTTGCTCAAAACTAAGAGAATGGGCTAACGTCACGTTTGGACTGCCGGGGAAATTTTAACTTGACCTCCTTTGGTCAAAACTAAGAGAATGGGCTTACGTCACATTTGGACCGCCGAGACATTTAAAAGGAATGGGCTTACGTCACATTTGGACTGCCGGGGAAATTTTAACTTGACCTCCTTTGGTCAAAACTAAGAGAATGGGCTTACGTCACGTTTAGACCGCCTGGGAATTTTCACCTAAAAAGAATGGGCTTACGTCACGTTTGGACCACCGAGCAAACTTTAACTTGACCTCCTTTGGTCAAAACCAAGGTTCTAAAAAGCGTTAGGCGGTCACTAGGCGCCGCATCAGCGCCTAGTGCTTTGGCGAAGTCTAGACGCGACTTACGCAGGGTCGAGAATTCAGAAATAGTTATAATATCTTAGGCGGGACTTAGGTATTTCATGAACGCCTAGCGCTTAGGCGGGGCCTAGGTGGCCTAGATGGCGTCTTTTAGAACACTGGGCCAAACTAAGAGAATGGGCTTACATCACATTTGGACCGCCGAGGAATTCTCAAAAGGAATGGGCTTACGTCACATTTGGACTGCCGGGAAACATTTGATTTAAAAGGAATGGGCTTATGTCACATTTGGACTGTCGGGGACATTTAAACTTGACCTCCTTTCTAAAAGAGGGGCCTAAGTTCTAATTTTGAAACCTAGGGGAATTTCGGGTTCAAAGTGCTAGGGGCGAAAGTGTAAATTTGGGCAGGATTTCTCTCGCCAAAACCATCCGTACGGCTGGTTGGTCGTCTCCTTTTCTCCAAAACGCAGCAGCCGTAAGGCTGCTCTTCCATTTTCAAACTTCAGCCGAGAGAAAGAGAGAAATTGAGAGGGAGAGCTTTGTCCAACTTTGAATTTTCTTCTTCAAATCTCCTAAGGATCAACTATGGTGGGACGGGCACGAATGGGTTACCCTAGAGGAGCGGAAAAAAGGCTTGACATGGATCAAAACCTTCGTGGCTACACCGTCGATCTCTTGGATTTGGGAGCGGGTTTCTACAAGTCTTCGGGCATGCATTTGTGCCAATTGGGAGGGGTAAGCGATCTTAGATCATTCCCTATTCAATTTGTGTTAATTCCAACGTCTTGCGCATTTTCTAAACCTAGGGTTTTCATGCGTGCAATTTGGTAATTTTGTGTTTCTTGGTGAAATTTCGGGAAATTGGCTTGATTTTGATAAAATTAAGGTCACAAGGATCACGGGCATATGTTTATTTTTCCAATTGGACATGCCATGCTATGTTTTTGAAAATCAAAGTGTGCGAAATTACACTTTGTGCATGAAAGACTTGTACCTAGTGATTTCGACTAGCTATTTGACACTCTCTTGGGCATCGTCACTTATGAACATGCATGCCATGAAAAGTTGTTATTTATTTCTCATGAGGAAACTTGACCCTAAAATGGGGACGAACTTTGATTTTCAAAATAACTATTTTTTGAAAATGACTTTCAAATGACTATTTTTGAAAGGGGGACGGACTTCGATTTTAAAATGACTATTTTTTGAAAATGACTTTTAAATGACTATTTTTGAAAGGGGACGGACTTTGCATGCATTCTTGTTTAGCATTTTCATTTCATGATTTGCATTCATCATATGCATTGGTATTTTAAACTGAGTTATTCATATGTTTGTTGTGTTTACCTGGAAGGCAAGGATGTCAAATCTCGAGGATCTCCGGACACGTGCTTTTCTTTGTGGCAAGCTATGCCTCATTAAGCTGACGGTGTGCCTGGTCCGAGGGAATGGGTGGAGTGCACTGGCTTGGCACCCTTCATTGAGAGTTTGGGTACGCTAGCCAAGACTAACAAGAGCATGGGGCTTCTCAACGCCCTTTGCGAGTATTGGTGGGATTCGACCCACATTTACATTTGAGCTGGGGGGAGGTGACAGTGACCCCTAGGGACTTTTCTGCAATCACCGGGAATTCTTTTGATGGGAACCTGGTGGTATGGAGGGATAGGATTCCCGTTGCGGAGATTGGGGAGCTCATTGGCTTCTCGGGCCCGACCAAGGGTTTGGGCATCACGGTCCAAAATGTTGAGCGAACCATTCGCGCTAACTATTTGGAGTATCAGGCGGGTGGTTTGACGGCTGAGCAGACAGGGCGCTCTTATGTGTGGTTTCTTCTTAGAAACTCTATATTTGCTAATGCCGATACCACGTGCATGTTCCCTCTCCTTCGCTCACTGATGGCGCCTGAGGGTATTAGGGGCATTGCTTGGGGGAAAGAAGGCCTCGCCGAGCTGTACGTAGAGCTCGATAAATATAGCCGGCGGACGAGCAAGTCCTTGGCTTTCTTTCAGTTTGTCCTCGAGGTATACTTTTATCCCCTTTTATTCTTTTCTTCCTTTGCTTTACTTTCCACTTTGATTTTTATCTCATTTCTCGTGTACTAAAAGCCTCCTTGTTTTTCCTTTTCAGGCTTGGTACTACGAGATCTTTGGCGCCTACTTTTGGAAGCCATCTCTGGATCGAGACCTTAACTTTCCGGCCATGATCTGCTGGGCAAAGAATACCCAAGAGCCGTGGAAGGGACGAATTTCTGTCCGATACGCCGATGTGAAGGCGGTGTTGAGAGGGGCTCAATCTTTACCCATGGTCGAGGTATGAGAGACCGGAGATCGAGTTTGATTTGAGTGAGGTGCTGAGGGTCACGAGCCAAAGGAGGTTGCTGGTGGGACTCCGATGCGAATCTTTTTATTTGAGGGAGAGAGTTTTGTGGCAATATGCCTTAGAGCTCATGCAGAGGGCGCCACAGGATCCTCCGGAGCACATGTACAGTTCGGACCACAGGGAGGATCCTTACCTTATAGGGGCGGATGCAGCCGGTTTGATTACCAACGAACCATATGGGCGGTTTATGGTCACGAGGCTCAGGTCGCCACAGGTGGTGGCTTCTGGGGTAGCTCCTCCGGTTTGGATGGATTATTCTTTCGTTTTCATGGATGGAAAGGTTCACAAGGTTGACTTGTCCACTCCAGGGGAGGGGGTCCCAGTTGAGGAGATTCTGGTTGAAGCGGTATATTTTCTCCTTTCTGTATTCGCATGCACACACCCTTTATTGCCACCCCTTGCTAAATCCTTTCATTTTATGTGCAGGTTGCAGGGCGAGCGTTGTGGTGGCCCAGCTTCTTGGGACGAGCCAAGAGATGGTTCAGGAGGCTCGTGGGTCGCTCGTCCAAGGGCCCTCGGATGGAGTATACCTTTGTACCCGGTAGGAGCTCGGTGAGTGGCGAGGAGAGGCCTCGCAAGAGGGCATCAAGCGTGGAGCTGCCTCTTTCGTATGTTCGCAATCATTCCATGGGCGCTGCGGATATAGCATCTCTTCGAGGTTCACTCTGAGGCATGGACACTCATGAGATCGCTCCGGATCCTTTTGCACACTTAACCTTAGAGCGGACTGAGACTCTCCCTGTTGATCGTCCGGGTCCTTCATCTCATTTCCCTCATGGTTTCTTTTCGGGGCAGGCCTCCTTTGATGACGGCATGAGCTTAGTAGAGTCCCTGTTATTTTTCGACCCTAGTGCTTACCCGCCTCAGGGGCCTGGCATTTCTTACTCGACTCCGCCTGACTCGGACCCAGATTCTTAGTAGATGTACCTGTGTAAACAATTTTTTTGTTTTGTTTTTGTTCGGTAAAAACACGTTGTATATAAAACTTGTGATTTTATTTGTGTTAAAAAACGTTTTATTTTATAAATCCGTTTAAATGCATAGCTTGGGCCTTAAGAGGGCCTTTTGGTGTCGTGACTCGTTGGGGAATCCCCGAGAAAGTGAGTTTCACTCGTGGGTAGTTTGCTGGTATAGGCTGCTGATATAAATTTTTACAGAGAACAAAGAATCCGTACGGATGGTGCTGAGAGTTGACTTTGTTTGACCTAAATTTTCTGAGATTTGGGGAAATTTATTGAGAGGTTTTGACTCTGAATGACTTTGACTAAAAATGACTTTACCAAAGGCATGACCTTTCCATTGACTGCTTAAACGTGTCACCATGGCTCGTTAGCCCCAGTCTTCTTTTGACCGAGAGTTGCTCCTTTGTTTCCCGCATACCTCAACCCTTCTTGTGAGTGAACCCCTTTTGTTTTATGACGTGCTCTGATTCTGCTCAAGCTATCCTCGTGAGTTTTTAACCTAGTGAACATCGTTTCCCTTTTCTTAGGAGTGGTCCAGTTGAATCGAGACACGGACAACTCATGTTTATTCATATGGACAGAGACATAGGCATTTGTGGGAGTGAGTCCCCTTTTGTGAGGAAGGCAACCTATGAACAGAAATCAGTGTTTGGCTCTTTCCTAGATCGTGGAAAAGAAGACTTGTCGAGACATTTGAATCTTACCTAGGTTAACATCATCAAGATGATTGCTTGAATGGACTTTGTCAATTATTAGGTCAAGATTGTGATGAACAATTAGTCTTAGCATGTATAAATGTTGCGATCAATTGAGACTATGATTCGATCAATGGCAATATAGGAGGGAGAAAGTGTTTAGGGAATTGGTGACTTGGTCATTAGATGAACCAAGGTTTTTATCATGTTGTGACCGGATCCGAAAGTTGCCTACGTCCTCTCAAGTTTTGAGGAGCTCAGGTCGCCGTAGCTCGGCCATGCACCACCTTTAGTGAAGGTGGGGTTGTCTTCTTTGGAGGACGTTGTTGCCTTGTCGACGTAGATTGCTTTGCTTTCTTGAGATGTCCTTTGGAGTGAACCTTTTGAGATGAACTTTTTCTTATGAGCATTTTGAGATGGACCCTGTGGAGAACCCTTGAGGTGAACTCCTTTTTGTGAGTGACCATTTGAAGTGAGCCATTCGTAGTGGGCCTCTTTAGAGATGAACCTTTGAACCTTTTTTTTTCAAAGTAGATTTCTCTTCCCCATATTCATTTCCTTTTCCTCTTTCCATTTTTTTAAAGAGGGAAGGATGGGGTAGCATTAGCCCCACTTTGGACGACGACTTCGTCGTGGCCTTTCATCTTGCTGTGATTTTCCTCTTCGCGGGACTTGTATGATCCTTTCCCTTGAGAAGTAACAACATCCTTTGCTTTGTGTTGCAGGTTGGGTGAATGTGTATGGGAGAGTATGTATGTATCAAGAGGGGTTTTGCCATTAATAGTCTCTTTATTTCAATTGATCACAACATTTATGCATTCCAAGATTAATTGTTGTCGAGGTCACCCATTATTAAGGTCCATTCATCCTTAATGAGTCGTTGTTGACAGGTTCAACTCATCATTTTAGGGATTTAGCAATCATTTGATGACATTAAGCAAGGTAATTTCAAGAGTTAAAGTGTTTTGCAACTAATGTCTCAAGTCTAGAGAGAATAGAAAGAAAATGACTATTTCATTTCATAAAGGGGCTCGATTTTACACATGACTCGATGACTCGACTATTCAGGGACTTGATACAGACTCGATTACGTACCAACTTGGTACTTTTTGCACAGGACTTTGCCTCGTAGGTGTAGATAACCCGGGGGACCACGGCTTGGCTAGAGTGGTGAATTAACCTAGGATGTATACTTGATTTTAAGAGTTGCCACCCACGTTTTAGAGGAACGCGAGAAAACCTAAGAGAATAGCCTTTTTTATTGATTACGAAACCAAAGATTCTTGAGATGAGGGGTTCGGGGGTTAGGTGACGGAGTGGGAAGTACTTAAACACCCACTCCGCCCCTCTTACGCGGGGCTTGCTACTTTTGGTGTTGTAATACTAAAAAGAAAAGTCCTTCAATTATTAATGTAAGAAGTGCTAACAATTACAATGGAAAGAAAGGGGAAAATTAAAAGGAAATAAATGAGAATTGTTTTTATTTATTAATTTATGCTAAAAGATTACATGTAACAATTATGCCAAACAATTACATGAAGAAATGAAATGAAAATTAAAGTGGAATTTGGAATGTTGGGATGTAACCTTGGCCAAACTTCAATAGTGAAGTGGCCTTTTGGTTGTATCCCTTTTATGGAGATTGCATACACATTAAAGATAAAGAGTGTAATAAAAATATTTTGACAAGGAGAGAAAATAAAGATAAGATGAAAAGTTTATAAGAGAATGAACATTGTACCTTGTGCTTGAATGGGGAAGAACCAAATTGTCTATAGTGACCACTCTTTGAAAATGGATTTTGTGTGTTTTAAAGTGTTTTTGATTCAAGAATTCTTCCTCCCTTTCCATGGTGGAATGAAGAGGTATTTATAGGTGTTAGGAAAGTGTTTTTGGTCACAAAGATGGCCCTTCCCCGGATCAAGCCAAGGCATAATGGCCTTGGGGGTTACAAATCAGAAAGGGAGGGAAATTTGGCCAAATATGAGATTCTGGAAGCGGGAAGCGCTCGCTTCCCACCCCCCCTATGGGAGGAGCACGCCTCCCATAAAGGAGGGCAAAGTCGTGCGCATGCCAGCTTCAGAAAATTCATATTTTAGCCCAAATATTAACCCCGTTATGCAGTTAAGCCTCAAAACTAACGGAATTAGTCCAAAAACTTAACAAACATCACGAAAGTCAACGAAAATAAATGAAACCAAGACTCAAGGTTGACTTTGCCACTTAGTCAAATCCAAGACTAACGGAGTAAGTCAGGAACTTAACGGAAAGTAACGAAAGTTAACGAAAAGTAACAAAACTTAATAGAAAAGAGGAAGACAAAGAATGTGTATGCAATCGGGACATGAGAGGTCCAAGGCGAAGTGTCTACAGTAGGGCATTAGGGAAAATAAAGGACAATGTACATGACGGACTTTTGAGACATCTAGAGCCTACGAAACTTGGACCACTCCTATTCACTTTCTTTTTTCTTGGCTCAAACCTAAACCCAAAGATCTCCTTGTTTGGTGATGAACCCTTCGTCGATAAGCTCTTGGATTTTGTCTTTCAAGGCATCACATGCCCCGGTGGAGTGGCCTAACCCTTGATGGTACCGGCAGAATTCGGTCTCATCGGATCGTTGGTGGAGGTGTTCGGCTGAGAGCATACTCGGGTCGAGTAATTGGATCGTTCCATCCTTGAGAAATTGGTCAAGCAGTTGGGTTCTCGGGGTTCCCAATTCACGGAAAATACGATATGGGGTAGTCCTTCGGCGGTGAGTTGGTTTGGGGAGAATGGGTCTGGGTCGGTTGTTTCTTTGTGGTACACTTCCATTTGGGGGTTGTGATTTAGGGGGTAGATTCTCTTGGTGATTCAAGGTCATCTGGGAGCTAACAGAAGTAGCTAGGGATGGATTGTTTGAGATAGGTCCAACAGGGGAGTTTTTGAGGTGGGGGTGGTTTTTGAGATAGCTTCTGATATCTAGGATTGCGTCCACCACTGTGTTCATGCAAGCTTGGATGTTTTTCATGTCTTCCTGATGAACTCGGCCTCGTGAGTCCATTTCATCCCTTACGCTTTTCCTTTCTTAGTGCCAGTCATTCTCCTTGTCTTTCAAAAGTTCACGAAGATAGGGGTGGACCATTCGAACCCATATCTTCTCGGCTTCTCTTTCAAGGTTCGGAGTTTGGTTTTCGTGCATCCTACTAACGATCCCAAGCAAACGACCCTGATCATATTCCAACCTTCTTATCACTTGTTGCACGACGTCTATGGATCTTTTGACGATCTCCATGCGGACTTCCATTTTTCCCTATCAAATGGCGAACCAGTAAGCCATGAGGACACGTCTGAATGAATTTCCGGAAAAGTCATGCTTCGGGTAAACGAAGGATCCAGACACAAAAAGATTTGACTCGCAGAGAAAAGTGACTTGACTCTAAGGACCACCTTTAGGAAAAAGGCTCAACCTATGCATTTTTGTGAATTTACCGATCTTATTTATGAAAAAGTATTTTTTTTCTTTCATTGGGGAAACTATGAACAAACATTAGTACATAAGTATCAAGGACACGGTGCATGAGCATACAGTTATTTATTGTTCCTGTTTACTCAAAATAATCTTTATTCCTAAATGGTTGGAAAATATTTCTCTTATTTTTCGCAACTACTCTAAAACCTGGATCAGTGGAGGCCATCACTACGTCTATAAGCCTCTCATTTTTCACCTGTATTGCACACTCCCAAGGACGGACTATCCCGGGCGAGGGTCCTATAGGGCACGTGGCTTCCACCGACCAAAAGAACCAACCCTAAAGTCTAGTGCGTCACAAAGTTCTAATGCATTTTCCATTCGTATCATGATTAAGCCTTGGTTAAGGTCAAGATTGACTTAATGCCTTAACGAAATCTTGGCATGGCCTCATTTGCACGAGGGATCTTGGACCTTAATTTTGGGCTTAAGGATAATTAGGATGGGCCAAACATTAGGGCTTAATGACGCGGTGTCTTCCCATCCTTAATATACGACTTTGGTTAATTATGGTTAAAATTAACGCATAAGTCAAAGACCGGGTAAAAGATGACCTCAATTAAACTTGCTTCCAGAAGGGGTCTTGGATTTAGGCGTTAATTGGGCTATAATTAACTTTGGGGACATATTAAGGACAAGATGACGTGAGCTAGACTAAAAACCAACCATAGTCACAGTATTTGTGTGTCACGGACAAGTGTGGTTCACTCGGCTCGGTTGGGGAGGTGGAACGGACCCATGCGAACAAGAAGGGCATAAGGGCACCAGTCAAGTTGCATCGTGGCATCCATTCCGGGTTTGAGGGTTGTTGAGACGTGCACAAGGTCAAGTGCGCGTATTGTGAAGTCTTTTATGTTCCCTTTTGAGTCAAAATAGGAATTTTTAATTTATTTTAATATCATGAACAAGAATAAGCAAGATATATACAAGTAATGGACAAGTAATTTGCACAAGTAACAAACAATCATATGAACAAGTAAATATTTTTTCTGAAAATCAAACTTTGTACAAAAGGATTGTGCATTTTCCAAGGTTTTGAAAACCAAAATTTTACAAGAAGAACAAGGTTCTTTGAAAATAAATTTATACAAAAACATTGTTCACAAACAAAGGGTTTTGAAAGACAAGTTTTCGCTAAGAAAACAAAGGCATATGTGCACAAGTAGGGCTAAAAATTTGGAACCTGGTGTAGATACCCCACCTTGTACCGCTCACCCCGATTGCACGGTTGATCTTGTGTTTCCCCCTATTTTAAGTGTTTCTCGTTAGTTTTTGTTACTTTCGTTAAGTTCCTGACTGACTTTGTTAAGTCCAGGGACTAAACTGAATAACAGGGCTGAGTTTCTAGTCCATTCTGTCAAAAAGGCCATCTTGAAGTCGCGCGCCTCCGCCCGTAGGGGTCAAAAGCGCGCGCGTCCCGCCACCAAGGTAGGGGGCGCGCGCTTCTGGGCGTCAGTTACAGATTTTGTCCAAGAATCCCTCCCTTGCTCATTTTAAATGATTTTGCCCGGGAAATATTTCTTTGTGACTCTGTTTTGGCACCAAAAACATCACTTTTCCACCTATATAAACCCCTCTAATTCACCATTGAATATGAGGACTTTTTGATCACTAAGAAAACTCTACACAAAAATACTTGCAAGGCATTTTCCAAGAAGCTCTTTAAGGAGTATTTGAAGTTCTTTGAAGTTGTGAATACGTGTGTTTGAATTTGAGAATATTCATAGTAACATTAAAATTATGAGAGTCGCCACGCCGTTTTAATTATAGCCAAAACATTGAGAAAAAGCATGTTTAATGGGTTCGGGGGTCAAATTACAACAAGAGAAGAATATTGAACGTTATCACTCCTATTGCCCGAATGATCGGTCTTTCTATCATGATGAATGTGTTAGTAGTGTGTTAGTGTTTGAGACCGGATCCGAAGATTGCCTACGTTCCTCTCAATGTGAGAAGCTCAGGTCAGCGTAGTTCGAGAAGAATTTAGAATAGGCAGAAGAATCGGGATCATGCATAATGAGGGGGGAATTACCTAAAGATTAGGGTTTAGAAGTAGTTCCTAGATCATCCTCGGGTTGATGAACCCCCGATCATCATCGGCTATGAAATAACATGCAAACATGAAGATCGCAACCCTAAATATAGCATAAATAAGGTTTTAATCTATGAAGACGATGAACATATAAAGAACATATATGAACATATGAATGAGCATGCAAAGAATATGAAGAAACTATGAATAAACATGCAAGAACATGAATATTAAAGATCTATATTAAAAATAATGCAAGAACACGAAGAAAAAGTTAGAAAACTTACCTATGTTGGCAAGAAATAAACCTTGGATCTTCTTGAGTGTTTGAATGCTAATTAGAGAGCAAAATTGTGTTTAAGAACTCTCAAATTCGGATCCCCCTAAACCAATAGCATGAGATTGGTTTATATAGTAAACTGAGGGGAAGATCTGATGGTCCAGATCATCCGGGGCGGATGTGGCCGCGTGGCCAATATTGAGGGCGGCGGCGAAAGTGGCCGCGTGGCCAATATTGAGGGCGGCGGCGAAAGTGGCCGCGTGGCCATCGTTGCGCGCTGACTTGAAATTCAAGCTAGGGTTTTACTGTTCATACAAGGCAACCCTAAATGTCCATATTTAATGTTTTCTAGAACATTGAGCTATTTTTGGGAATCCGGGACAAGTCTTTGCAAGGTTTCTAATTCCCATAAAGTCCTTGTATATTTGGGAAAGCCCTAATAAACTCATTTTCAGATCGGGTACTAACAGTAGCCCCTCGGCGACGCTTCTTGCAAGGCAATGTGGGGTCGACGATAAAAGAAGGATCCGTCTGAAACATGAGTTTCAAAACAGATGAAAGGTAAGGGAACGGCTGAACCTTGGCAGGCGACCTACGTATCCGCGGGGGAATCAAGCCAAACGTAGTTCAAATCTGATGGGAAATTGGGAATGACTGTCCTCTGATGGGGAACAAAGTCTTCTGCTGGGGAAAATGCACCTGCTGGGGATGAGAGATGACCGCGTCGGTCGGGTGGCTGAACCTTTTCAGGTTTCCTACGTATCCTCCGAGGAATCAAGCCGGTCGTAGTTCAGAGACATTGGGGAAAGACGAGACATCGAACTTCTACTGTGGATAATAAACCTACGGATACTATCTTGTATGAAGAACGAACATTCGTAAGCAATGAAGTTATTTGGGAAAATTAAAGACTACGTTGTCTAAATGATCCCAAGATGGAATGATAAACACAATCAGGATCGCCAGGGTTCCTGCCGATTCCACTAAAGTAATAGATGTCAGATCTCTCGCGAACAGAAACGCCGAGGCTACTGCCAATCACGATTGATCAAGGATACGTATGTCATAGAGGCGCCGAAGTCTCTACAATCATACGAACCCTAATAATAGGTACTGGTGCTCTCGCAAACAGAAACGCCGAGGCTTCTGCCAATCACGATTGATCAAGGATACGTATGTCATAGAGGCGCCGAAGTCTCTACAACCGTACGAATCCTAATAATAGATGCTGGATCTCTCGCAAACAGAAACGCCGAGGCTTCTGCCGATCGCGATCGATCTAGGATGCGTATGTCATAGAGGCGCCAAAGTCTCTACAACCATACGAATCCTAATAATAGATGCTGGATCTCTCGCAAACAGAAACGCCGAGGCTTCTGCCAATCTCGATCGATCTAGGATGCGTATGTCATAGAGGCGCCAAAGTCTCTATAACCATACGAATACTAAGCAGATATTAGAAAATGCTAAAATAATAGATGCTGGATATCTCGCAAACAGAAACGCCGAGGCTTCTGCCAATCACGATAGATCTAGGATGCGTATGTCATAGAGGCGCCAAAGTCTCTACAACCATACGAATCCTAAGCAAATATTAGGAAATGCTAAAATAATAGATGATGGATCTCTCGCAAACAGAAACACCGAGGCTTCTGCCGATCGCGATCGATCTAGGATGCGTATGTCATAGAGGCGCCAAAGTCTCTACAACCATACAAATCCTAAGCAAATATTAGGAAATGCTAAAATAATAGATGCTGGATCTCTCGCAAACAGAAACGCCGAGGCTTCTGCCGATCGCGATCGATCTAGGATGCGTATGTCATAGAGGTGCCAAAGTCTCTACAACCATACAATTCCTAAGCAAATATTAGGAAATGCTAAAATAATAGATGCTGGATCTCTCGCAAACAGAAACGCCGAGGCTTCTGCCAATCACGATAGATCTAGGATGCGTATGTCATAGAGGCGCCAAAGTCTCTACAACCATACGAATCCTAAGCAAATATTAGGAAATGCTAAAATAATAGATGCTGGATCTCTCGCAAACAGAAACGCCGAGGCTTCTGCCGATCGCGATCGATCTAGGATGCGTATGTCATAGAGGCGCCAAAGTCTCTACAACCATACAAATCCTAAGCAAATATTCGGTGAAGAATGGAAATTCTAAGAGGCTTCTTGTACCCAAAGATAACGAACATCTGTAAAAAATAGCGCTAAGGGCACCCAAAATGAATCAAAGGGGAACGTACTAGGGGTAAAACTGAAATTTTACATGTGGAGGCAAAGATGATGGATTGTTATGAAGTCGCAAACGGGATGAACTCTCAGGGAGTTACAAAGGTGATAGACTCTCGGGAAGTCACAAGGGTGACGGACTCTCGGGGAGTCACAAAGGTGATAGACTCTCGGGGAGTCACAAGGGACTCTTTGGTGAGTCACAAGGGCAAACGACCTTTAGGGAGACGCGAAGGAGATGGACTCTCGGGGAGTTGCTAATATGGGAAACATGATCTAGGTTCCGCTTATCCTAATTTAGGAGGGGATGAGGCTACGAGCCATCGAGACCAAGGTGTTAGGTAAGGGACATTTTTCTTGGTTGCCTAGAGGTATGACCTAAGGTCTTTTTTAAGGAAAGGGAATAAAGAAGATGGTGATCTCCTAATCTTGAGATAGGAATGCCAAAGATGCCCCGGCTTCTTGGGCTTTAGATTATGTCTTGGAGATAATGTCGGTTTCCTAGGCTTACAGGCTAGGGATAGGAGTTTATTTAAGCATGAGGAGAGTATTCTATCCTAGGCTTAGTGCTAGGGCTTGGAAAGGTTGAGGTTTGGGAACTTCCTAGATGTTAGGGTTTTGAACAAGGGTTTGGAAACTGGTGTTTAAGGACCATGACTCTCCTAGGTTTGGGACTAGGGTTTAGGAATTTCCTAGGTCTAGGAGGCTAGGGCTTGGAGTTGTGGTAGGCTCAGAGGTTGCAAAGGCATTGGCTTTTTAGACATAAGGCTGGGAGTTGGAAAGGTTGTGACTTCCTAGGCTTGATGATAGAGTTTAAAGAGGATAATTTCTACCTAGGCTTGAGGCAAGGGTTTTAGAAAGAGTGCGACTACCTAGGTTAGAGGCTAGGGTTTAGAGCGAATGTGACTACCTAGGCTCGAGTCTAGGGTTTAGAGCGAATGCGGCTTCCTAGGCCTGAGGCTAGGGTTGATTAAGTTTTGGACAGGGCATTGTATCCTAGGTTTTGGGTTAAGGTTTAATAAGACGGGGGGATTAAGATTGTAAATCTCCTAGGTTTCGAGACTAGGGTTTCGGGAATTTGGAAATGATGTTGCATGCGGGGCTTTGGAAATTCCCTAGAACTTGGGCTAGGGTTAAAGAGGATGTTGCGGTTTCCTAGGATTAAGGATATGTGACTACCTAGGCTTGAGGCTAGGGTTTGGGGAGAACGCGACTTCCTAGGTTTGAGGCTAGGGTTTGGAAAGAATATCGACTACCTAGGCTTGTGGCTAGAGTTTGGAGGGAATGTGACTACCTAGGCTCGAGGGTAGGGTTTAGGAAGGATGTGGCTTCCTAGGATCGAGGCTAGGGTTTAAGAAGGATGTAACTTCCTAGGCTTTAGGCTAGGGTTTGGAAGGATGTAATTACCTAGGCTCTAAGCTAGGGTTTGGAAGGGATGTAACTACCTAGGCTCGGGGCTAGGGTTTAGGAAGGATGTAATTACCTAGGCTTGAGGCTAGAGTTCAGAGAGAATGATATGACCACCTAGGCTTGAGGCTAGGGTTTAGGAAGGGTGTAGCTACCTAGGATCAAGGCTAGGGTTTGGAGACCGAAAGCATTTGAAGGTTTGTCTTGGTTTAGACCGAGCAAGTTTGAGGTCTAAGAGTGTTGCGATTTGGGGCAAATGAGCTTGATACCTCGTGGCTGGATAGGCTCGATAGATTAGACCTAGGCTAAAGTTCTAGGGTTTAGCTAGGGTAAGACTCAGACATGTGTTAAGGAGACCGGGGCCTAATGGAATGGTAGGCGTGAGATCGAGGAGATCGAAGGCTAGGCAGGGTAGCGTTGGGACATAAGGCTTTCAAGCGGGTAAGTCTTTTGTCCTATAGAAACCGCGTTATGGATTAGGACCAAGTAGGCTTGAGGTCGGCCAAGGAGCAATGGATTGGGATTGGATGATCCTAGTACCTAATACGCATGTCGGGCTTGGATCCTAGAGTGTTTGAAAGTTTAGGCTAGGTGCGAACCGTAGGTGCAGGAAATGGTTTTGGATATATGACCATGTTGGCGCTTTAGGTAAAGGGATTGAGTGTCCAAGACTTTGCTTGAGTACAATAGGTACCTTAAGTTGGATTGGGTATGCTTTGGTCTCGCATGACCAAGCTCGTTCGGCGATTGCAAAGGTGGGTTGGTATGGGACTAAAGGTGTTAAGTGCATGATTTTTGACTGGACGGGTTTTGATATCTTTATGGCATATCACGGTACGTGGGAGGTCCTATGCGTTCGAGCACGTTTGAGGTTTGGACTCGTGGGGAAGAAAGGTTTGAGATCCATGGAGTTCAAGGGTGGACCTTGTAGGTGGTGAGGTTTAGACTCGGCTCGGATTAAGTAGGTTAGAGACCTAAGTGGTTGAAGGTCAGACTAGGAAGTCTTTTGAAGCTAAGGAGTGACACTAGGTTTAAGAGTGGCAGGGCCATGGTTTGGGTATGACAGTATGCGTAGATGGCATTGTTTTGGTTGGACCAAGCAGGCTTGGGAACTAAAGAGTTCTAAGGGTCGACATCTAAGGTTATAGACCTAGAGGGTAGACAGTTTTGTGATCTAAAGGGTTTAGGAGTTGAGGCCTAAGGTGTGAATCGGATATGCTAGAGACCTATAAGGTAGGTGTTTGGCGGCCTTGCATGGACTTGGGATCTAAGGGATCGTTCAATAGGTTAGACTGGGTAGACCTAAGAGGTTGGACCTAAGAGGATAGGGGAGACATAGTTTGGACAAGGTAAGGATGAATATATATTGGTAGGTTTGGGATCTAAGAGATCAGGTAGACTCGAGACCAGTAGGTTCGAGACCTAATGGGTCATTCTAAGGATTTGGATTCGGTAGACTGGCTTAGGGCTTGAGGTTTTGGGTAAGACTGGTTTGAGGCTTTAGGAGTCCCGCTACTAACTTATGGAGGGTCGAGCTAAGGGGTTATGGTGTAACATATGTAAGACTGACCGGGTAGGTGCGGGACCTAAGGTTTTGAATCAATTCAGATTGGGACGTAAGGGTATCCTATTGTGTAGGAAATAGGGTGAAGGACCGAGTCGGTTCAAGAATCACAAAGATGGGTCTCAGAGTGGACCAAGGAGGTTTATACAAATTTTGTGGAGACCGAGAGTGCGGGTTTATAAACAAAGTGTCGTGGAAGAGAAAACTTTTGAAAGTGTTATGACTTTATAAAGATGCCTTATAATTAATTATGATTCTAATCAATCCAAATAGGTCGTCGCGTGCCGAGTTTGACGATGAGGGGTGCCCTTCTTCTAAGTGTATCCTTGTTGACGCCTCAGTATTCTCTGGGAAACCACATAGTCGACCCATTCCGTTGGGGATTATCTAATTTGGTGAGCGGGTACCCTCCCTCCTTTGAGAAACTCTACGTCAAGCTTGATGATGAGGGATGCCCTTCTTCTAAGTATATTCTTGTTGGGACCTCGGTATTCTCCGAGAAAACACATAGTCGACCCATTCTGTTGGGGAAGCCCCAGTTCGATAAGGGTGTAGAGCGGGGTATCCTACTTCCTTTAAGACGCACCCTTTTTTCTGCGTAGACCGCCCTTTCGGGTTTTCAATCTAGCGGGCATCTCTTTTGCGTCATCTTTTTCTTTTTTTTTTTTTTTTTTTTTTTTTGAAAATCATTCAGTCGACTCAAAAAAGGAAAAATAATTGTTTAAACATGTGGGGGCATTTTGGTGATAGTGAGAGGGAGAGAGAGATAGTACTCGCATTTTGACTCTTTGGACAATTGAGTGTATATAAAAGGAAGGAAGCCACTGCTTGACAGAAAGTAAGTGTTTAGCTCTTTCCTAGATTGTAGAACAGAAGACTTGTCGAGACATTTGAAAATTGTTTTATTCAAGATTCTCATTTGATTGCTCGAGAATGGACCTCGTTGATTAGTTAATGAGTTATGGTTAATTGTTAAACAAGTAGCCTCAAATTAATAAATGTTTTGATCAATTGTGAGTGAAGAAGTCAGGAGTAGAAATATGGGGGAAGAGAGAAGAGAGAAGAGAAAGAAAATTGGCTCGAGGTGGGTTGTGTATATTTTGGACCGAATCGGGAGGTTGCCTACGTTCTCCTCAAGGTGAGGAGCTCAGGTCCGCGTAGTTCGGGCGAGGCCCGGATGATGATGAAGTTGGGGTTTGAGTATGAGGTTCATTTGTCGCGATAGGTTACTCCGTTGTAGCTTGTTGCTTTGGATTGCTTCATTGCAGCTCATTGCGGTGGATTGCTCCATTGTAGTTGTCATGGCTGCTGCTACCGCGTTAATCTTCTTTGTAGGGAAAGAAAGAAAAATAGAACATTTGAAGTGAAAATAAAATGGGACTTTTACTTTTTTATGGTGATAGCCCCTTCTATTTTTCTTTATTACTTTTTTTATTTTATCTCTTTGTGCACACCCTTTTTTTTGCCTAGGCCGCCCTTTCGGGTTTTCAACCTAGCGGGCTTCTTTTTGTGCGATGCTCTAACTTTTGCCTAGGTCGCCCTTTTGGGTTTCATCCTAGCGAGCCATATTTTTTTTTTTTTTTATATATTTGTACATGAAACATTGGGCAAGACAAGCCCCTAGTTTGCTTTCGCCTCTCTCGATTGTGAGGTAGCTTCCTTATAGTTCAAGCGGCCTTTTGCTGGCGGCGGGCATCCTAGCCCCTTGATTTTCTCCGGTAGAGCTCCATTGGATTATCACGTGCACCAATTAATGGCATGAATGACTTCGTGCACTTGTCTTACATTTGCGATGGAATACGGACAGCCCCAGTGTAACGGCATGTAGTACTCATGAAGGGAACAAACCAACCCTTTAAATTGTGGCAGCATGGATGTCTATTTGATGATGAGCAACCGCAATCCATTTCTTTGTCACGACCTTATAAAAAGGGGTCTAATGGTGGGATGAGAGGCGTATGAGGATAGTGTATGGGGGAAGGTGTATATAGAGAGTGGACATGAAGTGTGTACAAGGGGTGAGTGTGTATGGGGTAGAATGTAGAGAGAAGAGAAAGTGATTCGTTCATCCTAATTGGTCAAAGCATTTGTTATCTTGAGACTAATTGTTTACTTAGTTGTGCGAATGGTTTGTGGGTCCATTTACCTTTTAATGAGTCGTCATTAATGATTAAGATTAAGATTAATTCATCATATAAAGATATAGCAATCAAGTTAAAATGGTGAATAAGACAATTTTCATGGAATTGATTTATGCAAGATTATGTCTCAAGTCTAGAGAGAAAAGAAATAAAGACTCTTTTATTGGAACTAAAAGATTTAAACTGACTAGTCCGGGGTGGACTTTTACTAAAGAAACAAAAATCGTCCAAGGTGGACTTTTGACTAAGGACACTCTAGAACCTACGAAGACTGAATGATTCTTTTTTTTTAATTATTATTTAAAGGAGGTAGCCCCAATTTCCTCTTTTGCCCATGCCCATGTATTCCGTTGGCGGGTGATGGCTCCGCTGTCAATGAGGCTTTGAATCTTCCTCCTCAATTGGAGGCAATCTTCGGTGTCATGCCCAACGTACTGGTGGTATTGGCAGTGTTTGGAGGGATCCAAGCATTGCTTCACCCTACTTGGTTCATAGTTGAACAAAGGAGACAACTTGCCGGCTTGAACTAGACTTTTGAAGAGTTTGGCTAACGGCATACCTAAGTCGTCGAATTCGCACTCGTCCTTCCTTTCACGAACTGTCTTTGAGGGTGATTTAGGTACCGGCACCCCTTGTTGATGAGTAGTCATAGGAGGCATCCCGACGGGGACAGTTTGTGGCGGCCCGTACATTTGAGGAGCGTACGGGTGTTGACATTGAGCAAGAGGGGGAACTCGACTGAGGTAATCATAAACGCCACGAATGTCAGACAAATGGCGCCTCTCGATATCTCTTAGGGTCTTATGCATTTCCTTCTGAAAGTATGTTGCTTGCTCGTTGAGAATGGCCTTAAAGTGGATTGCTTGTTCATCGAGGATGGCTTCGAAGTGGGATGCTTGTTTACTGAGAGCAGTACCGGTGTAGAGGATTGTCTCGGGATCTTGGGTAGCAGCTTCAGTTGCAGCTTCGATGTTCTTTGCAGCCGACATGATGCAGAACTCTATTCATGAAAGAATTAAGCCTCTTAGTTGAATTAAATTAGATTCGTATTTAATGATAAGGCATCGTTATAAAATCATTTTTTGGAAAAGAGTCTGTCTCCACATTTTTGAAATACATTTTGGTAAAAAATTGAAAGTTTGACCGGGCCGAAGTTGCCTACGTTCCCCTTATCATGGGGGAGAGGTCCCACACAATAATAGGCTCAGGTCGCCGTAGTTCGAATCAAGTTAGACTTTTAAAAAGAGGTGAGAGATGACCATAGGGGTCAAAAAGAGGGAGATGACTCGGTCCTTGGTCAAGCATGGGTGAGGAAGACCTATAGGAGTTGGTTTTGATTGAGTAGGGTATGGTTTGACCTAAGGTTTGACCTAAGGTTTGAGACAAGAAGTGGTTCAAGCTAGGATGCGACGATAATGGTGGGTTGACCTAGATGGGCAAAGGATAGGTCGACCTAAATGAGAAGGGTTGGATTGACCTATATGGTGAATGAATCAAGATAGCGGGTTGAAGCGGTTTGCCTATGGGATGATCTAAGTGGGATGGACATGGTTTGACCTAGGCGGGTCTAAGGTTGACCTATTCGGGTTGGTGGATTAAGGAAGGTTGGAGATTGACCTAGATGGATCCAAGATAGGTAAGTCGATCTAAGCGGGTCACGGGGTGACCTTGGCGGGTCAAAGGTGAAGGGGTAGTTTTAACCTAAGACGGGCAGGTTGACCTAAATGGGTCAAGGATGGTGTGTGTACCTAAACGGGTTGACCTAGGTTGGCCTGGACGACGGTGGGTCAAGATGACGGTTTGACCTAAGCGGGTTAGGACCAAAGGTAATTGGGTTCACTTATGGAATCAAAGATTGACCTAAGAGGTCGAAAACGGATAAGGTTGACCTAGGAGTCCAAGTTTGACCTAAGAGGTCGAAGGTGATTGGGTTGACCTAGGAGGTCAAAGGTTGACCTAAGAGGTCAACGGGTGATAATGTTGACCGAGGGGTCCAAGGGTAGACCTAAGAGGTCAAAGGTGGATGAGGTTGACCTAAGAGGTCAAAGGCGAATGAGAATGACCGATGGGGTCAAAGGTTGACCTAAGAGGTCAAAGACGATAAAGTTTACCTAGGGGGTTAAATGTGATAAGGTTGTCCTAGGAGGTCAAGGGTTGACCTAAGAGGTCGGAGGCTGATAAAGTTGACCTAGGCGGTCAAGGGTTGACCTAAGAGGTCGAGGGGTGACCTAAGAGGTCGAGGGTGATAAGGTTGACCTAGGAGGTCAAGGGTAGACCTAAGAGGTCAAAGGCGGATAAAGTTGACCTAGGGGGTCAAAGGTAGACCTAAGAGATCAAATGTTGGTACGGTTGACCTAAGGGGTCAAAGGTTGACTTAAACGGATAAGATTGACCTAGGGGGTCAAAGGTTGGCCTAAGAGGTCAAAGGGTGGTAAGGTTGACCTAAGAGGTCAAAGGTTGACCTAGGGGGTCAAAGGTTGGCTTAAGAGGTCAAAGGTAGATAAGGTTGACCTTGGGGGTCAAAGGTTGGGAAGGTTGACCTAGGTGGTCGAAGGTTGACCTAGGAGGTCAAAGGTAGGTAAGGTTGACCCAGGGGGTCAACGGTTGACCTAGGAGGTCAAAGGTAGATAAGGTTGACCCAGGGGGTCAAAGGTTGACCTAGGAGGTCAAAGGTAGATAAGATTGTCCTAAGAGGCCAAAGGATGGTGGGATTTTGACCAAAGCGGGTCGAGATGAAGGGTAGGGCCAAATGGATCGCAATGATGGGTAGGTAACCTAGATAGGCCAAGATGAGGAATTTTGATAGATGGCCCAAGGGGTGAGCGATGGACCTTAGAGGTCGTCTAGATGCAATGCACATTTTATTTTGCGAAAAGTTTTGCATTTATTTACATCCTAAATGGTTGGTCTAAGGAGTGTCCTAATCTCTATGTGTGGGTTGACACGGGTAAGGTAAAAGGTTCCCACCGCTCGCGGAACGTACACGGTGAGTGGAGTAGACGAGTGACTCGAAAAGAGGGCGGCAGTAGCGCACAAATTCCTGCACATCGAATACTCCGGGTAATGGGGACCTGTACAGTACTGACACGGACTAGTGGTAGTGTGTGGTAAAAAACTAATTCTTTTTTTTTTTAGGGAGAAAAGAGAGAAGTTTTTAATGTTAGGATGATGCAATGCAATGCATGAGAGAGAGAGAGAGAGAGAGAGAGAGAGAGAGAGAGAGAGAGAGAATAATGTACAAGGGAGCATAGCAGAGTTTTGTTTGACCCTAATACTAAAACAACAAAGGTACAAGGATACAAGGTATATACAAAGTACAAGTATCAAGTATTAACATTGCGGGGTGCACGGGTGCATGTGTAAATATGCCAAGTATGTGAGGTGCATGTATAAACATGGCAAGTGTGTGCATGTGTAAACATGGCAAGTATGTGTAGGGTGCATGTGTAAACATGGCAAGTGTGTGAGGTGCATGTGTAAACATGGCAAGTGTGCGTGAGGTGCACGTGTAAACATGGCAAGTGTGTGCATGTGTAAACATGGCAAGTGTGTGCATGTGTAAACATGGAAAGTGTGTGCATGTGTAAACATGGAAAGTGTGTGTAGGGTGCATGTGTAAACATGGTAGGTGTGTGCATGTGTAAACATGGCAAGTGTGTGCATGTGTAAACATGGCAAGTGCGTGTAGGGTGCATGTGTAAACATGGCAAGTGTGTAGGGTGCATGTGTATACATGGCAGGTGTGTGTAGGGTGCATGTGTAAACATGGCAGGTGTGTGCATGTGTCAACATGGCAGGTGTGTGCATGTGTAAACATGGCAAGCATCATGATGTGACGAAAGTTAGACCCACTAAGTTTGAAAAAGTTTCAAAGCAGTCCCCAGCAGAGTCGCCACTGTGAATACGTGTGTTTGAATTTGAGAATATTCATAGTAACATTAAAATTATGAGAGTCGCCACGCCGTTTTAATTATAGCCAAAACATTGAGAAAAAGCATGTTTAATGGGTTCGGGGGTCAAATTACAACAAGAGAAGAATATTGAACGTTATCACTCCTATTGCCCGAATGATCGGTCTTTCTATCATGATGAATGTGTTAGTAGTGTGTTAGTGTTTGAGACCGGATCCGAAGATTGCCTACGTTCCTCTCAATGTGAGAAGCTCAGGTCAGCGTAGTTCGAGAAGAATTTAGAATAGGCAGAAGAATCGGGATCATGCATAATGAGGGGGGAATTACCTAAAGATTAGGGTTTAGAAGTAGTTCCTAGATCATCCTCGGGTTGATGAACCCCCGATCATCATCGGCTATGAAATAACATGCAAACATGAAGATCGCAACCCTAAATATAGCATAAATAAGGTTTTAATCTATGAAGACGATGAACATATAAAGAACATATATGAACATATGAATGAGCATGCAAAGAATATGAAGAAACTATGAATAAACATGCAAGAACATGAATATTAAAGATCTATATTAAAAATAATGCAAGAACACGAAGAAAAAGTTAGAAAACTTACCTATGTTCGCAAGAAATAAACCTTGGATCTTCTTGAGTGTTTGAATGCTAATTAGAGAGCAAAATTGTGTTTAAGAACTCTCAAATTCGGATCCCCCTAAACCAATAGCATGAGATTGGTTTATATAGTAAACTGAGGGGAAGATCTGATGGTCCAGATCATCCGGGGCGGATGTGGCCGCGTGGCCAATATTGAGGGCGGCGGCGAAAGTGGCCGCGTGGCCATCGTTGCGCGCTGACTTGAAATTCAAGCTAGGGTTTTACTGTTCATACAAGGCAACCCTAAATGTCCATATTTAATGTTTTCTAGAACATTGAGCTATTTTTGGGAATCCGGGACAAGTCTTTGCAAGGTTTCTAATTCCCATAAAGTCCTTGTATATTTGGGAAAGCCCTAATAAACTCATTTTCAGATCGGGTACTAACAGAAGTATAGGTAAAAGACTACTCTTTTCTCTCCTTTCTACTTCATCTCTCCTCTCTTTCTTCTACTTTAATCAAACGTGCAATCACCCCAAAACCATTTTGGGACATGACACCAAAGACTAATTCACTTCATTGAAGTTAGTCAAGGAGTTATCTCCCTACATTCCAAAAAACCCCTTTTAAAACCCTCTTTTATTATAGTCAAGAATAGGAAGAACATTATTTTACATATGTAGACTTTGAACATGCAAGACCAACATTAGTTGGGCGAGATGGGTGTTTAAGTACTTCCCATCTTATAACCTAACCCCCGAACCTCATAACAAGAATCTCTGTTTTCCTAATCAAACTTAGGCTATACATTAGGTTTTTCTTATGTTCCTCTAAAAACATAGGTGGCGACTCTAAAACAAAAAAATAGACATCCTAGGATAACCCGCGCGCTCTTGCCAAGCCGTGGTTCTTTCCCGGGGTATCTACAGTGGCGAGGGGAAGTTTGAGGGTTAAACTTGCATTGCTGTTCAAAGTCTACATTTTCTGGGCATTCTGGTTCCTGATAGGGGAAGCGTGCGCCTCTGGACTTCTTGGCCTAAGGCACGCGCGACCCACATTAAGGACCAGAGTCGCCCGCTTCTTAATGTTCTTCATATTCTTCTTCTTTCTTCTACACTAATCATTTCTGCAGGGGTTCCAATAGACATTCAGGACCAAGGCAATCCCCTGAGTCCAAAGTCTGACAATCTGACAGGTTCGCCCAGAAGCGGGCGCCTCCCATAGACTCTGCCCCAGGCGCGCGCATCCCACAACACAGGCTAGAGGCGCGCGCTTCTGGGTATTCCAGATCAGGAACAGTTTCAAAACAGGGCAGAGTGATGAGGGTGTGGGCACAGTTGCCTGCATCATGGACTAATTTGGACTGTTTTACTTTCGTGTTTTGTTTTATCGGTCACACGGGTGATTCGAGAGTTGTAAATTATGTGTTTATTTGCTTTTCTTTGCATAAAAAAAGTAGAAAAATGTTTTGTCACATGTTGGACCTCACACTACATGCACAAATTCTTATAAATTGCTCACTATCGAGTCGCACAAGTTCATAACCCCAAACCCGTCGAGGCCCGTCCTAGAGAGTTTCAAGCTCCACCCGACCTTGACTCTCTCGAAGCGGTAAATCTCAGCCCGTGGCTAGTTCATGACTACATGCCGGAGGTGACCTTTAAGCCTCTCATTAGCCGAGCACAACCCAACACAATTCTAGTTAGGGTCTAACACTCCGTGACTAAGTCGGTTTTCATGTGTCGAGATTTCTCTAAACTAATTTCTTCAAAACATACATGCCAAGTGGTTATCATGGACGAAATAAAACTCCGTCCCCAAGTGGTTGTTATGGACAAAAATAAAAAAATCCGTCCCCGCATGTATGCTCATCCCCTAGTGTGACGATTCCATTATTTTCTTAGAAAATCAAAAGGGATCCCGTCCCTCCGACTTATAAAAAAAAATATCTTTTCTTTATGTGGTTTTGAGTCGTGTGCCCACTGTGTGTTCCAAACCTCTTCATGGACCGAAAGTGTTACTCAAGACTGACAAGGGCCTCTTCTGCAATATAGGTTCAATTGGTACTTACCGCATCTATCGGGATTCAGCGAACTGGTTAGTCCGTGAATTGATCACTCCAGCAGCTCCGACAGCATCAATGGCCGGTGACTCCAACAGCAAAAACACCATGTCCCTTGAGCAACTCTCAGCTATGGTCCAAATGCTCCAAGAACAGATCTCTACTCTCAACAAAGAGTCCCAAAGCAAAGATGACCTTTGGCAATCCCATCTTGACAACCAAAGGGAGGCTCATGAGGCCGAGATGGACCAAATGAAAGCTAAGCTCACCAAGCTTTTGTGTGGGAAAGGCAAAGAAGACAATGAAGAGTCCGAGTGGACCAAGGGTTTATTCGAGATCCCTTATGTTAGTGCTCGAACCAAGAAAATGGGGGAGACAAGTACCGATAACAAAGATAACAAGATGGTTGATTCAATCATGGCTTACATAGATCAACGTTTCAACGGTCTCAACATGGGGAAAGGCTCCGACACAAGCCTTTATCAGTCATCCATTCTCATGAGCACCATGGCCGCTCTCCACGACAAGTTCAAGATGCCCGACATTATCAAGTTCAAGGACAACTCTTGTCCTATGGCACACATCGAGACTTAAATATGGGCTATGGTTCCAAATAAGGTCTCTCTGAAAGTTATGGCACAATGCTTCTCTCTCACTCTCGAGGGGGCGGCAAAGGATTGGTATGCAACTCTCCCGCTCACAGTCCGTCTTGATTGGGACACCGCTATGCTTGCCTTCAAGAGTCAATACCAAGGCAACACCACTCATCGCCTGACCAAGAAAGAGCTCGAGAACACCACCCAAAGGGACAATTAGTCCTTTATTGATTTTACAAGGAGGTGGAATGACAAGCTTACCAAAATTGTCGAGAGGCCTAACACTAAAGAGCAAATGGACATCTTCCTCAAGTGTCTAAAGATTGATCTCCGTACCCATTTAAGTGGGGCTTGCTACACAGATTTCTCTCAAATGTATGAAGCGGGGGTCCGAATGGATGATTTGCTCAAGGAGATCAAGAAAAGTGCTCCTATCTTCCGATACAAGGCTGCCTCTAACTCAACAAAATAGGCTTCAGTCAATGCCGTCACTACTGACAAGGGGAATTACAAAAAGGTTCCTCCACCTCAAGGCAAGAGGCCTTAAAATAATCATGTCTACACTCCTCTCCAAGGCACGACTCAAACCGAGGCCTTCGAAGTTCTCAAAGCAAAGGGGCAAATCACGCCTATGCAAGGGTACCAACCCAAGACGATCAATGCCAACCATGCTCATCACAAATATTGTGGCTACCACCAACATAGTGGCCATCTCACCGAGGAGTGTTTTGTTCTCCGCAATGTTATTCAAGATCTTATAGACAAGAAAGAATTCGTAGTGCCTAATGGTGACGATGTCAATGTAATATAGTTAGGAGAGCTTGTGGAGATCACTTATTCAATCCCAATTGTGAGTAAGGGCTCCAATATTATGAATGCAATTGATAATTCTTGTGACGTTGTGACTTACGATGAGGTAATGAGGGAAGTACTAGAGAATAGGAAAAAGAGGCAAGATGGGAACGTCAACATGCTAACTCGATCCGGACGAGTCATAGCAAACAACCCCACAACTTCTGCACCAAGCGCCTCTTCTCAAAGATCGCAAGCTCGCGACAAGATCCTTGATTGACAAAACTCAAGAAAACTCAAGCCAACATCTCCATTTGGGCCCTCATTGCATCCTCAAAGAAGCACCGAGATCTTGTCATCAGCAATCTCGACGACGCATCAGTCTCCCCTGATACAACTCCCAAGAACCTTACTGCAATGATATACCACATTCATTTTGTCAATGTCATCACTTTTGCCAACATGGCCCTTCCACCATTTAGGTCTGATTATAATGAGGCCATCTATCTCAAAGTGATAGCAAGGGGGAGACCTATTTCAAGAGTCATAGTTGACGGTGGTTCCGCACTCAACCTAATGCCCGGCCGAATCATGGGCATACTGGGGCTTAAGAGTTCAGATTTAAATCCTTCTACTCAAGTAATCCGAGGTTGTGACAGCACTTCCCGCACAGTCATGGGCATGGTGGAGATAGACATTGAATTTGGGAGCATGCTCATGTCCATCTCGTTTTAAGTACTAGATGTATCTTCTTTGTTCAACTTGCTCTTGGGCCGACCATGGATACACAGTTCCAATGCCGTCCCTTCGACTCTCCATCAATGTGTCAAGTTCCGAAATGGAGACGAGATAGTGATTGTCATGGCAGAAAACGTCACTATCCACAGAAAAGGGGAACCCGTTCACCAAGTTCAGCATGGTTTAGTAGAATCTACTCTCTCCGGTGTCTCAATCAACGCCATCAACAAAGAAGGGGGGAATGGATCATGGACCCTCGGCAATCGCAAATTCCTCCGCATGATGAGGAATATGAATTACTTCCCTGGTTTAGGCCTAGGGAAATATCAACAAGGGAGAATGCAAACCCGTAGAGGTCCCATTTATCAAAAATAAGTTCAGATTGGGGTATGAGCCTTCCAAAGATGACTTGAAGTACGGGCAAGCTGTCAAGAATGAGAAGGCCCAAGCTCGGAAGACGTCAAGGGGAAGACGTCCCATTATGAGAATCCCAATTTGAGGCCTTATCGCAAGACACTGAATGGCTACTTTGTCTGTCAGGGGGAAGACGTCCCGTACGTGATCTTTCCCGAGCCATGGGTTAACAGTAAGGGCATCAGAAAGCCCGATCTTGAAGTCTTTGCTGAATGTGAGATTCAGAAATCTGAAGGGGAACCAACTCCCATGTCACCCCGAGAATGGTGGGGGGAAGAAAGTGACCATAGAGTCCGAGACAGAGATTACCATGGGGGAAGAATTGATGGATTTAGCCTCCATGTTCGAAGAATTGGCCATAATGGATGAGTGCCAAGTGAATGCCATCTACGACACCGAAATGAGAAGGGAAACTATCAGCGAGATCCAGCCAAGCTCCGAGCCAATCAACAACTGGTATTCTACAAAGGGGCCCGTGGTATCCGAGGAATTCTTGGTCAAGAAGATGGGTTGCATACCGCGCAAGGTTACAAAGGAAGACGTGTTCACATTCACTTTCGAGTCCGAGTGTGTTTCCGATACCCTCACCCAAGAGGATATGGAGGCCACAGCCGAGCGTGTGTTCCCTTTCTTTGTTAATGAAAAATTTGATCTTTCTGAGTACCCCGAGATTGCAAACATCATGAATGATGAATTAACTAATAACGAATTTAATGAACTAGTTAATAACGATTCAAATAATGATGAAATAAACCACGAAAACACAACATACATAAATGAACTTGCTCAACAGGTCCGTAGTCATGGTGAAAATGGTCCAGGGGCTGACGAAGAATTGCATGTTGTTAATCTGGGTACCGATGAAGAGCCGAAAGAAACCAAGATCGGAAGCTTCTTCGAGGGGGAAGAGAAAGAATAATTGATTGCACTGCTTAAAGAGTTCGTGGATGTATTTGCATGGTCGTATAAAGACATGCCGGGTTTAGACAAAAAGGTCGCCGAGCACAAGATTCCAATCAGAGATGATGCTAAGCCGACAAAGCAGAAATTCAGAAAGATCAAGCCAGAATGGTCTTTACAAGTCAAAGAAAAGATAGAGAAGCTTGTCAGTGTGGGCTTCATCAAGGTTATTGAGTATCCAACATGGCTCGCAAATGTCGTGACAATCAGAAAGGGTAACAGCAAGGTCCGTGTATGTGTGGATTTCCGGGATTTGAACAAAGCTTCTCCAAAGGATGACTTTCCACTACCAAAGATCGACATGCTAGTCGACTCCACTGCTGCCTACGAGGTCCGCTCATTTGTGAATGGCTTCGCTGGGTATAATCAGATTCTCATATGTCACACTCAAATCCATCAGGGGGAAAGTATTCAGTGATCAGCTTGCTGAATTTCCGTGTGATGAAGTGAAGGGGGGAGGACTTACAGTTTCCCGACAAGCACTTGGTTTGCACTACAACCGAGGAAAATAAGTGGCAACTTTTTTTCGATGGCGAAACCAATAAGCATGGTTATGGGATAGGAATGTTGCTTGTCGATCCAAAGGGCATCTACATTCCAATCGCAATCCATCTTGAATTCGAAGCTACCAAAAACATTGCCGAATATGAGGCATGTATAGTGGGGCTAGAAGTAGCACTAGAAAGAAATGTCACAGAACTAGAAGTATTCGGTGACTCCCTGCTCCTTATCAATCAGACATCGGGTAAATGGCGAATCCAAGACATGACCCTCCAACAGTATGGTCAACACCTTGAGGAGTTAGCTGAACAGTTCCAAGATATCACATTCAATTATCTGCCGAGGGACAAGAACCGCTTTGCCGATGCTTTAGCCACCATAGCCTCATTGGTTGAAATGCCCAAAGGAAAAATGGTGAAACCCTTCAAAATTTCAAGAAGGACCAGTCCGGCATACTACATGAAAATTGAGATCAATGAAGTCCAAGATAACCCCCCGTGGTACACAGACATCATGAACCTTCTCAACAGCGGCACTTTCCCCGAGAACAGCAATGGGAAATCTTGAATAGCATTACAAAAGCTAGCCACCAGATATGTGTTGATTGGGAACCGAGTCTACAAAAGACATCATCAAGGGATCAATCTCTTATGTGCAAATGAAACCGAAACCCAAGAAATCATGGGCGAAGTCCACGAGGGCGAGTGTGGGCCTCACATGAATGGGATTATGTTAGCTAAGAAGATACTCCGTATTGGTTACTATTGGACTACAATGGAAATAGACTGCATCGAGAAAGTCAAGAAATGTGCCAAGTTCCAGTTCCACGCTAATCTACAACATGCTCCACCTTCACAACTGTACAACATGACCACACCTTGGCCATTCACTTTTTGGGGCGTAGATATCATCGGCAAAGTCCATCCTATGGGAAGCAACAGACAGTCATTCATTCTAGTGGCCGTGGATTACTTCATAAAATGGGTCGAATCACAAGCTTGCCGAGTTCTCAATGCCAAGAAAGTGGACGAATTCATGAAGAATAACATCATATGCCGATACTGTATCCCTCATGAGATCATCTTCGACAATGGTTCTCACTTTGAGAAAGAAATGGATACACTTTTGGTTGACCATAAAATTACCAAGCACAAGTCATCCCCGTACCGTCCCCAAGATAATGGAGCGGTCGAAGCAGCAAACAAGACAATTGAGGTCATCATAAGGAAAATGGCTTCAACAGGAAAGGATTGGCCCGAGAAATTACCACTAGCATTGTGGGGCTACCGCACGTCAATACGGTTATTAACGGGAGAAACTCCGTACTCATTAGTTTATGGTTCTGAAGCCGTACTCCCATTCAAACTCGAGGTTCCTTCTCTACGGGTCTTACTTGAGAACCAAGTCAACGAGGTTGATTGGATGCAAAGTCGATACGAGCAACTAGCCATACTCGACGAAAAAAGGTTAAGAGCGTTTGAACGCACAGGGTTTATCAACAAAGAATGGCAAGGGCTTTCAATAAGAAGGTGAAGCCTTGAAATATCAAAGTGGGAGATTTGGTCTGAATTTTTAAGCCCCAGTATACCCATGATTCGGTTAGGAATTAGATTGAGTACGGAACCACCGTTAACCAGAACTCTTGAATTAGGTCTCCCTCTTGCCCTTACTTTGAGATAAATAGCCTCATTGTGATAGGACCCCAATGGTGGAAGGTCCATGTCGGCGAATGTGATGACATTTCCAAAGTGTGTGGCCTATCATAGCAGTAAGGTCTTCGGGAGTTATGTCGGGAGAGATTGATGTGTCATCGAGCTTTCTGATGACGAGGTCTCGATGCTTCTTTGAAGATGCGATGAGGTCCCAAATGGATATTTTTGCTTGAGTCTTCTTGAGTTGAACTAATAAAGGATCTTCGGGCGTGTCGTGAGTTTGCGATCTTGGAGAAGAGGTGCTTGCTGCAGAAGTGATGGGATTGCTTACTATGACCCTACCGGATCGAGTTAGCATGTTGACGCTCCCGTTTTGCTTATTTTTCCTATTCTCTAAGACTTCCCTCATTATCTCATCATAAGTCACAACGTAACAAGAATTATTAAATTCATTCATATCTTTAGAGCCCTTATTCACAATAAGAATTGAATGAGTGTTCCCCCTAATTTTACCTAGCTCTGTTATATTGACATTACCCTCACTAGGAATTATAAACTCTTTCTTGTCGATGAGGTCTTGAAAGATGTTGCGGAGGCTAAAACATTCCTCGGTAACATGGCCACTATGTTGATGATAGTCGCACCACTTGTGATGAGCATGGTTAGCGGTAATCATTTTGGGCTTGTATCCTTGTAGAGGAGTAACTTTCCCTTTGGCCTTGAGGGCCTCGAAAGCCTCGGCTAAAGTTATGCCTTGGAGAGGAGTCTAGACACGGTCAATTTGGAATTTCTTGCCTTGGGACGGTGGGACATTCTTGTAGTTCCCCTTGTTGGTAGTGACGACATTGATAGAGGCCTCTTTTGTTGAGTTAGAGGCAGCTTTGTAGCGGAAGCTAGGAGTGATTTTATTGATCTCCTTGAGCAAATCATCCATTCGGACCCCGCCTCATACATTTGAGCAAAGTACGAGTAGCAAGCCCCACTTAGGTGGGTACAGAGATCAATCTTTAGATACTAGAGGAAGATGTCCATTTGCTCCTTTGTGTTGGGCCTTTCCACTATTTTGGCGAGCTTATCATTCCACCTCCTTGTGAAGTCAATAAAGGGCTCATTGTCCCTTTGGGTGGTTCTCTCGAGCTCTTTCTTTGTTGGGCAGTGAGTGGTATTGCCTTGATATTGACTTTCAAAGGCAAGCATGGCGGAATCCCAATCAAGACGGATGGTGAGTGGGAGAGTTGCATACCAATCTTTTACGGCCCCCTCGAGAGTAAGAGGGAAACATTGTGCCATCACCTTTGGAGAGACTTTCTTTGGAACCATAGCCCATATATAAGTTTCGATGTGGGCCATAGGGCAAGAGTTGACCTTGAACTTGCTGATGTCGGGCATTTTGAACTTTTCAGGGAGAGTGGCCATTGTGCTTATGAGAATTGAGGACTGATAAAGGCTTGTGTCGGAGCCTTTTCCCAAGTTGAGTCTATTGAAGCGTTGGTCGATGTATGCCATGATTGAGTCGACCATCTTGTGATCATTGCTCTCGGTGCTAGGTTCCCCCATTTTCTTGTTATGGGTACTAACATACGGGCTTTCAAACAAGCCTTTGGTCCACTCGGATTCCTTGGAGTCATCCTTGTATTTGACTTTGGAAAGCTTGAGGAGTTTGGATTTCATTTGGTCCATCTCGGCTTCGTGAGCCCCCTTTTGATTTTCTAGGTGAGCTTGCCAAAAGTCATCCTTGTTCTGAGCCTCCTTGTTGAGGGTGGAGACTTTCTCTTAAAGAGTTTGGACCAGAGCAAAAAGTTTCTCGAGGGACATGGTGTTGTTGGAGTTGGAGTCGTTTGCAAGAGGACCGGCCATTGATGCTGTTGGGGTTGTCGGAGTGATCAATTCATGAACTAGCCGGTTTGCTGAGTCTTGGTAGATGCAGTAAGTACCAATCAGACCTAGATTGAAGAAGAGGCCCTTGTCAGTCTTGAGTAACTCTTTCGGTCCATGAAGAGGCTTTAACACACAATGGGCACACGACTCGAACCACATAAAGAAAAATGACTCTTTAGAAGTGATTAATGTAGTAAATCATACATGCAGGGACGGAATTTATTTTGTCCATAATAACCACTTATTTCTCTTGGAAACGGCATGTATGATTTGAAGACATTAGTTTAGGGAAATCTCGGCACATGAAAACCGACTTGGTCACGGAGTGTTAGACCCTAACTAGAATGTGTTGGCTTGTGCTCAGCTAAAAAGAGGCTTAAAGGTCACCACCGGCATGTAGTCGTGAACTACACCACGGGCTGAGGTTTACTGCTTCGAGAGAGTCAAGGTCTGGTAGAGCTTGAAACTCTCTAGGACGGGCCTCGACGGGTTTGGGGTCATAAACTTGTGCGACTCGATAGTGAGCAATTCATAGGAGCTTAGTGCACGTAGTGTGGGGTCTAACAAATGTGACATTTTTTTTAAAAAAACAAATAAACACGTAATTATAACTTTCGAATCACCCGTGTGACAGATAAAAAGAGCACATAAAAAATAGTTAAGGGGTCCAAATCATTCCTGATGCAGGCAACTGTGCCCACATCCCATCATTCTGTCCAGTTCTGGGAATCTGTTCATGTTCTGGAAAACTGCCCAAAAGTGCGTGCCTTTGGCCTGTGCATTAGGAAGCGCGCGCACTGCGCATAATAACTGAGAGGTGCCCACTTCTGGGTAAACATGTCAGACACTTTGGACTCAGGGGATTGCCATGGCCCTGAACAAATTTTGGAACCCCTGCAGAAGTGATTAGCACAGAAAAGGAAGAATAGGAAGAAAACATAGGAAGCGGGCGATTCTGGCTACTGATGTGAGACACGCGCGCCTTAGGCCAAGAAGGCCAGAGGCGCACGCTTCCCACCATCAGGAACCAGAATGCCCATAAACTGTAGATTATGAACAAAATGCAAGTTTAACCCTCAAACGTCCCCAGCGGATTCGCCACTGTAGATACCCCGGGGCGGGCAACCCATGGGCCTTGGGCTAGAGTGGGAGGATTATCCTAGGATGTCTATTTGGTTTTAGAGTTTAGAGTCCCCACCTATGTTTTAGAGGAACATAAGAAAAACCTAATAATTAGCCTAATTTTTATTACGAAAACCAGAGATTCTTGTATTGAGGTTCGGGGGTTAGGTTACGAAATGGGAAATACTTAAACACCCATTTCGCCCAACTAACGTTGGTCTTTCTTGTTCATAATCTACATGATAAAAAATGTGTTCTTCCTATACTTTAAAAATGAGATTTAAGGGGTTAAAAAGGGGTTGAATATTGTTAGGTTATTTCCGCAAGTGCACGGGTTTTTGTAGTATAGATAGTGCAAGAGCGAGTCGTTCCCACAGAGACAACTTTACTTATAAAATGTTTTGCTTTGGATAAAAGAATAAAGAAAAGAGAATTATTGGGGGGTATAAAATTGTTTGTCACGACTAGAAAGTAATAATAAAAACTATAGCTTAGATTGAAAACTCTTATGGTTAAGGAATTCTCGGGATTGGGATACAAACAACATTGTATTCATCAATTAATCATGCTCTTTTCAGATTAAAATTTCATTTTGAAACAAGGATGGTATGCTAATCCTACACTACTTCTCACGATTAAGCAAGTAGCGTTTGTATTCTCGTACTAATTATGCCCTATCTCTCGATGGCCCATAATTAGTAAAAATCCATTAAGTTTTCTTTATGAAAATCAGCATACTTTCCACTCAAGGAGCATCCCTAAGCCATTACACTACTCTCGTGAGTAATGAACTTAGTTCTGAATATATGGGTCCGCTAATCAAGGTTCTCCGATCAGTACTTCCCTTGATTAACTAAGATTCATACAAATCATGGACGTCATCATGGTCGTAGGCGTTAAAGTTTGATATAGTAGAATTGTTTAATATGAAGAGAATAAATTTAGAGCATGAATATTAGTAAATACAAATGTTGCTTGAGTTATCCAACCCCAAGAAAAAGGGGGATTACTCACAAGCCATTTGCGAAATAATAAGAATAAGATAAATAAAATAAAGATAGAGAAAGAAATACTTATTCGGAAATTAAGATGAGAACACAAGACTTGAAGAGAACCTCGATATATTATTGCTTGAAAAACTCAGAAAATTGCTAAAGAAAGTTTTATAACTTTTTGCAATTTCTGAGATAAAAATGATATTTGGAATACAAACTTTGCTATAATGTGTTTACAATAATTTCTAGATATCTAAAACACTGATTTCTACTTCTATATATAAGCCTTGGAGGAGAGGATGCACTTTTTCCCGGATGGATGCTTTGAGAGGTCTCCATTTGAAAAGGCACCTTTTGCTGATTCAGGGGGTGCTCGGCCGAGTCAAGGAAAAGTGCTCGGCCGAGCAAGCCTTTTTTCGAACCTACTGATTTTCTGTCTTTTTATGCTCGGCCGAGTCAAGGGTACTGCTCGGCCGAGCAGGTCCTCTTTTCTGAAACTTGATTTTTCTTCTTTGCCAAGTGTTCCTCCTTCATAAAGATGATGCCTTAGCTTCCTCTTTCCTCAAGAATGTATTGAAAAACCTGCTTGTATCATAAAAACATTCTCCCAAGTGCATTATATCAAATAAAGAGTAGAAAATAAGTAATTTAGGTTTATTTATTGAAAAATAAGGTTAATAGACTATCTTTTTAGACCTTAAATGACTATAAAATAGTCATTTATCAAATCCCCCACACTAGAATCTTGCTTGTCCTCGAGCAAGTTAAATATTTGAAAAGAGAGGAGTGAAAATGACACTAGTAGAAAAACAAGAAAGGTCTTCAATGCTTCCTCAGAATATTGTTATATAGTATTGCCTTTATAAAATTCTTTCCTTCTAAATTTTTCATCTCAAGAAATTTGTGAAGAAGAAGGTAGGATGATATTGAGAAGTAAATAGAGAAGTTTAAATGCTAATATGACATGAATAAATACCATTGAATAAGAGCATATTGAGATAACCAAATGAATTTGTGGGACACAAGAATGAATTGATAATTAAGGTTACTCTTTTAGAGTGTTTTGTGAAGAAATTTTCATGCTTGGAAGTACATTTCTTAGACTAAGATTTTATTCCTTAACAAATATGTCCAAAATTTATTATGCTCTTTGAATCACAAAAAGAATAGGCAGAGGATGATAGTGGAAAAAGGCTATTGATTATTATGATTAAACGTGGCAATTGAGTTTCTTGTTTTTAAATTGTCACACTCTATAATGATATATTCATTTAGATATTTGAGTGGACAATTTACAAGAAGGTTATATTGATTTATTTAGCCTTGAAAGTGGAAATGGAAAAGTTTTTGTGATTCGTGAAAAGCATAACAATTTTGTAAATATTTGGAAAATAATATAAATGAGGGTTTTGATATGTACATACAAGAATGTTTAAAAAGTTTCACAAGAATATTGTATCCAAACTTAAATGCCCACAAATTCAATAATAATGTAATGCTTCTATTCAATAGGATTTAAAAGTTCATATTAATTTTGAAATATTTTCTATTTACCATCCAATACAATCCTATGTTGTTATCATCAAATTTCTCAAGAAGTAAAAGTTAGAAAGGTAAAAAATTTATTTAGACAAATGATAATAGAGATAACATTCTCATCAACGGGAGCATTGGCTAATTTTTTTTTTTTTTTTTTTTTTTTGAAGATATAAAAAAAAAAAATACTAAAAACGAAAAATAGGAAAAGAAATAAAAAAGAAAGATACTACCCCCCCCCCACACTTAAATGAAACATTGTCCTCAATGTTTTAAAATAGGACAACTTTTAAAGAATAACCTTGAGGAGGAAAAAAATGAGAAGAACAAAATAACAATATATAAAACAAAAATAATCCATCGGTTACCATCCCGATGATGCTTGTTTAAGGTCATTAGCTCGACCCCTTTTTTATAACTGGAATGGGAAAGGAATGGTATTGTAATGGCCTATTGTCCTTGACAATCCGCCATTCCATGCCCATTGGAATGATTGAGCTTCTGCGGTCGATACACGCACGCCACACCCGGTTTGTTTCCCTTCTTTGGTACCTTACCCTTCGGTATGGGTTTTTCAATTTTATCTCTAGTAGGGCACTTATTTTTAATTTCACATTCCTTGCTCATAGATTCTAACATGTTAACACCGGAGCAAGGGTTCTTGAGATTTGGATTTTTTATTAATTTAAATCCTACTTTCTCATTCCCTACGTTTAAAGAAAGTTTACCATTTTTAACATCAATGATTGCCCCTGCGGTGGCAAGAAATGGTCTACCTAAGATAACGGGAATGTTATTGTCTTCTTCCATCTCAAGAACTAAAAAGTCAACCGGGATGTTTAATTTCCCGACTCGACAAGGAATGTCTTCCATAATACCCACCGGAGTCTTAATGGAACGGTCCGCTAATTGTAAAGTTATTGTGGTGGGTTTGATTTCCCCCACACCTATTTTCTTACTAACCGATAGCGGAATGAGGCTAACACTTTCCCCAAGATCGAGTAATGCGTTCTCAATATTGAAATTACCTATGTTGCAAGGGATAGAGAAAGTGCCGGGATCTTTTAATTTTGGAGGTACTTTACTTTGTAAAATGGCACTTACCTTTTCCGTTAGTGCAACAGACTCAAACTCATCAAGTCTCCTCTTATTTGAAAGAATTTCTTTTAAAAATTTTGTGTAAGAGGGCATTTGTTTTAAAACATCAATAAAAGGAACATTGATGTAAATTGATTTTAAAACTTCTAAAAATTTTGAAAATTGTAAAAGATTTGCCCTCGCCAATTTTTGAGGATAAGGTATTGGCGGATCAAAATTTCTAGAAGGTATTGGGGAGTCCGTCCCCTTTTCAAATTCCTTATTAGTTTTAAAAATTTGAGGAGTTTGACTATGGTTATTCTTGCTAAGGTTTTCTTCTTTTCCACTCCCGCTAGTTATTACATTAGCGTGCTCATCTCGCCTTTGCGTTTGACCGGGAAGGCTCCCTTGTGGTCTAGACGAAGCTTTGGCTTGTTGAGAAATTTGGTTCTCTAGCATTTTACTATGCGCAACTAGATTATCGAACCTGCTATTTAAACTTTAAACTTTCCATAACTTCATTGTTGATCTTATCTTGTGTATTTTTATTTTCGACCATGAAGTCTATTATAAGATCTAACTTTGATTTAGGGGGAGGGAAAGAATTATTGTTGAAATTTGATGTGAATCCCGGTGGTTGATTAGAAGGTTGAGGGTTCAAAACATTATTGCTCTTATAGGAAAAATTGGGGTAATTTTTCCATTCGGGATTATATGTATTTGAATACATACCCCCATTTTTCTCATAAGAGTTATAAAATTTTCTTGCTCACTAAGGGTAGTGACAAGCAATTCACAACCATCGGAGTTGTGTGAGGTTGACCCACACAACTCACAAAAAATGTTTATACTAGCCACGGGATTTACATTAAGAGTTTCAAATTTTTTAAGAAGCATGTCGACTTTAGAAGAGAGAAGAGTAACAGCATCAACATTATACTTACCTGGAGTCCATTGCGGTTGCTCCCTCTCATTGGACCACTGATAGTGGTTCAATGCAATGTTCTCTATTAGGTCGTATGCTTCGTCCACGTCTTTTTTCATCAATGCTCCTCCCGCGGCGGCATCGATGGTCTCCCTAGTCTTGAATGTGAGACCGTTGTAGAAAGTGTGGACAATCAACCATTTTTCAAGCCCGTGGTGTGGGCACATCCTTAGAATCTCTTTGTACCTTTCCCATGCATCATAGAGCGACTCATCTTCTTTTTGACTAAAGTTTGTGATCTTAGTCCGTATCTGAGCGGTCTTGGATGGTGGGAAGAATCGCCCTAGGAAAACTTCTTGAACTTGGTCCCATGTTGTTAATGAATTGTGGGGGACCGATTTCAACCATTGTTTTGCCTTGTCCTTCAAAGACAATGGAAAAAGGCGCATCCGTATCGCTTCGGGTGTGACACCGAGAACTCGAGTGGTGTCACAATACTCCAGAATGGATTGGATGTGAAGGTGTGGATCTTCAAGTGCCGAGCCTCCAAATTGGTTGTTCATAACCATGTGTAGAAGTTGAGGCTTAATTTCAAAATGGGCTGTGTCGGCATTTGGAATGACAATGGGTGTCCTAGTCCCCGGGGTACTTGGGTTGACAAAGTCCCGAAGGGTCCTAGGTAAGGGTGTAGCGGGTTCTCCGTCATTACCCTCATTATTTGCACCGTTTCGTGCCATGTCTCCGTACAAAGTTTCTCTTAATTTTCTTAATCTCTCGTGAAATGTTCTCTCAGGTTCCGGATCAAACTCTTCAAGTATGATTCGGGCTCTTTTCATATACTCCGAGAGTACCTAAAGAAAAAAAAAATTCAAAGACACAAATTCTTCGAAGGGATGTTAAATAATAAAAATAAATGAAACTAAAACTAAAGACTTAAAAAAAAAACACAAAGCAAAAAATTCAGAAAGTAAACCGTTGTCCCCGGCAACGGCGCCAAAAACTTGTTAGGTTATTTCCGCAAGTGCACGGGTTTTTGTAGTATAGATAGTGCAAGAGCGAGTCGTTCCAACGGAGACAACTTTACTTATAAAATGTTTTGCTTTGGATAAAAGAATAAAGAAAAGAGAATTATTGGGGGGTATAAAATTGTTTGTCACGACTAGAAAGTAATAATAAAAACTATAGCTTAGATTGAAAACTCTTATGGTTAAGGAATTCTCGGGATTGGGATACAAACAACATTGTATTCATCAATTAATCATGCTCTTTTCAGATTAAAATTTCATTTTGAAACAAGGATGGTATGCTAAGCCTACACTACTTCTCACGATCAAGCAAGTAGCGTTTGTATTCTCGTACTAATTATGCCCTATCTCTCGATGGCCCATAATTAGTAAAAATCCATTAAGTTTTCTTTATGAAAATCAGCATACTTTCCACTCAAGGAGCATCCCTAAGCCATTACACTACTCTCGTGAGTAATGAACTTAGTTCTGACTATATGGGTCCGCTAATCAAGGTTCTCCGATCAGTACTTCCCTTGATTAACTAAGATTCATACAAATCATGGACGTCATCATGGTCGTAGGCGTTAAAGTTTGATATAGTAGAATTGTTTAATATGAAGAGAATAAATTTAGAGCATGAATATTAGTAAATACAAATGTTGCTTGAGTTATCCAACCCCAAGAAAAAGGGGGATTACTAACAAGCCATTTGCGAAATAATAAGAATAAGATAAATAAAATAAAGATAGAGAAAGAAATACTTATTCGGAAATTAAGATGAGAACACAAGACTTGAAGAGAACCTCGATATATTATTGCTTGAAAAACTTAGAAAATTGCTAAAGAAAGTTTTATAACTTTTTGCAATTTCTGAGATAAAAATGATATTTGGAATACAAACTTTGCTATAATGTGTTTACAATAATTTTTAGATATCTAAAACACTGATTTCTACTTCTATATATAAGCCTTGGAGGAGAGGATGCACTTTTTCCCGGATGGATGCTTTGAGAGGTCTCCATTTGAAAAGGCACCTTTTGCTGATTCAGGGGGTGCTCGGCTGAGTCAAGGAAAAGTGCTCGGCCGAGCAAGCCTTTTTTCGAACCTACTGATTTTCTGTCTTTTTATGCTCGGCCGAGTCAAGGGTACTGCTCGGCCGAGCAGGTCCTATTTGGCTGAAACTTTGATTTTTCTTGGTCCAGCTTATTTCCTTCTTTGCCAAGTGTTCCTCCTTCACAAAGATGATGCCTTAGCTTCCTCTTTCCTCAAGAATGTATTGAAAAACCTGCTTGTATCATAAAAACATTCTCCCAAGTGCATTATATCAAATAAAGAGTAGAAAATAAGTAATTTAGGTTTATTTATTGAAAAATAAGGTTAATAGACTATCTTTTTAGACCTTAAATGACTATAAAATAGTCATTTATCAAATATGGGGAGATACCTCCTTGGCCAACTTCAAAGTAGTGAAGTGGCCTTTGGTGTTATGTCCCAATATGGTTTGGGTGATTGCACACTTTGATGAAAGAAGTAGAGATGAGAGAAATAAAGAGAAAAGATAGAAGTAAAAAAAACCAAGACTTCAAGAACTTCAAGAGCTTCTTTGGAGAAAATGCTTGAAAATGCCTTAAGAGTTTTTGGTATTGTTTTCTTGTGCTAAAAAGAGTGTCAAAAGAGTTCTAAAACTTCCCTCCCTCCAAAATGGTGAAGAAGAGGGGTTTTTATAGTTGAAAAGGGGATGTTTTTTGTGCCAAAACAGAGTCACAAAGAGGGAATTCCCGGGCAAAATCCTGTAAATTGAGCAAGAGAGGGATTCTTGGAGAGAATCTGTAACTGACGCCCAAAAGCGCGCGCCTTCGGCCTTTGGGGCAGAAGGCGCACACGTCTCACCTATGGAGGCGGAGGCGCACGATTCTGAGAAGGCAGTTTTGATAGAATGGACTGGAAAGTTAGAACTGTCATTCAGTTTAGTCCCTGGACTTAATGGAGTCAGTCAGGAACTTAATGGAAGTAACAGAAATTAACGAAAAACACTTAAAACAAGAATAAACACAAAATCAAATGTGCAATCGGGGTGAGAGATTCAAGGCGGGGTGTCTACAGTGGGCTCTGCCAAAGCGAGGTGCCTTAATTCTATTCATCTATGAGCAAGATGAGTGAATGAGAGTTTCCTATACGTTTAACTTGGTTTGACTTAATTAGGCTATCATAAGGGTTATGGGCCTAAGGCACAAGATGATATTAAAACATGTTTAACATAAGATGTCTAACAATCTCATAAAGGATCTAAGAGTCATATATGATATGATTGACAATGAGTTGTCTACCTAATTAATTTAATTTTGAGCAGTATCGTCTCCGCGGACTTGAAATTAAATTAAAGTTGGATCTTAGCCCACTTAAATTATATTATACAATTGTTGTATTTAAAGGTGTATAATTTAGTGGGAGTATTTATGAAATACATTAAATATCTCTAAATGATAATGATATGAAATATATGTGTATATTTATTTGCATACTTAGTAGAATGTCTCAAACTATAATCATATATAATTACTGCGATCTACCCACTTAAAGAGAATAAGATTAACTTCTTTGACTTAGTCATGAGCTTTAGAATTGTTCTTAAGCAAGAGCGGAAGTTATGCATTCTTAATGAATCCTATTCCTAAGAAACCTAACGCCTTAAAGACAGACAAAGACATTGATTAGAAAAATGTGGATGATTCTATAGATGTCAATTGTCTTATGACTTGATATCAAATGTTTGGAACTTTAGAAGTATCTAAAACATATGGATACTTATGTGATAAGCAATTACGTAGGAAGCGTTCCTGTAAGATACCCGCGGGAAAAAAAAGCGATGGTTCCCACGAGAATCAAACACGGCACTTTATGTTCAAGAAAACGGAGTCTCCCTAAGTTTGATGACCAAAAATGTGCAAGTGTGTGTGTATTTTAAAATGAGAGAAACTGACTTTAACAGAAAACAGTTAGAAAGTTAACGGAAAGGGTTTATTTGTAAATATTTTAACAGAATAGGATTTAAACAGAAAGATTTCCCTACGGCTAAACCATCCGTACGGATGGTCATAGCCGTCCTGGGAATTTTACAAATTTATCAGAAACAGTTCAGTTTCAGGCAGAAACAGAGAATTCTGTAGAAAGTGGACAGAGTGTGACTTTTTCTGTTTATGTACATTTCACAAGAACATGCATAACTGTAAGTACTCCGATCCGGATTACTATTCTCAAATAATCAAGTTGCGGAATTAAAGGGTAATTTGGGACTTAATTGGGTCATTATAATGTCCAAAGGGTATTTTAGGCATTAATTAAAATATTTCAGAAGGGGAGGGACCTTCTGGTCATTTTCAAAAAGCCAAGACCATGGGTTTATTCCCCACAAAGCCCAAAAGGACTTTGTGGGAATTTTCGGAAATTCGGCCAAGAAATGGGACGGTCGCACATACAAGGTGCGCTTTCTCAAAAAGCCCGACCAAGCCAGCCGACAGCCGCCACGTGGCCGCCCGGGATTCGCTGGAGGAAGCCGCCGTGTCCCCCGCATGAGCGCACGCGCTCGACAAGCCTCGCCACGCCCTTTCTTCTGATTGGTCGGTCGCCTCCACTTGTCTCCCTCACCCTCACAGCCTACACGCGCCTTGTTCTGATTAATCATTCACCTAGATTGTGTCACCCACACACCCTCTTTCAGAAAACTAATTCTCAGCCCATTTAACATCCGAAAATGCTCCATTTTGTGCCAAAAAATGATCCAATTTCAACCCATTTTGTGACCAAAAAAGGATCTAATTTGTGACCAAAGAATATCCTATTTTTGCTTAGCCCCTAAGCAAGTAACAAGCCAATCCCCCTATAAATAGAGAGTTCATCCTCTCTCATTTCATCAACAATTCTCTAGCAAAGTTACTCCCTAAAATTGTTCTCTCTACAAAATTGAGTGATTGTCTTTGTGAAAGATGGTGAGCAAACCATGCTAAGTGAAATCTTAGACTCCAAGATCTCTAAGTGAAGAGGAAAAGAAGCAAACTTGGGTTAATCAATTAATGATTTACCCCAATCTTGCTTAAAGGTTAAACCTTTATCCTATTGTCATCTTCATCTTCATCTTCATCTCCTTCTTTTTTCTTTTGTTGGAATATCATCTTTGTTCATCTTTTACTTATAAAAATGTAGTCTTTATAAAGATATATGATTGGATCCAAGACTCCAAGATCTCTAAGTGAAGAGGAAAAGAAGCAAACTTGGGTTAATCAATTAATGATTTACCCCAATCTTGCTTAAAGGTTAAACCTTTATCCTATTGTCATCTTCATCTTCATCTTCATCTCCTTCTTTTTTCTTTTGTTGGAATATCATCTTTGTTCATCTTTTACTTATAAAAATGTAGTCTTTATAAAGATATATGATTGGATCCAAATATTCTTATGATCCCAATGGTTTCATCTTACACTTTTATGGTGTATTAAAATGATGAACTAAGTGGAGAGGAGTACTTGTACATTTATGTTATTTACTTTATGTCTTTAAATTTTTGTCATTATAATTACTATGATATTACTAAAATGGAACCAAGCCTTGATCCATGGTGCCCTTCATGTTTTATGCATGATTGTGGGTTACAAACCAAGGATAATCTAAGGCTTGTTATGATTTATGCATCTTTAAATTTATGTCATTTACATTTATGCACTTTAAATTTATGTCATTTACATTTATGCAATTTATATTTATGTCATTTATACATTTAAAGTCTTAATCTTTAATGTTTACTTCCATTTAAAAGTCTTCAGTTCAAATCTTTTCTTGTTTATCTTACTTGGATGATAAAGCCACAATCTTTATTCATCCAAATAATGATTTGTCCAAGAAAATCTTTTATTTATTTTAATCTTGTAATGATTACCTTACTTGGATGATAAAGTTGACCATCTTTATTCATCCAAGTTATGGTTCTACCCAAGTAAAGGTATCATTGTTATTATTGTCCAATGATTGATCAAACCATGGCCTTGACCTTGGTCTTGGTTATTCTCACATGGGTTTGATGCATAGGATGACCAAGATTGTCCCTCTTGACTTTGCTAGGCTTTTCCATGGCTAAGTGAAAGTCCGTCCCTAAGAATACCTTATTTTACTTGGTTAGTTTATTTCTTTTGTTAAAAATTATCAAAAAGGAGGCATTAACATGCCAACATTTTACTTCCAAAATCACCTTCTAAAAACAAGTCGGTTTCTCCCATTTTCAACACACACACACACACACACACACACTTGCACTATTTTTAACAAACTTTAGGGAGACTCGGTTACGCACTTTGGGTGAACTACCGGTTAAGTTCTTCCCAAAGTGTAACTTGACCTCCGAATCCTTTGTCTCTAACCATTTTTCGTTAAGTTTGGGTTTAAAGTTAAACTAATGTGGCGACTCCGTTTTCCGTTAAGGTTCCGTGTCTGATTCTCAAGGGAACCTTCCATTTTCCCCGCGGGTATCTTACAATAACAACATCCCTATGCTTTTGATCATTAGATTAGACACCAAAACACATGATTTGGGCATGATCAAGGCAATAATTGGGGAAATAAGAGCAAAAGTTGATGAACATGGATTTGAGCCAAAACAACTATTTGGATGGTTAAAGATGGGGACTTTAACATCCAAATGGATGATTCATAAAAAATGAAACCTTGGGACAACCAAAATCAACATTTGGATGGATAAAGATTGAGTCTTTATCATCCAAAGTTGACATTATTGAGGTTAAATCAAAGTTTGGATGGTAAAGATTGAGACTTTACCACCCAAACTTGATCATCATAAAATAAATGAGCAAACATAGCATAAATATACAAGGGCTCTCTCCATATGTGCAATGGATCACCAAGCCAAAAGTAAAGACATTAAAGTAAATGACATTAATGTAAATGACATGAAAGTAAATGACATAAATGTAAATGACATAAAGTAAGTTGCATTAACATAACAAACCATGATCTTCCTTTGGTTTGTAACCCTTAATCACACATAAAGCATGATGGGCACCATGGAATCATTTCATGGCTTGGTTCCAATTTATAAGATTTGCATGAAATGTAAAGGCATTAGAGTAAGATGATCAACAAGACAAGTAAATAAATATGTAACAAGGTAAATAAAAGAGGTGAAGAGGAGATGAGAAGAAGGAGGTGTGAATACGTGTGTTTAGAATTGAGATATTCATTACAACATTAAAACAAGAATATGTAACGTTATCACTCCTATCGCCCGAATGATTGGTCTTTCTATCATGATGCGGTGTACGTAGTGTGCGATGTGTTTGAGACCGGATCCGAAGATTGCCTACGTTCCTCTCAATGTGAGAAGCTCAGGTCAGCGTAGTTCGAGAAGAATTTAGAATAGGCAGAAGAATCTGGATCATGCATAAGGATTGGGGAATTTACCTAAAGATTAGGGTTTAGAAGTAGTTCCTAGATCGTGTTCGGGTTGATGAACCCTAGATCATCATCGGCTATGAAATAACATGTTAACATGAAGATCGCGACCCTAAACATAGCATGAATAAGGTTTTAATCTAAGAACATGATGAACATGAGAAGAACATATTATGAACATATGAATAATATGAAGAACATATGAATAAACATGCAAGGAACATGAATATTATGGATCTACGCTAAGAACATGGCAAGAACATGAAGAAAAAGTTAGAAAACTTACCTATGTTGGCAAGAAATAAACCTTGATCTTCTTGGGATTCTTGAGAGTGTTCTTGGGAGCTTGAAATGCATAATCAGAGAGCAAAATCGTCACTTAGGAAGCTTGAGATTCATCAAAATTCGGACCTTTAATTATGAGGCAAGGGAGCCTTTATATAGTGAACTGATGGAGGGATCAGACGGCTGATATTGGCTGAGGCGAACCGCGTGGCCAAGATGGAAGATTAGGCGGATTTGGCCGCGTGGCCAAGTATAGATACCCCGGGGAACCACGGCTTGGCTAGAGCGCGTGAATTACCTAAGATGTCTACTTGATTTTAAGAGTCGCCACCTATGTTTTAGAGGAACATAAGAAAAACCTAAAGAAAGCCAATTTTTGTACGAAAACCAGAGATTCGGGAGAGAAAGGGTACGGGGGTTAGGTGACGGAGTGGGAAGTACTTAAACACCCACTCCGCCCCGCTTACGCGGGTCTTGCTACTTTTGGTGTTCTAATGCTAAATGTCCTTCAATTAAATAAATAGTGCTAACAATTATAACGGAAAGAAAAGGGGAATATAAAAGAGAAATAAAAAGAGAATTGTTTTATTTTATTAATTTATACTAAAAGATTACATGTTAAACTATTCTAACAATTATAATAAAATAAAAGTGGGGGATTTAAAGTAGAGTTGGAATGTAGGGAGATAACCTTAACTAACTTCAATATGTGAAGTAGTCATATTGGTTATGTCCCATTAATGGGGATTGCATACATTTAAGAAGAAGAAAATAGAAGAAAAATGAAGTTGTACCTTAAGAAGAGGACTTCAAACGTGGACTTGAAAATGGTGTTTTGTTGTGGAGAAATTGTTGTAGAACAATTTTATGTAGAGTCTTGTTACGAAGAACTCTTGTTGGGAGAATTTGTGTAGAGAATTGTGTATAGTGTGTGTATAGAGAAAATTCAAGTCTAAAAAATGAGGTCCTTTCTAAGGTAGAAGAAGGTGGTTTTTATAGGTAAAAAGGAGAGGGAAAGGTTGGAGGTAAAAGATGATCATCCATGTGAAATGGAATTGACTAATCAAAAATAAGATAAATAAAATAATAAATAAAAGAAATAAAAGAAAATCAAATAAAATAAAAAGGAAATATTTTGTTTTTATGAAGAATGGCTAGAATAAAGGATTTAGGAGTTATGAAATAAGGGGAATGAATGTGGATGTAAAAAGGAGGTGTTTGTGATCAAGAAGAGATTTTCTAAATAAGAAAAGGGAGGGAAAAATGGTGCTATCCGTTACTGCCAAAGTGGGAAGCGCGCGGGTCCGGCCTATGGACCAAACGCGGGCGCTCTAGGGATGGCCAAAACCGGTTCCGGGCTCGGTTCCGGTTCGGAACCGCCGGTTCCGGTTCGGCAAAAGGGTAACCCTGAACCGGTCCGCGCTTACCCCGGTTCCGGTTTGGCACAATCCGGTTCCGGTTCGGTTCGGTTCCAGTACGGTTCCGGTCCCCCCTTTAAAATTATTGAAAAACAAGGGATTTTTGGTCCGGTTATGGTTCCGGTCCGGTTCGGCATATATGTGACCCTGAACCGGCCCGGATGCCTTGCGGTTCCGGTTCGTCCGGTTCCGGTTTCCTCCCCGGTTTGCTCCGGTTCCGGGCTTTTCCGGTCCGGTTTTCCGGCTCCGGTCCGGTTCCGATTCGGTTTGGCCATCCCTAGTGCGCGCCCCATGACTATTACGGGAGGCGCCCGCGGGTGAGAATAACAGAATGACATAATGACTCTAAAAGTTAACTCTGTTATGCAGTTTAGTCCAAAACTAACGGAATCAGTTAGGAACTTAACGGAAGTAACAAAAATTAACAAAAACAAGTTAAATAAAAATACTATGTATGCAATCGGGGTGAGAGGTCCAAAGCGGGGTGTCTACAGAGCCCCTCGGCGACGTGGATTGCGAAGCAAAAACACGTCGATGAAAGAAAGACAACCGCCTAGGACATCGACAAGAGAAAACAAAGACTCGATAAAGCAGGAAATTGAGATTACAAAGGATAGGAGTGCGCTCTCTGTGTGAGCGGCTTTCGCGGATGGAAAGGGTGTGGTGGCTTGAGGCGGCCCACCACGGCCACAAAATTTTAAAAAGGTGTGGTGGCTTGAGGCGGCCCACCACGGCCACAAAATTTTTAAAAAGGTGTGGTGGCTTGAGGCGGCCCACCACGGCCACAATTTTTTTTTAAAAAGGTCTGGCGGCTTGAGGCGGCCCACCACGGCCACAAAATCTTAAAAAAGGTGTGGTGGCTTGTGGCGGCCCACCACGGCCACAAAATCTTAAAAAAGGTGTGGTGGCTTGAGGCAGCCCACCACGGCCACAAAATTTTAAAAAGGTGTGGTGGCTTGAGGCGGCCCACCACGGCCACAAAATTTAAAAAGATGTGGTGGCTTGAGGCGGCCCACCACGGCCACAAAATCTTAAAAAAGGTGTGGTGGCTTGAGGCGTCCCACCAGGCCACAAAATTTAAAAAGGTGTGGTGGCTTGAGGCGGCCCACCACGGCCACAAAGTCTTAAAAAGGTGTGGTGGCTTGAGGCGGCCCACCACGGCCACAAAATTTTAAAAAGGTGTGGTGGATTGAGGCGGCCCGCCACGGCCACAAAAATTTAAAAAGGTGTGGTGGCTTGAGGCGGCCCACCACGGCCGCAATTTAAAGAAAGAGGGGAATTTTGAAATTGTGAAATCTCGGCATGTGTCGGGATTAAACTAAATTAATGTAGTAAAGCATACATGCGGGGACGAATTTTTTATTAGCGTCCATTATGACCACTTGGGGACGGATTTTTATTTCGTCCATAACAACGAGTGGCATGTATGATTTGAAGACATTAGTTTAGGGAAATCTCGGCACATGGAAACCGACTTGAGTCACGGAGTGTTAGACCCTAACTAGAATTGTGTGGTTTGTGCTCGGCTAAAGAGAGGCTTAAGAGAGGCTTAAAGGTCACCCCCGGCATGTAGTCATGAACTACGCCACGGGCTGAGGTTGACCGCTTCGGAAGAGTCAAGGTCGAGTGGAGCTTGAAACTTCTTAGGACGGGCCTCGAAGGGTTTGGGGTTGGACTTGTGCGACTCGATAGTGAGCAGTTGATAAGAATTGTGCGCGTAGTGTGAGGTCTAACAAGTGACAAATTTTTTTTTTTTCGAAGAAAGAAAAAACAAATAAGCACATATTTACAACTTTCGAATCACCCGTGTGACCGATAAAAATGAAACAGAAAATAAAAAACAATTATGTGCAGGCCTGGTGCCCACGCACTGTCAAGACTGTCCATTCTGTTCACTGTTTTTGTTCTGGAAAATTTCCCAGACGCGCGCGCTTTGGGCTTTGAGGATGGGAGGCGCACGTCTTAGGCACTAGAGGGCAGAGGCGCCCGCTTCTGGGCAGTACCTGCAAATCAGTGGGTTCAAGGGATTGCCTTGACCCTAAATTATAGAACTTTTCCCCTGCAGACATTGTTAGCACAGAAACATGGAATTTGAAGGACGAGATGGGAGGCGGGCGATTCTGGTTCAAAGGGTCGGACGCGCGCGCGTTAGGCCAAGACGGCCGAAGGCGCGCGCTTCCTACCCTTTTTACCAGAATGCCCAGAAAACAGAATAAAAGAACACCAAAAGATGAAAACGCAAGTTTAACCCTCTATGTCCCCAGCAGAGTCGCCACTATAGATACCCCGGGGAACCACGGCTTGGCTAGAGCGCGTGAATTACCTAAGATGTCTACTTGATTTTAAGAGTCGCCACCTATGTTTTAGAGGAACATAAGAAAACCCTAAAGAAAGCCAATTTTTGTACGAAAACCAGAGATTCGGGAGAGAAAGGGTTCGGGGGTTGTAGACACCCCGCCTTGGACCTCTCATGTCCCGATTGCATACACATTCTTTGTCTTCCTCTTTTCTGTTAAGTTTTGTTACTTTTCGTTAACTTTCGTTACTTTTCGTTAAGTTCCTGACTTACTCCGTTAGTCTTGGATTTGACTAAGTGGCAAAGTCAACCTTGAGTCTTTGTTTCATTTATTTTTGTTGACTTTCGTGATGTTCTTTAAGTTTTTGGACTAATTCCGTTAGTTTTGGGGTTTAACTGCATAACGGGGTTAACTTTTGGGCTGAAATATGAATTTCCTGAAGCTGGGATGCGCACGCCTTTGCCCTCCTTTGTGGGAGGCGTGTTCCTCCCATAGGGGGGGTGGGAAGCGCGCGCTTCCCGCTTCCAGAATCTCAGATTTTACCAAATTTCCCTCCTTTTCTGATTTGTAACCCCCAAGACCATTATGCCTTGGCTTGATCCGGGGAATGGCCATCTTTGTGACCACAAACACTTCTCCAACACCTATATAAACCTCTTCATTCCATCATGAAAGGAGGGATGATTTCTTAACACAAAAATACTTCAAAACACACAAAAGTCTATTTTTCAAGAAGTGGTCAACATAAAGATTTGGTTCTTCTCCATTCAAGCATAAGGTACAAGGTTTATTCTCTTCTTCTAATTCTAAGTCTTATTTCCTTTCTTCATCTTCTCATCTCTTCTAAGTGAGTATGAAATCTCCATTAAAAGGGATACAACCAAAAGGTCACTTCACTATTGAAGTTTGACCAAGGTTACATCCCAACATTCCAATCTCTATTTCAATCATTGATCATTTCTTAATGTAATGATTTAGCAATAATTCAACATGTAATTCTTAGCATAAATCAATAAATAAAACAATTCTATTTTTATTTCCCTTTTCTTTCCCTTGTTATCGTTAGCACATTTTCATATTAATAAATTGAAGGACATGTAAATATTAGAACACCAAAAGTAGCAAGACCGGCTTAAGCCGGGCGAAGTGGGTGTTTAAGTATTTCCCACTCCGTCACCTAACCCCCGAACCCTTCTCTTTCCCGAATCTTTGGTTTCGTAACATTAAAAAATAGGCTATTTCTAGGTTTTTCTTATGTTCCTTTAAAAACATAGGTGGCGACTCTAAACAAATCTAAAACAAGTTAGACATCCTAGGATCCTTCCACCGCTCTAGCCTAGCCGTGGGCTCCCCCGGGGTATCTACAGTGGCGACTCTGCTGGGGACGTATTTAGAGGGTTAAACTTGCGTTCTTAACTTTTGGTATTCTTATTACTGTTTTCTGGGCATTCTGGTAAAAAGGGTGGGAAGCGCACGCCTCTGGCCTCCTTGGCCTAAAGCGCGCGCGTCCGACCCCAATTGCCAGAATCGCCCGTCTTCCTTCTTGTCCTTCCATTCCATGTTTCTGTGCTAACAAATTCTGCAGGGGAAAGCATTTTTATTTAGGGTCAAGGCAATCCCTTGAACCCGCTGATTTACAGGTTGTTACCCAGATGCGCGCGCCTCTGCCCCTCTTTGTCTACCGCGTGCGCCTTCCACATAGGCCACCCAATGCGCGCGCTTCTGGGCACATTCCTAGAACAGAAACAGTGAACAGAATGGACAGTTTTGACAGTGTGTGGGCACCGGGCCTGCATACAATTTCTTTTACTTTCTGTTTATTTTTATCGGTCACACGGGTGATTCGAAAGTTGTAATTATGTGCTTATTTGTTTTTTTTTTTATTTATTTCTTTTGAAAAAAAAAAATGTTTTGTCACAAGTTAGACCTCACACTACATGCACATATTCTTATCAACCGCTCACTATCGAGTCGCACAAGTCCAACCCCAAACCCGTCGAGGCCCGTCCTAGAAAGTTTCAAGCTCCACCCGACCTTGACTCTTTCGAAGCGGTCAACCTTAGCCCGTGGTGTAGTTCAAGACTAGATGCCGGGGGTGACCTTTAAGCCTCATATTCAAGCCGAGCATAAACCACACAATTCTAGTCTAGGGTCTAACACTCCGTGACTCAAGTCGGTTTCCATGTGCCGAGATTTCCCTAAACTAATGTCTTCAAATCGTACATGCCAATTTTTTGCAATGGACGAAATAAAACTCCGTCCCCAAAAGTGGCTATTTTGGACGAAAATAAAAATCCGTCCCCGCATGTATGATTTACTACATTAATTTAGTTTAATCCCGACACATGTAGGGCTCACAAGCGTGGTGGAATCCGATGAGTATATGGGACCGCGGGAAGGTCTATATACTAGTGTGACGATTCCACTATTTTTTTTTCTAGAAACCCCAAAAAGGACTCCGTCCTTCCGACTTTTGTAAATAAAAAAAAAAAAAAAAAAAAAAACAAAAAAAAAGTCATTTTCTTTATATGGTTGAATTTATTTTACTCAAAAGGTGTTTGTGGGGCCAATCTAAGATCAACCGTACTCTTTCAATAGGTCCAATGGCTTCCAACGGCAGCAACAACAATGGTGGGTACTTCTCCGTGTCCAACGAAAGACTCTTCAACATAATAAGAGCCATGGGGAACAAATGGATAGACTTTCCGAGAATGCCCGCCGAAAAGACGATTTGTGGCAAGCCCGTTTTGATCTCGAGAGGAAGATTCACAAGGAAGAGGTTTCCGAGCTCAAAGCCCGTTTGCAAGAGCTCACCAACAACAAGGAAAAGTTTAAGGGTAAAGCATGCTCAAGTGGCCCGTCCCTCAAAAGCTACAAAGGTACCGCAAACAACCGAGTTTTCACTCCTCTCCTAGGAGTAACCCAAGCCGAAGCATTTGAAACTTTGGTGGCAAGTGGAAAGGTCAAGCCGTTGGAGGGGTACAAGCCGAAGACGATACCGAAGAATCATGCACATGGTGAATGGTGCGGCTACCACAAGCATAGTGGCCATACTACCGAAGGGTGCTTCCTTCTCCGAAACATCATCCAAGATTTGTTCGACAACGGCGAATTTACTGTGGGTGAAGAGCAACCTTTAGAGAGTGCCAACATGCAAGAACTCATCAAAGAAGAATGAATTGGTTTCGAAATGGGGCTTCTACAAGAAATCATGCCACAAGGAGACTACAACGACGATGGGGACTACAACAACAATCTCTGTTTCTCTTTCTCTACCTAGTTGTAGGAATAAAAAAAAAAAAAAAAAAAAGAGTCAAAAGTCCTCTTTTGTGTGCATTAATGTTTTCTCTCGTCCCATGTTAAGTGTCGAGTCTTCTTATCAAATAAAAGTCGTTCTTGTCCTTATACACTCTTCCAAGTTGTTCAATCTAATTCTTGGCAAAATGATGAAAAGATGTCTAAACGAGTTTTGGAATGAAGGCCATCACTTGAACCCCTAGGGCTAAACATTGTGACAAAGGCAACATCATCAACGACGAAGACAAAGCCAAGACATCAAAGGTGAAGCAACAACCATGGAGAAAAATCAAGCAATGTTTCAAAAGGGGATTAAAAAAAAAAAAAAAAAAAAAAAAAGCTCGCTAGGTTGAAATCATCAAATCAACCTAGGCAAAAGTTAGAGCACAAAAAAAAAAAAAAATCCCCCTCAATCAAAGAAGATCAACATCATCATCCACCAACAAAGGACGATGCTACGAAGCTACGAAGCAACAATTCCATCACGAAGAATGGAGAATCCACAAGAACTACGGTGACCTGAGCCTCTACACTGGAGGAACGTAGGCAACCTGCGGGTCCGGTCTCATGCAAGAAAGAAGATATGTTTAGCCCTAGCGCGTTATGGTGATTGGCCTTCATCTCGAACTTGTCAAGACATCTTTGTACGATTCATTTGCCAATGAAATAATCACCAAAAAGATTGAACAACTTTCTTAGATTTGGAATCATTTCGCGTTCCTTGTCGAGTCTAGGGACTTCTATTCTTTCTGCATACTCCCAATTTCTTGCAATCAAATTGGGGCTTTCCTTCTCTTCTCTCTTAATGACTTACTTGCCTTCGCGAGTCATTCAATTCAATAAAAAATACATGTCAATACTAGGGACACTTCCCTAGTCGAGTCAATGTCACTCATCTTTAGTGACAAAAGGTCTCCACCGCAAAATCACATGTCTTATATCCTCAGCTAGAGTCAATGCACACTTCCTCATCAATTGAGTCAAAAAAAAAAAAAAAAAAAAATGATGAAGACGCAAAAGAGATGCCTGCTAGATTGAAAACCCGAAAGGGCGGTCTAGGCAAAAAACAGGGTGCGTCATAAAAAAAAAATGAGAGAGTGAGAGAGAGAAGGGAAAGAGAAATGGAGATCTCCGGCCTCTAAAGAAGACAACTGCACGAGCTCTACATTGGATCTCCTCAGCAAGTCAATTCCCCACCGAGTCAACTTTGGGATTGCAAAAGGCTAGACAAGATATAGCACCATCAAAGGTTGTCTTGGGATATCGGCATCATTCTCCAGCAGTGTGCATTTTTGGGTTCAAGAAAAGAAGGCCCGTGGTAACCAAGATCCATCCGAGAACAAGCCCATTATAAAAGGGCACGAGGTTGCACAAATAATCCCTAGCTAGTCAATTGGCTTGGGCAACAAATAGCAACAACATGTGTCCCAGTTTTCAAAGCTTCTTCAAGTATGTGCTTCTAAAGTACGCCAAAAGGCTCCCGAGAAATGGAGTAGCTCTTGCCATATCCTCTCATGTTTATTCCCTTACACGAGGACGAGTAACTCTTGCTTTGCTCAACAAATGGTGACGCCCTAGGGGCTATGTGACTCAAGAACAAGGGATTCTTTTTCTTCATTTGGCAATCAATACGCCTTAGGGGCTATGCTCAAGAAAGATGTGTGAAACTATCCTCAAACTCCCTCGAAAGGGATGTCAAAAAGCCCTCTTGTCATGTGTGCCCGTGCTCGTTTCCCCAATCAAGAGTGGACCTTTCTCGAAATCAATGATGGCACTCTAGGGGCTACGGTCAAGTCTTAAAGGCTCCCTCGGCAAAGAGCAATTAACTCCCCAGCAGTATCCCCAGCCAAGTCATGTGCAACATTGGAAGCTTCCTCAATTCGGCACCGAAGGTCTCAACGGGCTTCGCAATCTACAATCTTTTGGGCTACGGCATTACAGTAATTCAAGCAAAGGGCAGTATTAGGGCTTCGCGACCGACAGTCTTTTGGGCAACAATACTCGAGCAAGTGCAATGTGGAGTAGTCTTATGGATCCATGAGAACAATCAAGCTTCAAAGGGTCTCTCAACACTTCAAGTCAAAGGTCTCTTGGTTTTAAATGAAGACTCCGATGTTATGAATGAAGTTGATGATTTTTGTTAGAACTTTCAAGCGAGATTTTGAAGGAAGTCTTAGAGAAAAGGAAAAAGATTCAATATGCTAAACTCTAATCAAAACAGGGTTATAGCGGGAAATGCCACGGCCAATCCCAATGTTTCTGCAATTCAGCACCCCCTTCTCCAAGATCAAAAGCACAAGGTGCAGCTCAGATAAAGTTGGGCCACAGCACTAGTTGCATCCGAAGATCCGTCATTAGTTCAACTCAAGAAGAGTCAAGCAAGCATACTTATTTGGGACTTTATCACACCAAGACCTTATCCTCTGCGACCTCGACGGCACCGCAAGACATTACTGCATCCTTTTGACATAAGCCCTCAGCCATTTGGGTATCGACCACAATGAGGCCATTCATCTCCCCAGTAAGAGCAAGAAGGAGATCTCTATCAAGAATTCTACCAAACGGTACACCCGCTCTCAATGCCGAGCCAATCGCGAGGTAATTTGGGGCTTTACAATGAAAGGTTTTCACATCTCACCATCTACAAGCCCACGACACTTGGGGCTTTGCAATCTCTCGAAGCTTGGCATCAACGATCTCCTCTTGGGGCTTGCTCACTACAACAACAAAGGGCGATTTACTCGAATGGGCCAAGAGCTGATTTATCTTGGAGCTATGCAAGTCCCTCAAGATTTGGCATCAAAGGCATTCTAGGGGCTTTACAATCAGCAACCCCTCATCTCGGCGTCAAAAGCCTTTTGAAGCCCCATAATCGACAAATCTCTTGGGGCTAGACATTAATCTTCGTTGGGCACACCAACAACAACAGAATTCAAGCGAGGCAATCCGGACTTCGACTGAACATGACTTGATCTTGGGTTGGCTTCATAAGCACACAATGGTTAAAATGGTTCACCCACGAACTAAAAAAAAAAAAAAAAAATCTTTTCCTCACATGTGTGCATATTCTTTCCTTTCTAATCTAAAAAAAAAAAAAAAAAAAAGATTTTTCTTTTTCTTTCTCCTTCTATGTGCAAAAGTATGTGCTTTACTTTGCTTTGCTCCTAGCTTCTCCTCCAGCATTCTCCATCATCCTTGAACTACGCTGGTCTGATTCCCTTCAAGGGATACGTAGGCAGCCTTTGGCACGACCAAACCCATCATCCAGAGTACCATCTCGCCAACCCAACATCAAGGGCATTCTCTCATCAACATCTAAAGAATGGACATTCTCCATCAAAGCATCCTCCGCGGACATCAAGAATCCATCTCCACTCAAGCGGCAATGGTAAGTGAAGGTATGAATACATCCAATGCTTTCCTCAAAATCACACCGCACACAAGATCACTCTCTACATTCTTACTTCTCTCTCATTGCAAGGGTGTTCCAAAATCCCATCACACCACGAGCACAATTTCTCCCTCTTCATTTCACACTTCATGCATCTTCTTGCAAGAACACATATACCTGTCAAGCACACACATAACAGGTACCACCACGAAGTCAACAGCATCCGCTACTCAAGGCACTTCATCCCCACCAGAAAGTGGTCAACCGTGCCCACACCCCACAAGGTCAACAACATAAGCAGAGGCGGCTCCAAGTCGGCAACTCGGTCCATATCGAGACAAGCTCCCATGAGCGCCAAGTCGGCAACTCGGTCCATATCGAGACAAGCTCCCATGAGCTCCAAGTCGGCAACTCGGTCCATATCGAGACAAGCTCCCATGAGCCCCAAGTCGGCAACTCGGTCCATATCGAGACAAGCTCCCATGAGAGCCAAGTCGTCAACTCGGTCCATATCGAGACAAGCTCCCATGAGCTCCAAGTCGGCAACTCGGTCCATATCGAGACAAGCTACCATGAGCCCAAGTCGGCAACTCGGTCCATATCGAGACAAGCTCCCATGAGCTCCAAGTCGGCAACTCGGTCCATATCAAGACAAGCTCCCATGAGCTCCAATTCGGCAACTCGGTCCATATCGAGACAAGCTCCCATGAGCTCCAAGTCGGCAACTCGGACCATATCGAGACAAGCTCCCATGAGCCCCAACTCAACAACTCGGTCCATATCGAGACAAGCTCCCATGAGCTCCAATTCAACACTCCAGCAAAATTCGCTCACACAGGGAGCGCATTTCTATCCTTTGTAATTTCAAATTCCTGCTTTATCGAGTCTTTGTTTCCTCTTGTCGATGTCCTCGGCGGTTGTCTTTCTTTCGTCGACGCGTTTTGCTTCGCAATCCACGTCGCCGAGGGGCTCTGTAGACACCCCACCTTGGACCTCTCATGTCCCGATTGCATACACATTCTTTGTCTTCCTCTTTTCTGTTAAGTTTTGTTACTTTTCGTTAACTTTTGTTACTTTCTGTTAAGTTCCTGACTTACTCCGTTAGTCTTGGATTTGACTAAGTGGCAAAGTCAACCTTGAGTCTTTGTTTCATTTATTTTTTGTTGACTTTCGTGATGTTCGTTAAGTTTTTGGACTAATTCCGTTAGTTTTGGTGCTTAACTGCATAACGGGGTTAACTTTTGGGCTGAAATATGAATTTCCTGAAGCTGGGATGCGCACGCCTTTGCCCTCCTTTGTGGGAGGCGTGCTCCTCCCATAGGGGGGGGGAAGCGCGCGCTTCCCGCTTCCAAATCTCAGATTTTGCCAAATTTCCCTCCTTTTCTGATTTGTAACCCCAAGACCATTATGCCTTGGCTTGATCCGGGGAATGGCCATCTTTGTGACCACAAACACTTCTCCAACACCTATATAAACCTCTTCATTCCATCATGAAAGGAGGGATGATTTCTTAACACAAAAATACTTCAAAACACACAAAAGTCTATTTTTCAAGAAGTGGTCAACATAAAGATTTGGTTCTTCTCCATTCAAGCATAAGGTACAAGGTTTATTCTCTTCTTCTAATTCTAAGTCTTATTTCCTTTCTTCATCTTCTCATCTCTTCTAAGTGAGTATGCAATCTCCATAAAAAGGGATACAACCAAAAGGTCACTTCACTATTGAAGTTTGACCAAGGTTACATCCCAACATTCCAATCTCTATTTCAATCATTGATCATTTCTTAATGTAATGATTTAGCAATAATTCAACATGTAATTCTTAGCATAAATCAATAAATAAAACAATTCTATTTTTATTTCCCTTTTCTTTCCCTTGTTATCGTTAGCACATTTTCATATTAATAAATTGAAGGACATGTAAATATTAGAACACCAAAAGTAGCAAGACCGGCTTAAGCCCGGCGAAGTGGGTGTTTAAGTACTTCCCACTCCATCACCTAACCCCCGAACCCTTCTCTTTCCCGAATCTTTGGTTTCGTAACATTAAAAAATAGGCTATTTCTAGGTTTTTCTTATGTTCCTTTAAAAACATAGGTGGCGACTCTAAACAAATCTAAAACAAGTTAGACATCCTAGGATAATTCACCGCTCTAGCCAAGCCGTGGTTCCCCGGGGTATCTACAGGGGTTAGGTGACGGAGTGGGAAGTACTTAAACACCCACTCTGCCCCGCTTACGCGGGTCTTGCTACTTTTGGTGTTCTAATGCTAAATGTCCTTCAATTAAATAAATAGTGCTAACAATTATAACGGAAAGAAAAGGGGAAAATAAAAGAGAAATAAAAAAAGAATTGTTTTATTTTATTAATTTATTCTAAAAGATTACATGTTAAACTATTCTAACAATTATAATAAAATAAAAGTGGGGGATTTAAAAGTAGAGTTGGAATGTAGGGAGATAACCTTAACTAACTTCAATATGTGAAGTAGTCATATTGGTTATGTCCCATTAATGGGGGTTGCATATATTTAAGAAGAAGAAAATAGAAGAAAAATGAAGTTGTACCTAAAGAAGAGGACTTCAAACGTGGACTTGAAAATGGTGTTTTGTTGTGGAGAAATTGTTGTAGAACAATTTTATGTAGAGTCTTGTTACGAAGAACTCTTGTTGGGAGAATTTGTGTAGAGAATTGTGTATAGTGTGTGTATAGAGAAAATTCAAGTCTAAAAAATGAGGTCCTTTCTAAGGTAGAAGAAGGTGGTTTTTATAGGTAAAAAGGAGAGGGAAAGGTTGGAGGTAAAAGATGATCATCCATGTGAAATGGAATTGACTAATCAAAAGTAAGATAAATAAAATAATAAATGAAAGAAATAAAAGAAAATCAAATAAAATAAAAAGGAAATATTTTGTTTTTATGAAGAATGGCTAGAATAAAGGATTTGGGAGTTATGAAACAAGGGGGAATGAATGTGGATGTAAAAAGGAGGTGTTTGTGAGCAAGAAGAGATTTTCTAAATAAGAAAAGGGAGGGAAAAATGGTGCTATCCGTTACTGCTAAAGTGGGAAGCGCGTGGGTCCGGCCTATTGAACCAAACGCGCGCGCGCCCCATGACTATTACGGGAGGCGCCCGCGGTTGAGAATAACAGAATGACAGAATGACTCTTAAAGTTAACTCTGTTATGCAGTTTAGTCCAAAACTAACGGAATCAGTTAGGAACTTAACAGAAGTAACATAAATTAATAAAAACAAGTTAAATAAAAATATTATGTATGCAATCGGGGTGAGAGGTCCAAAGCGGGGTGTCTACACCAAGGTCGAGCCGGAGGCAAATGTGGCCGCGTGGCCATCATTCCAGGCTGACGTGATTTTCAAGCTAGGGTTTTATTTGGTTTATGGAAACCCTATTTTGGCTATTTTTAAGATGTTTTAGAATGAGATATATTTTGGGAATCCGGGACAAGTCTTTGACAGGTTTCTAATTCCTATAAAGTCCTTGTATATTTGGGAAAGCCCTAATAAATTCATTTTGGATTGGGTACTAACAGTAGCCCCTCGGCGACGCTTCTTGCAAGGCAATGGAGGGTCGACGATTAAAGAAGGATCCGTTCTGAAACATGAGTTTCAAAACAAATGAAGGGTGATGGGACGGCTGGAACTTAGCAGGCGACCTACGTATCCGCGGGGGAATTAAGCCAAACGTACATCAAATCTGTTGGGGAAATTGTAAACGATTATCCTCCGGTGTGGAGCAATGCCTTCTGCTGGGGATAACTTCGAGTTGCGAGGGAAACATCTGATGGGGATGAGAAATGACCACGTCGGTAGGGTGGCTGAACCTTTTCAAGCTTCCTACGTATCCTCGGAGGAATCAAGCTGGTCGTAGTTCGGAGAGGATAGGAAATGACCAAGGCGGTCGGGTGGCTGAACATTTTCAGGCTTCCTACATATCCTCGGAGGAATCAAGCCAGTCGTAGTTTGGAGATACTGGGGAAAGAAGGAAGAAAGAAACGACACATCAGACTCCTGCTGGGGATAACAATCCTACGGACACTATCCTGTATGAAGACCGAACATTCGTAACGGAAACGAGACATCAGGCTCTTGCTGGGGATAACAATCCTACGGACACTATCCTGTATGAAGAATGAACATTCGTAAGGGAAACGAGACATCAGGCTCCTGCTGGGGATAACAATCCTACGGACACTATCCTGTATGAAGACTAAACATTCGTAAGGGAAATGAGACATCAGGCTCCTGCTGGGGATAACAATCCTATGGACACTATCCTGTATGAAGACTGAACATTCGTCAAGCAATAAAGTCATTGTTCGGACTCTAATGGGGAAAGGAAGTAAGGACAACAATGGTGCGAGACATATAGACGGAAGGATCTAAATAATCCTAAGATGGTAAAATGGTAATAGCCGGAGCTTACGCGATGTAGAAACAAACAAGCTTCTCTTAACCGCGACAGATCTAGAATCATACATGATACAGAGGTAGACGGGCCTCTGTTAATCATGATGACAAATGCTGAACCTTACGCAATGTAGAAACAAACGAGCTTCTCTCAACCGCGACAGATCTAGAACATACATGATATAGAGGTAGACGGGCCTCTGTTAATCATGATGATCAATGCTGGATCTTACGCAATGTAGAAACAAACGAGCTTCTCTCAAACGCGACAGATCTAGAATACACATGATATAGAGGTAGACTAGCCTCTGTGAATCATGATAGTCCTAAGCAAGTGTTGGGGGTGCACACAATATAGAAACGTCATTCCTGTGAATTGCGGCAAGAATTTCGAGAGAGATAGAAATTTTGAGGGGCTTTCCGGACCAAAAGGTAACGAATTTCGGTTAAAAAACAGAAAATCTGCATGTGGAGGCAAAGATGATGGATTGTTATGAAGTCACAAACAGGATGAACTCTCAGGGAGTCACAAAGGTGGTAGACTCTCGAGGAGTCACAAAAGGGATGAGCTCTCGGGGAGTCACAAAATGGATGAGCTCTCGGGGAGTCACAAAGGTGACAGACTCTCGGGGAGTCACAAAAGGTGATAGACTCTCGGGGAGTCGCAAAGGTAAAGGACTCTTTGGTGAGTAAAGGACGACCATGGAAAGCGTAGTGTTTGGGATCCACTTACCTTAAATTAGGAGGGAATACATAATAGGAGGATACGAGCCATTGAGATGAAGGCATTAGGTAAGGGACATTTTGCTTGGTTGCTTAGGGTAGAACCTAAGGCTTTTAAGGAAAAGGGATAAAAAATATGGTAACCTCTTAGTCTTGAGATAAGGATGCAAAATATGTTACGGTTTCTTAGGCTTTAGATTATGTCTTGGAGATAATGTGGGTTTCCTAGGCATACGGGCTAGGTATTGGAGTTCATTAAGCATGAGGAGAGTATTGTATCCTAGGCTTAGTGCTAGGGTTTGGAGAGGTTGAGGTTTGGGAATTTCCTAGATGCTAGGGTTTTGAACAAGGGTTTGGAAAGAATATTGTATTCTAAGCATGATTCCATGGTTTAGAGAAACTGGCACGAAGGACCAAAACTTTCCTAGGTTTGGGACTAGGGTTTAGAAATATCCTAGGCTTCGAGGCTAGGGCTTGGAGTTAGAAAGGTTGTGTCCGCATAGGATTGAGACTAGGGATTATTGGGATGATTTTAGCTTGCTAGTTTCATGCTTAGGGATTTGATTTTGTTGAAGGTTCACTAAGATTGATGCTAGGGTTCACCATTTTTTGGGATTGGTGACTATGGCTTGGAAATGAACGTTCCAACCTAGGCTTTAGGCTAGGGGTTTAAGACTAGGGATTGGAATCTTCCTATATTATGAGACTAAGGTGTAGGAATTTCCTAGGTCTAGGACTAGGGTTTGAAGGGAATGTTGAATCATAGGCTCGATGCTAGGGTTTAGAGAGGATGATGCAGTTTCCTAGGCTTGAGGCTAGGGTTTGGAGAGGATGCGACTTCCTAGGCTTGAGGCTAAGGATTGGGGCGAATGCGACTTTCTAGGCTTGAGGCTAGGGATCGGAGAGGATGTGACTTCCTAGGCTTGAGGCTAGGGATTGGAGAGGATGAGACTTCCTAGGCTTAATGCTAGGGTTGATTAAGTTTTGGAAATGGCATTGTATCCTAGGCGTAAGGCTAGGGTTCAATAAGATGGGGAATTGTAAATTTCCTAGGTTTTGAGACTAGGGTTTTGGGAATTTGGAAAGGATGTTGTATATGGGGCTTTGGAAGCTTCCTAGTCTTGAGGCTAGGGTTTGGAGAGGATACGACTTCCTAGGCTTGAGGCTAGGGTTTAGAGAGATGCGACTACCTAGGCTTGAGGCTAGGGTTTGGAGTGAATATAAGTACCTAGGCTTGAGGCTAGGGTTTGAAGACAATGAGACTTCCTAGGCTTGAGGCTAGGGTTTGGAGCGAATGTGACTTCCTAGGCTCACGGATAGGGTTTGGAGAGAATGTGACTACCTAGGCTTGAGGCTAGGGTTTAGAGAAGAATGTAACTTCCTAGGCTTGAGGCTAGGGTTTCGAGAGAATGTGACTTCCTAGGCTCGAGGCTAGGGTTTAGAGACAATATGACTACCTAGACTCGAGGCTAGGGTTTGGAGAGCATACGACTACCTAGGCTTGAGGTTAGGGTTTCGAGAGAATGTGACTTCCTAGGCTTGAGGCTAGGGTTTGGAGAGAATACGAATTCTTAGGCTCACGGCTAGGGTTTGACGAGGATGCGACTTCCTAGGCATGAGGCTAGGGTTTGGAGAGAATACGAATTCCTAGGCTCACGGCTAGGGTTTGACGAGGATGCGACTTCCTAGGAATGAGGCTAGGGTTTAGAGAATATGTGACTTCCTAGGCTTGAGGCTAGGGTTTGGAACGAATGTACCTACCTAGGCTTGAGGCTAGGGTTTGGAAGGAATGTAACTACCTAGGCTTGAGGCTAGGGTTTGGAAGGAATGTAACTACCTAGGCTTGAGGCTAGGGTTTGGAGAGGATGCGACTACCTAGGCTTGAGGCTAGGGTTTGGAAGGAATGCGACTACCTAGGCTTGAGGCTAGGGTTTTCAAGGAATGCGACTACCTAGGCTCGAGGCTAGGGTTTAGAGAAGATGCGACTTCCTAGGCTTGAGGCTAGGGTTTGGAAAGAATTTGACTTCTTAGGCTTGAGGCTAGGGTTTGGAGAGAATGTGACTTCCTAGGCTTGAGGCTAGGGTTTGGAGACTAGAAGTGTTTGAAGATCGGTCTTGGTTTAGACTAAGCAAGTTTAAGGTTTAAGAGTGTTATGGTTTGGGGCAGGTGAGCTTGGTACCTCATGTCTTGGTAGGCTCGATAGGTTAGACCTAGGCTAGAGTGCTAGGGTTTAGCTAGGGTAAGACTCAGACAGGTGCTAAGGAGACCGGAGCCTAATGGAATGGTAGGCGTGAGATTCAGAATATTTCGATGGCTAGATAGGGTAGCCTTGGGACATAAGGCTTTCATGCGGGTAAGTCTTTTGTCCTAAAGGAATCGCGTTATGGGCTAAGACTAGGCAGGCTTGAGGTTGGATGATCCTAGTACCTAACGGTTTAAGGGTTTAGAGCGGGCATGACGGGTCTGGACCCTAGGGTGTTTGAAAGTTTAGGCTAGGTGCGAACCATAGGTGTGGGAAGTGGGTTTGTAGATGTGACCATGTTGGCGCTTTAGGTAAAGAATTGAGTCTCAAAGACTTTGCTCGAGTATAATAGTTACCTAATAGGATTGGGTACGCTTGGGGACCTAAGTTTATCTTAGAGGTCATACGAGTGACCAATCTTGTTTGGCAATTGTGAAGGTAGGTTAGGGATGAGACCAAAGGTGTTAAGGACACGGGTTTTAACCGGATGGCTTTTGGGGTCTTTATGGCATGGGACGGTACACGGGAGATCCTATGATCAGGTTCGAGGTTTGGACTCATCGGGGGAGCGAGGTTGAGATCCATAGAGTTTAAGGAGAGGATCGTGTAGGTTCGAGGTTCGGACTCGACTTGGATTAAGTAGGTTAGACCTAAGGAGTTGAAGGTCAGACTAGGGAGTCTTTTGAGGCTAAATGGGTAACACTAGGTTTAAGAGTGGCAGGGCTATAGTCTGGATATGACGGTAGGCGTAGATGGCATCGTTTTGGTTGGACCGAGCAGGCTTGGGAACTAAAGAGTTTTAAGGGTCGACATCTATGGTTATAGACCTAAAGGGTAGATAGTCTTGTGATCTAAGGGGTTTAGGAATCGAGACCTAAGGTGCAGATCGGATATGCTAGAGACCTAGAAGGTAGGTGTTTGGTGGACTTGAATGGACTTGGGATCTAAGGGATCGCTCAACAGGTTAGACAAAGTAGACCTAAGAGGATAATAGAGCCATGGCTTAGATAGGGTAAGAACGAGTATGTGTTGGTAGGTTCGAGATCTAGGGGATCGGCTAGGCTCGGGACCGATAGGTTTGGGACCTAATGGGTCACTCTAAGGATTTGGCTTTGGTAGACCGGTTTAAGGATAGAGACGGTTTGAGGTTTGAGGTTTTGGATAGGGACGGTTTGAGGTTTGAGGTTTTGGATAGGGCCGGTTTGAGGCCTAAAGAGCCATGCTACGAACATGTGGAGGGACGAGCTAAGGGGTTATGGTGTAACCTAGGTAAGACTGACTGGGTAGGCTCGGGACCTAAGGTTTTGAATCAGGTGAGTTTGGGACCTAGAGATTTGAGGGTTTAGGCCTAGAGGTGAACTAAAGTATGGAGATAAGGCGAAGGACCGAGTCGGTTCAAAAATCACAGAGATGGGTCTGAGATGGACCAAGGATGTTTTCACAATTTTGTGGAGACCGAGAGTGCGGGTTTATAAACAAAGTGTCGGGGAAGAGAAAACTTTTGAAAGTGTTATGACTTTATAAAGATGCCTTATAATTAATCACAATTCTAACGAATTCAAAGTGTTTGTCACACGCCGAGCTTGATGACGAGGGATGCCCTTGATGCTCCGGTGTTCTCCGAGAAACCACATAGTTGACCCATTCTATTGGGGACGCTCTAATTTGGTGAGCGGGTATCCTTCTTCCTTTTCTACGTCGAGCTTGACGATGAGGGATCCTCTTCTTCCAAGTATGTGTTGTTGAAGCCTCGGTATTCTTTGAGAAACCACATAGTCGGTCCCTTTTTGTTAGGGAAGCCCCAGTTTGATAAGGGCGCATGGCGGGGTATCCTACCTCCTTTAAGACGCACCCTTTTTTCTGCCTAGACCGCCCTTTCGGGTTTTCAATCTAGCAGGCATCTCTTTTGCGTCAATTTTTTTTTTTGAAATCATTCAGTCGACTCAAAAAAGGAAAAAGAATTGTTTGAAAACACGCAGGGGCATTTTGGGGATAGTAAGAGAGAGAGAGAGAAAGAGAGAGAGTTCTCGTATATCGACTCTTTGGACAACTTATGAGAGGTATATGTACCCTTGGAAGGAAGCCCCTGCTTGACAGAAAGTAAGTGTTTGGCTCTTCCTAGATTGTAGAACAGAAGACTTGTCGAGACATTTGAAAATTGTTTTATTCAAGATTCTCATTTGATTGCTCGAGAATGGACCTCGTTGATTGATTAATGAGTTCTGGTTAATGGGTAAACAAGTAGCCTCAAAATAATAAATGTTCTGATCGATTGTGAGTGAAGAAACCAGAAGTAGAAATATGGGGGAAGGGAGAAGAGAAAGAAGATTGGCTACGAGGTGGGTTGTGTATATTTCAGACCGGACCCGAAGGTTGCCTACATTCTCCTCAAGGTGAGAAGCTCAGGTCTGCGTAGTTCGGGGGTGGCCTGGCTGATAATGAAGTTGGGTTTGAGTTTAGGGGTGTGAGGTTCGTTCGTCGGGATAGGTTGCTCTGTTGTTGCTTTGGCTTGCTTCATTGTAGCTCGTTGCGGTGGACTGCTCCATTGTAGTTGTCATGGGCTGCTGCTGCCGTGTTAATCTTCTTTGCATGGAAAGAAAGAAAAATAGAACATTTGAAGTGAAAAGAAAATGGGACTTTTACTTTTCTATGGTGATAGCCCCTTCTATTTTTCTATTTTTTTTTATTTTATCTCTTTGTGCACACCCTTTTTTTTGCCTAGGCCGCCCTTTCGGGTTTTCAACCTAGCAGGCTTCTTTTTTGTGCAATGCTCTAATTTTTGCCTAGGTCGCCCTTTTGGGTTTCAACCTAGCGAGCCTTTTTTTTTTAATATTTGTACATGAAACATTGGGCAAGACGAGCCCTTAGTTTGCTTTCGCATTTGCCGATTGCAAGGTAAACTCCTTATAGTTCAAGCGGCCTTTTGCTGGCAAGGGGGATTCGTAGCCCCTTGATTCTTGCCGGCAGAGCTCCATCGGATTGTCACGTGCACCTATTAATGGCATGAACAACTTCGTGCATTTCTTTGATATTTGCGATGGAATACAGACAGCCCCATTGTATCAGCATGTAGTACTCAAACGACCTCTTGAATTATGGCAGCAAGGATTCCTATTTGATGATGAGCAACCGTAGTCCACGTCTTCGTTATGACCGTATGGAAAAGGGGTCTAATGGTAAGATGAGAGGCGTATGAGGGTAGTGTATGGGAAAAGGTGCATAGAGAGGGTGTACATGAAGGGTGTACACGGGGTGAGTGTATATAGAGAGCGTATGGGGATAGAATGTAGAGAGAAGAGAAAGTGATTCGTTCATCCCAATTGATCAAAGCATTTGTTATCTTGAGATTAATTGTTTGCTTAGTTATGTGAATGGTTTGTGGGTCCATTTACCTTTTAATGAGTCATCATTAATGAATAAGATTAAGATTAATTCAACATATAAAGATATAGCAATCATGACACGCCCCCAGGTCCCGGGATCCCCTAATAGAACCTCAAACCTGGATGCGCGTGACTAACAAGAATCAAGAACGGTAACAAGAAACGGGATGACATCTGTTTATAACAAACTGGCATGATATATATACTCAAGATTAAGGAGCTAAACTAGCTCACAACACGAATTCTAGACAAGAAAATTTAAAACCAAACATGATTATACACAGCGGAAACATGCCTAGCACATATGCTGGCATTACAAGATGTCTAGAGAAAACAAGAGACAACAAGTCTACCCAAAAATACTGAGTTACATAACCCATAATACATCGTCCTCACTAAAATGTAAAAGGACACAAGCCCCAAAAGAATCACCACCTGCGTACTAAGCTCCCAGCTATGTCGAGTCTCACTTCTCACTATCACTAGCCTTCCTTTGATCTAAGGAAAACAATTAAACAAGGAACGGGGTGAGATAAATCTCAGTAAGCTATTAGATGCAACTACATGACATGTTATCATGCATTTCAAGTAAATACTCAAGTAATAATGTATCAAGTATCATCAAGTAACAAGTATATGAGAGGCTAAGTGTTAGTACCCGATCTGAAAATGAGTTTATTAGGGCTTTCCCAAATATACAAGGACTTTATAGGAATTAGAAACCTTGCAAAGACTTGTCCCGGATTCCCAAAATATCTCATTTATGACAAAATCTATCAAATTAGATAGTAAATGGTTTCCTTAAAACCATGCAGAAACCCTAGCTTAAGAATCAAGTCAATCGGCATCCTTGGCCACGCGGCCAACCTTGCTGCGCGTTGATCTTGGCCACGCGGCCACTATTGTCACCGGCTTCAACCATGGCCAGGCGGCCAACCTTGCGCTGGATGATCCTGACCGTCAGATCTTCCCATCAGTTTACTATATAAACCAATCCCATGCTATTGGTTTAAGGATCCGATTTTGAGAGCTCTAAGTCCGAGTTTTGGAGTTCTTAAACACTATTTTGCTCTCTAATTAACATTCAAACACTCAAGAAGATCCAAGGTTTATTTCTTGCCAACATAGGTAAGTTTTCTAACTTTTTCTTCGTGTTCTTGCATTATTTTTAATGTAGATCTTTTATATTCATGTTCGTACATGTTTATTCATAGTTTCTTCATATTCTTTGCATGCTCATTCATATGTGCATACTATGTTCTTCGCATGTTCTTCGTGTTCATAGATTAAAACCTTATTTATGCTATATTTAGGGTTGCGATCTTCATAATTACATGTTATTTCATAGCCGATGATGATCGAGGGTTCATCAACCCGAGGATGATCTAGGAACTATTTCTAAACCCTAAGCTTTAGGTAATTCTCCCCTCGTTATGCATGATCCCGATTCTTCTGCCTATTCTAATTCTCTGCGAACTACGCTGACCTGAGCTTCTCACATTGAGAGGAACGTAGGCAATCTTCGGATCCGGTCTAAATCACTAACACACTACATACACCGCATCATGATAGAAAGACCGATCAATTCGGGCAATAGGAGTGATAACGTCCAATATTCTTCTCTTGTTGTAATTTGACCCCCGAACCCACTAAAAATGTTTTTTTCAATGTTTTGGATTTAATTAAAACGGCGTGGCGACTCTCATAATTTTAATGTCGTTAAGAATATTCCTTTTTTATATAAAAATAATCACAAGATACTTCCCATGCATCGCTTCATCGGAAATGGGTATTCACAGTGGCGACTCTGCTGGGGACTGCTTTGAAACTTTTTCAAACTTAGTGGGTCTAACTTTCGTTCACATCATGATGTCTGCCATGTTCTCACATGCACCTTACACTTTGCCATGTTCTCACATGCATCTTACACTTCACCATGTTCTCACATGCACACACCTGTCATGTTTACACATGCACACACCTGCCATATTTACACATGCACACACCTGCCATGTTTACACATGCACCCGTGCACTCCGCCATGTTAATACTTGTACTTTGTATGTACCTTGTACCATGTACCTTTGTTATTTTCGCCTTAGTATTAAGGTCAAACAAAACTCTGCTATGCTCCCTTGTACATTATTTTCCTTTTCCTGCATTGTATTGCATAGCATCATTCAAACATTCAAAACTTCTCTCTTTTATCCTTAAAAAGAATTAGTTTCTTGCCACACACTACCACTAGTCCGTGTCAGCATTGCACAGGTCCCCATTACCCGGAGTATTCGATGTGCAGGAATTTGTGTGCTACTGCCGCACTCTTTTCGAGTCACTCGTCTATTCCACTCACCGTATACGGTGGGAACCTTTTACCTAACCCGTGTCAACCCACACTAGTATAGGTATCACACCTAGGTTTTGACCGATTGGTTTGGCTAGCTTTTTCTTAATAGTCAATTAACGTGCTGTCTATGTCGAGTCATCCCCAAGTCAATGATGAATCGAGATCTTTGAGAGAAAGTGCACAAAAAAGTGATTTCCCTACAAGGGACGTGCCATGGTGAGATGAGTGTTTATTGTCAAGATCTCCGCTCATCATTAACTTGCGTAGGATGCAACATAGACACCACGTTAAATGCCTTTAAGGGAGGGTTAGTCGTAGGATCCGATGGTTGGTGGAAGCCGCTTGCCCTATAGGACCCTCGCCCAAATTGTCCGTTTGGGGTGTGCAATGCAGGTGAAAAACGAGGGGTCTATAGACGTAATGATGGCCTCCACTGATCGTAGTCTTCTAACTAGTTACGAAAAAGGGGTACCCCTTCCAACCAATTAGGATGTAAATAATGTATGTTTTTGTAAATTAAAATATACTTTGCATGAGCCTTCCCCCTCTCCTAAAAGCTTCATTACCCTTCAACCTTTCAGCAAAGCAAGTTTGGATACGCTCGGGTGGTCGACTACAACGTGAAGCTTCTACTCCGTCCACGTTCTCAGTCTAGTCATCAGCAATGTCAACTCCCGCTTCAGCTTCAGCCTCTGCTCCTCCTGCTGGTGCCGCCGAGCTCAATACTGAGGCTACTCTCCATGGTATTCCCCCAAGCCTCCAGAACTTCCTCGCCGGTCTCGAAGCCAAGATCAAGAATCTCGAGGAGAGCAACAAGATGTTGGAGGACCAGAACCAACAGTTGAAGGGCCACATTCAACAAAAGGGAACTAAGCTTGTACCCGATGGTGAGAATTTCATTTATGTCGAGGATGAGGAGGTCAATACCAACTATCCCCCCAACACCAATGCTACTGCCTTCCCATTCCCAAGCTACCGCAATGTTCCACCTCCTTCTCTCTACACCCAACAAGGTTTCACTACCATGAGCAAGAACAAGGCTGTCTATGAACCTTCCCCTGAACTGCTTGGTGGCTACCTCTCCGCTAGCAAACTACCCGCACCCTCATTGCCTCTGAGTATTGGGATGGCCGCTACTACTGCTTCCACTACTCCTCCCGTCATTCTGTCAGAAACTATCCCCGACATCTCCAATCACCCTGTGGTTATGGCCATGCAAGAGCAAATACGAAAGTTGATCGAGACCGTGGATAAGCAAAGTGCACCGACTACCAAGACAATCAACCCTAGCCAAGTGGGGGCTCTCCCCAAAGATTTCAAGATGCCTAAGGTGGCAATGTTTCATGGTGACTCGTGTCTTAAGACTCATTTGGATAGTTATGTGTTGGCCATGAGGGCTCGTGACTGCACCAACGAACAAATGGCTCGCGTATTTCATAGCACTTTGGATGGTATAGCTCTGCGTTGGTTCTTGGGGCTAGAACCGAGCGAGAGGCAAATGTGGGATCAAATCAGTGCCATTTTCTGTGAGAAGTATCAAGCTAACTTGGATTGGCATGTGAATCGAACCGACCTTGAGAACACTATGCAAAAGCCCGGTGAGGCTATTTATGATTTTTGCAAAAGGTGGAATCATCGGTTGTGCGAGGTCCAATACCCACCAAAGGCGAAGGAACAGAAACAGATTTCCTACAAATGCTTGCTACCGGAGATAAAAGCAGCTATAGGTAATGGTTACTTCCCTGATTTGCGGGAAATGGTTGACGCCGGAGTATGGTACGAAGCAGGGTTCACTGGGATTGTGCCGCCAAAGGAAAGTCCAAAGACCAACAACAACAACTCCTTCCGCTACAAGGCTCCTACTGCGCCTGCGCCTCCTAGGGGTGGAAAGGAGTCCGTCGGCCAAGTGAATATGGTCCAGAAAGAGGTCCCGCTAGATGTCCAAGCTGTAACAAGGAACGGGGCTCCGCCGCAAAGAGAGAGGGAACACTTTGACGATTTTGGAATGCCCATGGGGAAAGTCTTTGACGTGTTAGTCAAGAGAGGTCTTATCAAGCCTTTGGAGAATTACCAGCCCGCCTACCCAAGAACTGATTTGGACGCCTCCAAGTTCTGCAAGTATCACAAGCACATCGGGCACACAACGGATGGTTGTATTCAATTGAAGCGCGTAGTACAAGGGTTGATCAATGACAAGAAGATTGAGAAGCCGAAGGGTCCTAATGTGGTGAATAACCCTCTTCCTAACAATGGGGGTGGGGTGAATATGGTGCAAACATGCGAGATTAGTATCCTAGAGATCATGGATGCCTTTGACAAGATAGGGCTCACGATGGTGGATATCTTCATGGCATTGGTGACGTTAGAAATGCTCGAACCATTAGAAGGACACCTCCCCCGTCTTGGTTACGATTTGTCAAAATTTTGCCACTACCACAAGTGCACCAGTCACACTACCGAAGAATGTTTTGAACTCAAGAAAGCCATGCAAGAGCTCATCCATAAGGGAATAGTCAAAGACCCTAGAGATTATGTAGCTACCAATGTACTCATGGTAGAACTTAGTGAGATCACTGATCCGGCCAAGCCTATTGTGGCGGACTGTGATGAGATGGGTTGTATTCTAATGACTAATAATAAAGAATCTTCTTGCTACTTGTTGTCTTTAGAAGAACTAGTGAGTGAAGTCGAATCTCTAGAGGAAGAGAGCCCCAATGTCACGACCCGAAATCTAGGCTCTATTTTATTAGTAATAAATAATTATTATTTATTCATTTGCTTATTTATTTATTTAAATTATTATTTATTTAAATATTTTTGTGTGCATTTTATGTTCATCATAATTATGCCTAGCATTTTATTTGAGTCATTTGGGTTAATGTGGTATTATTGGGTCTTAGTTGTTAGTGGGGAGTATTGAGTTGGGTAGTGTTAGTGGAGGGGGGTCTTTGTGTAAGTTTTTAAATCCTACTCCTACCCTCTCCCTACACCTCCTTCTCCCTCATACACTCCAACTCCCTCATCATCTTTCCCAGCCCATTTCTCTCTCTCTCTCCAAGCAAAAAGGTGAGTTTTCTTTCCTTACTTCTCTCTTCATTTTCTTCTTCTTCCTCTCATCTTCTCTCATTTCTTAAAACATGAACCTTGTTTAGATCGTCGATAGGATCGCGTAGAACCAAAAAGAATTGAATTCCGTCAACTTTGAGATTTATCAAGTAAGTTACTTTTCCCCCATTTTGATGTTAAAATGTTCATATCATGTTTATATGATGTTTGAGTTGTTATATTTGAAGTTTGGATGAGTTTAGAATTTATTTGGAATTTATTTGAATTTTGGGTTAAAAATGGTGATTTATGAATGTTGGGTTGATTCTTGATTTTGGTTGATTAAATGTTGTTATAGGAGTCTTTTTAGACTTATAAGTTGTTTGGGCACATTAGTATACTAGTTGAAATGTTGGATTTTGGTGGAAATGTGTTTTGGGTATAAAAAATGGAAGAACCCATGTTGTTCTTCCCGATTTCCAGTAATTCAGAGCATTGGGCGGCCGCACAAAAATGTATGGGCGACCGCACATCTATCTGAAGGCTTTTGTTCTTGGTTTGAAGGATTTTGGGCGACCGCACAGTCACTTTTGGGCGGCCGCACAGAACCCCTGAAAGTTTACATTTGTTAACTATTGTGTGATTGAAGAATGCGTTTTGATCCAAACCTTGGGTGTCCTTCTAGTTGACCTTAGTGAACATTGTAGTATACTCTAGTGATAGAATTGGGTCCTTTGTGATCGAGTTTGTGTTTGAAATTAATTAAGTGTTAATTGGGACTTTGGAACATCTTATTGAGGTATTGTTGGTTTGACTTACCTTTGTGATGATCATTTAGTATAGGTTTGGGCATCTTATGATGTGTTCATGATCATGTTCTAATAAGTGTAACCTTTTTTATTAGTTTGGGGTGTTTAGAATGGGTTCGTTAAGCACGGAGATAAAAGTGAATTTGCAATTGGGTACCTACGGTTTGATTAACCTTAAGTTGTATTCATTCGGATCTCTTATTTGGAATTCCAGGTGTGACGAGATGGTTGAGTTCGTAGTCCTAGTATATCTTTTGAGTAAATGTTTATGATTACTTTGGTAATAGTCATTGTGCTATTTGTGAGCGACCGTTTGGGTTGCGCTCTTTATGAGTAACTTGTGAGTATCATATTTAGGATGTATTTGATACGTGCCTTGTCTTAGAATCATCTTGTTTTAATAATCAATGATGTTGTGCTCTTTATGAAAAATTCCGTTTATCGTTGTTGTGCTCTTCATGAGAAACTCTTGTTATCGTTGTTGTTAAACTCTTCATGAGTACCCGTTACATCTTTATGGTGATTAATTGGTATGTTTCCCTACTTTGGAATCTTTGGTTGTTTATCGAGCTAGTATTTATTACCTAGCATTTAATTGAAAGTCCAGCTGGTTATTTGTGTATCAAGTCAGGCAATGGATAATGCTATAATGGCACAAGCCAAGTCCAGTATAGCATCGCCCATTGGTCCTTCTGTCCTCATCCAGATTGGCCTTGGTTGGGATGAGCTAGCTCCGTCGTGGGTATTCTAGCTAATCGTTTTGGAGCATGACTTTGTGGCATGGCTCCCGCCCCTTGTGGCACTTATCATTGTTATTGGTTCCGGTACCGGGTTTCTCTTCAGCTTTTATGCTACTATGAAGATGGATTGTTTGATTGATGGGTTGATTGGTCGCTTCTGACCGGGGATTCCTCTTCATCTTTCATGCTATGATGAAGATGATGAATGGTTGGTTATTGAAGCTGCGCAGCGACCTTTATTTGGTTCTTTCAGTTGGGTGAAACCTTGGCTATGTATCCACCTATGAGTGTTTAATTCAGCTTTATGTGTTGCATGATGATGATGGTCGTTATTTCCAACCGGTATGGGACGGTTGGCGATAGGGAGCCTCTCATTTGTTGTTATATGTTTATTTATATGATTGATTATTGGATATTACTGTTTGACAGCATGTCACTTATTATTCCGCTGCTATCTGTCTTATGTTAATTGCTATTGGTCATTGCATATTAGCATGTCATGTAGTTGCATTAGTAGCTTACTGAGATTTATTCTCACCCCGTTTCTTGTTTCAAATTGTTTTCCTTAACCCCCCCCCCAGGAGGAAAAGGATTAGGATTCGCGGTTCGAGGAGGACGTCGAGAGGATTGAGATTTTGGGGCAGGTTGTTATAGATCGGTTTACATTATTTAAATGTATAACCTTTTGGGATAGTTTTACCACTATTGACGTCATTAAGAATTGTAATATTTTGTATCTTTGGTGTGAGCTTGTGGAGCTTACTCTAGTTGTTTTATGGTGTTGTTAAACTTGGATTTTCCAAACCTTGTATTAAAATCTTTTGGTTCAAAATGGAATTTTTAACTTCTATATTTTAGAGTTTTGGTTTTAAGTCGACGTCCAGCTCGCGTATCCCGGACCCGCGGGTTCGGGGTCGCGACACCCAAGCCCTCTCAACCTCTTTCTTGGGCCGAAATCTTCGAGGAGGCTGAAAAGACCGAAGTTTCGCCCCCTTGTCATGACTCGCCATTGTCTTTGGAGGAGCTACGTGCAGAAGTTTGTCTCTTTACAAGATCCGGTCAAGTGTACCAATCCGACCCGAAGGGTGCAAAGAAAGTCTTTGGGAAGGAACCCGAGCAAGCCGACCTAGACAAAGAAGACCCTATCCTCACTCAACTCAAACAAACCCAAGCCCATATTTCACTATGGTCCCTACTCACCTCCTCCCTAGCCCATCGCCTCATGCTCGAGCAAAACCTCACCGCCACCATGGTACCATCCACTACTACCCCGGAGGACGTCACCCACATGATTGGTAATATCCACTACGGAAATATCATTACTTTCTCGGAGCTAGACAAGCCAGCGTTCGGAGTTGATCATAATGAGCCTTTATACATCACTGTCGAGGTAAATGGCAAGAAAATCCCCCGTGTATTCATTGATAATGGTTCTGCAATTAATATCCTGCCTTCAAGGATGATGGATGTGGTTGGTGTTCATGGTGTTGATTTACGCCCATCCAAGCAAACCATCAAAGCTTATGACTCTACATGTCGCGTCGTGATAGGCGAAGCCACCCTGCCCATTACCATCGGAACAAAGATCTTGCCGACCGACTTCCACGTCATAGACATCCCCGCAACCTTCTCACTCCTCCTTGGCCGGCCATGGTTACATCAGTCGGGCGCTGTCCCATCTTCCCTGCACCAGTGTGTGAAGTTTCAATCTGGTAATGAAGTGACCATCATCTACAGCGACCTCATAACTGCCCAAGGGACGGACACCAAGGGCGTTCCTGTCTTACAGATTCAGCACGGGGAAGAGAGCCGACTCTTCAACGGCTTCGAAATAGTCGCTCAAGCACAGATCTGCACCATCGACCTCACCAAAACAACGGATAAAGTGGCACCTGTTGTCAAGATACTGCGTAATATGGGCTTCATACCGGGGCTGGGGCTAGATAAGAACTTGCAAGGCCCCACAGAATTGGTTGAAGAGGTTGATCATCGAGGGTTGTTCGGTCTAGGATACACCCTTACTCTTGAAGACAAGATGGAGCAACAAAGGATGGATTTGCTTAAAAAGATGAAGCTTCCCTACAAAAAGCCTGAAATGCGGCCATACCGCCTGTCCCTGAATAGCTACTTCGTCAGGGAAGGCGAGGAGTTTTCATGTTTTGAGTTCGTAGAGCCATGGATTGACCACACCGGGAAGTTGCAGAAAGGGTTCGAGATTTTCAGAGATGTGGAATTCGATCGGTCCAACATGAAGCTGACTTACATGGAATATGACAAAGCCACGGGCAGAGTTAGAACCATCAGGCATGAGTACTCCACCAAGGTCGCAGATGACATGGCAGATCAACTTGAAGCCGCAACCCTTGACAAGCCAGCAATAGAAGCCGCAGAAACTCCGAGTTCGACTGAGACGTGGGACGGCCAATATCTTCTTCAACATCTGGGTAATCTGGGGCCGCACGAAGACATGGTTGCCGTCATTGGAGATGATTCTGAGGATAAGGTGGACCCAAGGACATTGGTGGTACCCATGGGGGACAAGCTCAAGAATTGGTGCATCATTGGGGGACCTATAGCTACTCCGGAATTTATGATGGGAACACTGGGGGTTACTCCTTCTCCTGTCGCCACTCCTGCAGCATCTCCTGTCACTCACCCAAAATCCCTGTCCCCAGAGTCTAGTGTTTTACATTTTGAATTTGAGTCTTCCTCTAAGTCTGACGACCCTACGTCTGAAGACTATGATCTTGTTGCAAACGCTATTTTCCCTTTTTCCATGAATGAAACCCTCGACCTTTCCGAGTATCCCTCCATAGTCACTCTTTTAACTGATAAATTAGCTAATAATCAAACTAATGATATACACTTAGTTAATAATGATTCATTAGAAGAGGCAGACACAGACACATTAAATGATGAATACATTAAAGAGATCTCAGAACAGGTTATTAATCAAAAAGAATCTCGAGCCCAAGCTGCCGATGAGGTGTTAACATGAGTGAATTTGGGAACCGAAGCCGAGCCTAAGGAAACGCAGATTGGGAGTTTCTTCAGCGGAGCCGAAAGGGAAGCACTGATTGAGCTACTCAAAGAATATGTGGATGTGTTTGCATGGTCTTATAAGGACATGCCGGGGCTCGACAACTCGATCGTAGAGCACAGAATCCCGGCAGCACCAGACGCTAAGCCAGTCAAGCAGAAGCTGCGCCGCATTAAGCCGGAATGGTCTTTGCAAGTGAAGGAAGAGATTGAGAAGCTACTCTGTGTGGGTTTCATCAGGGTGATCGAGTATCCAACTTGGTTATCAAATCGGGTGACTGTCAAGAAATCCAACGGTAAAGTCAGAGTATGTGTGGATTTTCGGGATCTCAACAAAGCTACGCCAAAGGATGACTTCCCCTTGCCAAATATCGACATGTTGGTGGATGCGACCGCCCACTATGAGGTCAAGTCGTTTGTGGATGGGTTTGCCGGCTATAACCAAATCAAGATGGCCGAGGAGGACCAAGAAAAAACAGCTTTCACCACCCCATGGGGGACTTTTTGCTATACTGTCATGCCATTTGGGCTGAGGAACGCTGGGGCTACCTACCAACGGGCAGTTACGACTTTATTCCACGATATGATCCACAAGGAGATTGAGGTGTACGTGGATGACATGATTATACATTCAAAAGGGTCTGGGGGCCAACACTTGATAGATCTCAGAAAATTCTTCAACAGGTTGAGAGAGCACGCCATGCGTTTGAACCCGACGAAATGCACCTTTGGAGTTCGTAGAGGGAAAGTATTAGGTTACATGGTCACCGAGAATGGGATCGAAGCCGACCCAAGGAAGATTCAAGCCATCCTGGAGATGAAGCCACCCCGCACCGAGACGGAGATAAAAGGATACATGGGACGCCTGCAATACATCAGTCGGTTTATCAATCAGCTGACCACCATCTGCGAACCAATTTTCAAGTTAATGAAGAAAACAGCCAGTGTGGAGTGGGATCATGACTGCCAGATAGCCTTCGAAAGGATCAAACAATATTTGGTGAATACCCCAATCCTGCGCCCGCCGCATAAGGAGAAGCCGTTGCTACTATACTTAACTGTGACAGATACCGCCATCGGAGCCATGTTAGCGCAAGAAGCCAAAGATTCCCGGATTGAGAATGCAGTGTACTTTGTCAGTCGAAAGTTACAAGGTAGCGAGCTCAATTACTCCGCGCTCAAGAAGACCTGCGTAGGCCTAGTATGGGTGGTGACGAAGCTCAAGCACTACATGGTATCCCATCCGATCTTACTAGTCTCGAAAATGGATCCTATCAAGTACCTATTCGATAAACCATCCCTTTCTATGAGACTCGCTAAATGGTCAGTATTCTTGGGAGAGTTCGACATCACTTATGTACCGAGGAAGGCAATCAAGGGGAGGGCAATGGCCGATCAGCTCGCAGACACTCCGAGCACTGAGACAAGAGGACCCGACCCCGAGTTCCCGAATGATGACATTTTCGCAATTGAGGTCGCAGAAAGGTGGCAATTATTCTTTGACGGAGCTGCAAACAAATGAGGGAATGGAGTCGGACTCCTACTTATTGATCCCAAAGATGAGCACACTCCCATAGCCATCAAGCTAAACTTTTCAGCAACCAACAACGCCGCCGAGTATGAAGCGTGTATAGCCGGATTGGATGCCGCCCTAGAACACAACGTGAAAGAGTTAGAAGTGTATAGAGACTCTGCTTTGATTATTAACCAAACGGCAAAGAAATGGAAAACTATTGATCCTTGCCTGCAGCGGTACCAAGGTTACATGGATGAGTTGATGGCACAGTTCAAAGAAGTTACCTTCCATTTCCTGCCGCGAGACAGAAATAGGTTCGCGGATGCTCTAGCGACATTGGCCTCCTTAGGTGAAATTCCAGAAGGAAGGTCCGTGAAACCATTCAGGGTTGGACGAAGGGAGAACCCCGCCTATTGTTGTGAAATCCAGATCAATGCAGAGATAAACGGAGATCAATGGTACGCCCAAATCTACAAGTTCCTTAAGCACGGAGAGATGTCCTTTGACGGAGATGTGAAGGCCAAGAGTCTGCAAGCACTCAAAAGATTGGCGGGGCAGTTTGTGCTGTTAGACGATACTTTGTACAAGAGGCATTACGACGGTCTGTTGCTCTTATGTGTCGACAACAAGAAAGCTGAAGCAATAATGGAAGAAGTACACAACGGGTTGTGCGGATCCCACATGAATGCAAGGATGCTTAGATAGAAGATCACCCGGCTGGGCTATTATTGGATTACCATGGAGACAGACTGTATTTAATGGGTTCGACGGTGTCACAAGTGCCAAGTATGCTCCAACCTCAACCACATCCCCCCACACGAATTGTATAGTTCCACCACGCCTTGGCCATTCGCCACGTGGGGTATAGACATTATTGGGAAGATCTCGCCGGCCGGTAGTAATGGTCATGAATTCGTTCTCGTCACGGTCGACTACTTCACAAAGTGGGTCGAAGCTCAGTCTTACAAGGTGCTGAATTCCAAGAAGGTAGCGCAGTTTATCAAAGAGAACATTATGTGTCGGTATGGGGTTCCTAACCTCATTATATCAGATAATGGCAGTCATTTCGAAGCCGAGTGTGCTCGCTTGCTTGTAGAATTCAAGATCGAACGAAAGAAATCTTCCCCATACTATCCACAGACTAACGGCACGGTTGAGGCGGCCAACAAGACGATAGAGCAGATAATTCGCAAGATGGCTTCGCAAGGACGGGATTGGCCCGAGAAGTTACCATTAGCACTTTGGGGGTACAGAACGTCAGTCCGCACCGCTACTGGAGAGACCCCTTACGCTTTGACATACGGCATGGAGGCAGTGCTCCCTATTGAGTTGGAGGTGCCATCTTTGAGGATCTTGCTCGAGAACCAAGTGAATGAGGTAGAATGGCTTCGTAGTCGCTATGATCAGTTGGCAACGCTCGACGAACGCAGATTGAAGGCCATGGAACACATCCGGGCCTATCAAAGGAGAACGACAAAAGCCTTCAATAAAAAGGTCAAGCCTGTTGACATAAAGGAAGGAGACTTGGTGCTCAAAGCACGCTTACCCAACAAATTCAACCCCCTCGGGAAATAGGCCCCCGCTTAGGTAGGGCCATTTGTAGTACAGAAGATCTTCTCTGGAGGAGCGGTCAGAATGGCAGATTTGGATGGCAACCCGTTCAAGGAACCAGTCAACCTCAGCAAGCTCAGACGCTACTATGACTAGACTCCCCCTCTCGAAAAAAAAAAATAAATAAAAATATTTACTACGCAAAAAGAAGCCCGATAGACTGAAAACCCACAAAGGGCGGTCTATGCAAAATAAGGGTGCGTACAAAGCTCGCTAGATCGAAAACCCGCAAGGGCGGTCTAGGCAAAAGTTAGAGTATTCCCCCTTCTATCTTCCCTTTCTTTAAAATCATTCTAGTCTGACTGGAGTGAACTACGGTGACCTGAGCCCCTTAGTCCTATTTGTAAAAGGGGAACGTAGGCAGCCTTTCAAAAGGTGCGGTCTAAAAAACAAATAAACATCCAAATCTTGTCAAAGCAATAAAGATAGAAGTTGTATTTTTCTGAAAGCAAAAAATTTTATTTCCATAGTCATCGCATGTTAACACTTATTTGATGAGTCTAAGCTTGACATACTTTTTGAATGAATAACCTTTTCTGAAATTGAAACTAAAACAAAAGTAAACTAAATTAAACTAATGTGTCTGCAACGACCATGGAGAGACGCTCGGGATTACTCCTTAGTGCCATTTGTGCCCTCGGTCTCTTTCTTCTTGCTTTGCCCGCGGCGAACCTTCTTCTTGCTAGGATTCTCGCAAAATCTTCTTTCAAACTCGCTAACACCTTTAGCCTTTCCATTAGGAGCCTCTTCGCCCTTCCTCTTCTTTGACGCCCCCGCTTTTTCTCCGCCTCCGTTAGCCACGCTCTTACTCATCCTCCTCTCATAAGCCTCAGCTTCCTTAATTCTCAAGAAAAAACTTGGAGCACAGGATCCCAAAATAGTGCCCCTTAGGGTCTCTAGAGTCTGCTCCGCATGCCTAAGTCTCCCCATATACCAATCCAAATACTCGCGTGGCAGGAAGGTGTTGCTAGAGCGTGTGAGGAAGGTCCTACGACTAAATCCGGCCTCTCCCCACATCTGAGAAAGAAGGACTGAGGCACTATCATCCAACTGAAGTACCCCAAAAGGAAAATCATCTCTCTCCTCGTCCCAACCCTCTGGGATGGTCTGCACCAAACCATACTGACGAAGCACTCTAGAGGGATAGTAAAAGGTAGTCCCAGAAAGGGTCGGAACTTTGATCATGTGAAGTCCCACTTGTTTCTCCCTCACAGAGTGAATGTGCCAATGGGGCACCACCCACTGAATGTCGTCAGTCACCATTTCCGCCAAATACTTTTCCCAACCTTTGAGAGTCATGCCCTCAAACCGCTCCGCCATGCCTCTAATGCGGTGCATCCATGGGGCCACTTTTAGAGAAGCCACCGGTTTATTCACTCGAAGCCTCTCTTGCAACCACATGGTCAAAAGCCTATCACTACCATAAGGCATCCCACCATAAGCCGCAAGATGGGGAATCCCACAGAGCATCTCCCCAAGAATGGCCGGTACAATGTCATAACCTAAGCGAGCCGAATTCACCATGCCCAAACACCCCTCACTAGCAAATCCAACCTCAGAAGGGAAAAGAATAGAGGCAAACAGTCATAGCGCAAGATGGTCCAAGGAACGGTCAGAGGCCACATCCATGTGTATAAAGTGTTGTGGCATCCAAGAAAGGTCGACATAACCGCCCCTAGCATATCTATCAAAGTCATCCGCAGGCGCGCCAAAGGTCATCAACTTGTCCCTCAAGCAAATGAAATCTAAAGGCAAGGCAACTTTACACTTCCCTTCGTAGCCACATAAAGCCGCGATGTCCTCATAAGTGGGTGTTATCTCGTTGAATGAAAAGTTGAAGACATGGAGGGCATTATTCCAAAATTTCTTGCAAGAGGTTCGTATTGGAGTTCATGTGCAAAAGTGACCAAAGACACTTTATCCCACACCGTTCATCAAGTTTCCTACGACTCGAACCAGGAAGTTTGGCAACCCACTTCTCCAAAGAGGTTATAAAGACTTTTTTCTTAAGACTTGTGATCCTAGGCTCTTGATCCATGGCAAAGAGCAAGAAAATTGGCTAAAAGGAACTCAAAAAACTGCTCAAAAGGTTGCTGGTACGTTTTTATGGCTGCAAAGGGTTCATTAAATAGGGTACGGACTCCCACTCTTGCCAGGAAAAGGAAAACCGGAGGCGGCGCAGGATATGGCCACGCAGCCAACATTGCCCCTGGCCCCGCGGCCGATATTGTCCTTGGCCAGGCGGCCAACTTCATCCTAGGCCACGCGGCCAACATTGCTCCGGATCTTGCCATGGCCAGGCGGCCAACATTGCTCTGGGCCTCGCCATGGCCATGCGGCGAACATTGCTCCATGCAGAAATCCAATTTGTTTCTTCCCACTCCGTGACGGATCCATGCAACTACGTACCTGCCCCGTCCCGTGGCTCATGCATTGTATAAAATTAGGAACATTTGTAAAATAACTAGTTTGCACAAGTAGACTCCCACAATAAAATTGCATTTTAGAACATAATATACATACATGCATTTTGTACATCTGTTCTATACATACATATCCCCCTGCTCTCTACTAGCTGACAGTGTAGGAAATAAAGATGGAAAGATGAGCCCCGCCTAGTCAGAATCCTCCTCCGTGGTGTCTCCACGCCGCGCTAAAGCCCGAGAGCTACCGGCACCCGAACTCTGTCCCCGGACCACTCGACCACCAGTGTGAGAAGAGCCCGCACCGTTCGGAGACCGCTTGCGATGCTGGGGTGATGCAACGTCGTCCCTCTGACAAGTACATGAATGGTACGCCTCCCTCAGTAAGCGCATCAACACGTTCTCCCGCCGAGCTGAACGGATATATGCCTCCCGAGTCACCTGAAATGGAAGCCAAGGCAAATGATTACAATGTAGAAAGAAATAGGTGTGTGCAAACATGACTAATATAAAGCACAAAGCCGTACCCCAGCGTCGGGCGGAGGAATGAATGTCTCCTCAACGAGATCTGCGTCAGTCGGCTCCAAGCTAAGCTCCACCTCCCGACCGCCCCTCATCACTCTCACACTACTCGAGCGAAGGGGAATATCAACCAAAGGTCTACTCCTACCTACATAACGGGCCGAGCTCGATCCATCTCCCGATAACATCCTAGCCCGAACCTGAGGGCTGATCAGCCGTGTCCGCACGTAGCCGGCATAGTCATCACTCCCTCTGTAATGCTCTGCCGGAGTGGGAGCCAAGAAAGTCGCCAACCTCGCGGGACGGAGCATATCCCGAGGAGGGTCATAAGGAGCCCACGGTAACGCACCAGCCCTGTGCTGACGAACCACCCTCTCTCCGAGATACATGGCCTCCCCGGTGAGACCCACAAGCAGAACCCTAGAAGCGGTCAAATCCACTACATAGGGACCCACCGAAGCCTCATTGGTCGGGCTCCATGGGAGGAGCCCTGTTGCCCTTGCACCAGTACGACATGATAGGAACAACCTTGTTGGTACTCATCACCAACTGAAAAGGGGCGACACCGAAGACCTCGTACACCCAAGCCTGTGCATATAATGAGAGAGACATTTCAGACCAAAAGATAGAAAAAAGATCTCAACAAATGAAAAGAAGGGTAGTCAAGAGCGTACCTCAAAGGCGAACTGGAACCCGTCAAAGGCCGACGAGCAGCAATGGTCCAAAGCCCGGTAAATCTCAGCCAAACCAGCTCCACCCCAAGAAATCCCACCGACTAAGTCCAAGTCCATAAGAGCCCCTAGCAGTGAGTACCGACAGACAGTAGCCCCACTGGGAAACAAAATCTCTGAAAAGCTGTACCATAAGAACAGCCGGACCAAGCAATCCAAATCATATTCCCCCATACTAAAGGCCTTAATAGCCACCTCCACCAAGCAATTCACCTTCCCGGCCTCTACTCCATAACCCTTGACACCTCCTCCCAGGTCGGTGTCGACTCCCAGCAGAGCCTGTCTATAGTCCCGTCGCTCCGCCAAGCTCTCATCAAAAGGCAAAGGGGTACCAGTAAACCTCAACCCTGTGATGGCCGCGAAATCCGTCGGCGTGATGGTAATCTCTCCCCAACTGAAGTGGAAGGTATGGGTAGTATCCTACCAGAACTCCCGGCACACCTCTATCACCGCTGCCACCTTCAGGGTAGCCCCGACCATGCGGACACTGTCAAAGAATGGGCCAAAGCCCATAGCCTCGATCCGAGCACGCAAACCGCCCGGTCCCTCCGGCAGGGACGCCCATAGTTTGCCCACAGTCACTGTGGACCCACGAGCCTTGATCCTCTGCAGGTAAACACAGCACATGTATGTTACCATTCTAGCAATTTAAATTCTAGCATTCCATTATTCTAGCATTTCATATTATGTGGATAAAACATACAAATGTGCGAGAAGGAGGGGAATGAAAATTCGAAATTTACCTCTCGCGTCTCCGGATGCCCCATCGACCAATGACGCTCAGAGTCGATGTAAAAATCGTAATCTTGGTCGAACGTAGACCGCAGCAGATTATCGCGATAATTCCGAGTCGCGGCTCGTGGTCTCAAACCGCCCCGTGGAATCAAGGGCGCCGCTTCAAAGCCCGCTCCTGGGTCAGCCCTTACATTTCCTCCGCCCTGAGCATTACCGTGCCCCTCTCCTTGTTGCTCTTGTTGTGGAAGCATATACCCACCTTGGCCTGGGAAATCCCTAAATAACGCCTCATTGATCCAATCTGCCATAGCTTCAAGAGATATATGAAATGAAGTCTCCAAGATTATCAAAATCCAAACTTTCTCTCTCTAAAAACCCAATTTTCTCTCTCTAACTCGTTAACAATGGAGGAAAGGAGAAGAAGAAAGAAGAAAAGAAGAAGAAGAGGGAAGGTGTCTGTTGATGTGACCAAGGAGTCAGCCCGTCGGCATCCTTGGCCACGCGGCCACTTTTGCCCTTGCAACCCCAGCCGTCAGATCAGCGATCCGTGTGAAAGAGATCTGACCACTCAGCGGTCTTGGCCACGCGGCCACTATTGCAATTTAGTGTGTTTGGCCACGCGGCCAACCTTGTCCCTTCAGATAAAATTCCACTTTGGTCCCTGATCTTTTCCCTTTGATTCATCTTAAATGCCCTTAGCACAATTTTGACTGATATTCGTTACCTTTGGGTGCGGAAAGCCCCTTAAAATTTCCATTCTTCACCGAATATTTGCTTAGGATTTGTATGGTTGTAGAGACTTCGGCGCCTCTATAACATACCATCCTAGATCGATCGTGATTGGCAGAAGCCTGACGTTTCTGTTTGCGAGAGATCCAGCATCTATTATTAAGATCCGTATGGTTGTAGAGACTTCTACGCCTCTATGACATACGCATCCTAGATCGATCGCGATTGGTAGAAGCCTCGGCGTTTCTGTTTGCGAGAGGTCCAGCATCTATTATTAGGGTTCGTATGATTATAGAGACTTCGGCGCCTCTATGACATACGTATCCTTGATCGATTGTGATTGGCAGAAGCCTCGGCGTTTTCTGTTTGCGAGAGATCCAGCATTTATTATTAGAACTTGCATGATCATAGAGACTTCGGCGCCTCTATGACATACGTATCCTTGATCGATCGTGGTTGGCAGAAGCCTCGGCGTTTTCTGTTCGTGAGAGATCCGACATCTATTACTTTAGCGCAATCGGCAGGAACCCTGGCGATCCTGATTTCGTTTACCATTCCATCTTGGGATTATTTAGACAACGTAGTCTTTAATTTTCCCAAATAACTTCATTGCTTACAAATGTTCGTTCTTCATGCAGGATAGAGCCCGTAGGTTTATTATCCCTAGCAGAAGTCCGATGGCTCGTCTTTCCCTAATAGCTCTGAACTACGACCGGCTTGATTCCTCGGAGGATACGTAGGAAACCTGAAAAGGTCCAGCCACCCGACCGACGCGGTCATCTCTCATCCCCAGCAGGTGCATTTTGTAACGACCCCAAAATTCGTTTTATTTATTTTAATATTTATTTTATATTTTGATAAATTTAATTTAAAATTATGTGCGCATTTTATGTGTTGCATCATCTTATATGAATTTGCACATCTTATTTGACTATTTGTGTTAGTTAAAATGTTAGTAGTAAAGTTTATTTTGGGAGTTAGTTGAGTTAGTGGAATTATATGGGGGCTTTAATGAAAGTGGGAGTTGAGGGGTTAATTGATAAAATTTGAAGCTTGGGTGATTTAATTGTGAACTTGGGATAAAGATTAGTTAGTCATCACCTCTTCATCCCTCCCTCCCCTATGTTTGCATCACCACTTTCCTTAGCAATTTCCCTGAGAATTTCCATTGTTGTGAAGAGAAGAAAGTGAAGGTAAGGTTTTGTTCTTATTAATTTTCCTTCTTTTAATTTACTACTCCATTTTCAAATCTAATTACATATAAATGATCAGGGTGTTGAATAGAGTATATCTACCGATCCATATTATTTTTCTTGACATCTTTTCCGGAAAATAGGTAAGTTACTAATCCCCCTTTAAATGTTAAAATGGTCATAAGTATGCTTTATATGCTGTATATGTGTTAAAACAATGTTTTGGTATGTTTATTTATACTTGTAATTTTGGGACAAAGGGAGTAGTATGAAATGGTTATTGTTGGTGTTAGTATTGTTCTTAGGCTAAGTTTTATGCCTTTGTGTAAGTTGAAATGTTAAGAGTGATAAGTATTGGTGATTTTAGGTTGTGAAACAAAAGGAGTGAAATTTGGTTTAGATTTTAGGCCTGCCGGATGATGTGGGCGGCCGCCCAAAAATGGGCGTGCGGCCGCACATCTATCTGAAGGTTTTTCTTCATGGAACAGGGCACTTTGGGCGGCCGCACAGCCCAGTTTGGGCGACCGCCCAGTTGTCTGAAAAAGTTTGGAGTTTTCAAATCCAAGGGATTTAGAGGTCAATCTTGGTCTAGTTTTTGGGTAGTGTCCTAAAGTACTTAGATGATTGTTGTGGATCACTAAAGTGGTAGAATTGGTTCCTTTGTGGACACAAGTGTTGTGAAATGTTAGTGATTGATTATGTGAACATTGTTGAGCACTTTGTGATGTGTTGAATAATTCATCTTCTTGATGTGTTTGGCATGGTTCCCTACATTGGAATCATTGTCCCTGGTTGTTGTTTAAGCAAGTATTTCTTTGTGGTGCTTGCGTGTAAAGTCCAGCTGGTACTTTTGTGTGTGTTGGGCAGTGATAGGGATTATAATGGTCTCCGAGCCAAGTACATTATAAGGCTCCTATCATTGGTTTCCCATTTTTAAACCCCTTCCTTAGGCCAAAGGTTGGGCACTTTGGGTTATGACTTTGTGTCATTTTCCCCCCGTTGTTGTTGTTGTTGTTTGGTTTCGGAACCCGTTTCAGCTCTTCGATGCTGCTCAGTTGATGCCTCTCAGATGGCTATGGTTTGGTTTGAGAACCTTGGCTCAGTATCCATGTATGAGTGTTCATTTCCGCTTTATGTGTTGCATGATGAGTTGGTCGTTATTTCCAACCGGTATGGGACGGTTGGCGATAGGGAGCCTCTCATATTATGTGCTGTGTGCTATATGATCATTTGTGGCATTGTTCCTTTATGTTTATCATATGAGCATGTAATGTAGTTGCATTTTAGTAGCTTACTGAGATTTATTCTCACCCTTATTTGTTTACTGTTTTAGATAAGAAGGAGCCCAGGGGATAGTTTACACACACAGGGAGGACGTCGAGGAGATCTTTGGGTAAGACGTTTTGGGAAAGGTTGAGTAAGTAAAGGATACATTATGTAAATGTAATACCTTTTGGGGTAGTATACCCGTGACTTGGTTGTATCATCTCTTCTAGTAGATCTTTGTGTTTGTAAATAAGTAAGTAAGTGAAGTTGTATCCAAGTGGCTTAGTACTTGTTTGTGAAAGTTGTTTTGTGACTTGAAGTCATGTTTTAGTATTAAGTTGGTTGTGTGAACCTTTTTATAGAAAGTATATTTCGAAAATTTTTCTTAAAAATGTTTTATGACGTCTTCCGTGCGTGTCCCGGACGTGGGGCCAAGTAGGACCACGGGTCGGGGCGCGACAGTTGGTATCAGAGCTAGGTTGTAGATGGTCTAGAATGACTAAGTGACCTAAGAGGGTAGTTGAGTATGGAGTGAGTAACGTTGAGTGTTTTATGCAGGTGCTCAGTAAAAATGCCGGAACATGAGGGTGAACAGTCTGGTACTGCAGGCCAGGGTAATGTAAGGGAAGAGGCTCGAGCTATGTTTCAAGGGATGTTTGAGGCTGCAATGAAAACCATCCATGATCAGAGACAGGGAGGAGAGCATGCACCTCCGAGGTATGGTCTAGAACAGTTTTTGAAGATGAAACCAACCGGCTATGATGGTGAACCAGATGTGACCAAAGTTGAGAGATGGATCGAGTCTATGGAAAAGATATTTGATGTCTTAGTTTGTACTGATGAAGATCGAGTTAGGTTTGCTACCTACAAGTTAAGTGGAGCTGCGGAGTATTGGTGGAGAACATTGAAGGCTAGTTGGGATGAAGCTCATGTACCTTATACTTGGGCAAATTTTCTGAGGAAGTTCAAGGAACATTTTATTCCAAGGGTGGATCAAGACCGGAAGGAAGTGGAATTTCTTAGCTTGGAACAGAATACAATGTCGGTGGCTCAGTATGCAGCCAAGTTCACAGAGTTATCAAGGTATTGTACTCATTTAATCGTAACAGAAGAGAGAAAGGCAACAAGGTTTGTGAAAGGGTTAAAGACAGTGATCCGAACTCAATTGGTATCCCACAAGCTACAAGAATTTCAAGATGCAGTTGATCGAGCTTATCAAGTGGAGCACGACATTGAAGAACACAAGAGGAAGGTGGAATTAACAAGTGCTGGAAGGCAAGGTAGACCACAACCACAAAGGAATGATAATCGTGGAGGACAAGGGACTTCAACCCCATTTAGAGGACAACCACAAGGGCAACCGAGTGTTAGAAATCAAGGTAATTTCTCCGGGGGTCAAAGCAAGAGAGTATGTAATTATTGTCAGAAGGAAGGGCACAGTGAGGAGCGGTGTTGGAAGAAACAAGGAAAGTGTTTGAATTGTGGGCAACTTGGCCATTTTCAGAGAAATTGCCCGAGATTGGGGAGTCAACCATCGGGGAGTGGTGTTGGATCATCTCAGGGTCAGAAAAGGGATGCTTCAGGAAAACCAAAGGTTCAAGGTCGTGTGTTTGCAATCAATCAACAACAAGCTTCGGATGCTTCCAACGTAATTGGAGGTATAATTTCTATGTCCAGTTTGAGGGCACGTGCACTTATAGACCCCGGCTCATCGCATTCATATGTTTCTGTGTCTTTTGCATCTCGATTGCATTCTTCCTTTGAGTCTTTGCCTTATGTGCTAGAAGTGTCGACTCCTATGGGAAATTGTTTGATAGCTGACAAGGTGTTGCGTGATTGTGATGTGCATATTAGTGAGCATGTTTTACTTGCTGATCTAGTCATTTTGCCATTGCAAGACTTTGATGTTATTTTGGGTATGGATTGGTTAAGTAAATATCATGCCTCTGTTGATTGTTTTAAGAAAGTGGTTACGTTTTCTATCCCTAGTGTGCCTGTGTTTACTTTTGAGGCAACTTCTTTGGGTAAGGGAATTCGTATTATTTCGTATGTGAAAGCTAGGAGGCTATTGCACCGTGGTTGTGAGGGGTATTTGGCTTGTGTTTTGGATACTACTAAAAAGTCTCCTAAAGTAGAAGATGTGAATGTTGTTAAAGAGTTTCCTGATGTGTTTTCTTCTGAATATTCTATGCCTCCCGATAGAGAGATCGAGTTTGGTATTGACTTGATTCCAGGTACTACCCCTATATCTGAAGCACCTTATAGAATGGCCCCAGCTGAACTAAAAGAATTGAAGGTGCAATTGCAAGAGTTACTTGATCGGGGATTCATCCGTCCTAGTGTGTCACCGTGGGGAGCTCCTGTATTGTTTGTCAAGAAGAAAGATGGGTCTTTGAGACTGTGCATCGACTACAGGAAGCTGAATCAGGTAACTGTAAAGAATAAATATCCTCTACCTCATATTGATGACTTGTTTGATCAACTCCAAGGGTCAGTCGTCTTTTCAAAGCTTGACTTGAGGAGTGGGTACCATCAGTTAAAGATCCGTTCTGAGGATATTTCTAAGACTGCTTTCCGTAGTAGGTATGGTCATTACGAGTTTCTTGTTATGCCTTTCGGGTTGACTAATGCTCCAGCTGTTTTCATGGATATGATGAATCGGGTTTTCAAGCCTTATCTTGACACCTTCGTGGTTGTATTTATTGACGATATTCTTGTGTATTCCAAGTCTAAGGAGGAGCACGAGCAACACTTGCGAATGGTTCTATCTGTTCTTCGTGAGAAGCAACTGTTTGCGAAATTCAGTAAGTGTGCTTTTTGGCTCGAGGAAGTGTCTTTTCTGGGGCACTTGGTTTCTAATAGAGGAATATCCGTATATCCTTCCAAGATTGAAGCTATTGTGAATTGGAAGAGGCCTGAATCAGTTACGGAGATTCGAAGTTTCTTGGGTCTAGCCGGGTATTATAGAAGATTTATCGAGGGGTTTTCTAAAATTGCTACTCCATTGACTCAGTTGACTCGAAAGAATGTACCGTATCTGTGGGATGACAAGTGCCAAGCTAGCTTTGAAGAGTTGAAGAAGAGGTTGACTACAGCTCCTATCCTTGCGCTTCCTAATGGTAATGATGATTTGGTAATTTATAGCGATGCTTCTAAAGAAGGCCTCGGGTGTGTGTTAATGCAAAACGGAAGGGTGATTGCGTATGCTTCGAGAAAGTTGACTCCGAGTGAGCAAAATTATCCTACCCATGACATGGAGTTAGCTGCGATTGTTTTTGCGTTGCACAAGTGGAAACACTATCTGTACGGAGCCAAATTTGAGATTTTTACCGATCATCAAAGTTTGAAGTACCTTTTCTCCCAAAAAGAGTTGAATAACAGGCAAAGAAGATGGATGGAGCTATTGAAGGATTATGATTGTACTATCTCTTATCACCCGGGTAAAGCAAATGTGGTAGCGGATGCCATTAGCCGGAAATCTTTTATGGCTTCATTGATGGTGCGTGAATGGAAGATGTTAGAGGATGCTCGAGATTGGGATCCTTGTGAGTCAAAGCATGGAGCTATTTTTGCGAGTATTCAAGTATTACCAGTTTTGATTCAACAAATAAAGGAAGCTCAGAAGGATGATCCGGAGTTGGTGAAAATAGCGGATAAAATCGAAGATGGAAAATTTGAGGATTTCTCCCTTAATTCCGAAGGAGTGTTAATTTTCAGAGGTCGGTTATGTGTGCCTTGCGTGGATGGGATTAAACGCCAAGTTCTTGGTGAAGGCCACAAGTCGAGATATACGATTCATCCCGGGAGTACGAAAATGTATCAAAATTTGAGGCAACACTTTTGGTGGAATAATATGAAGAGAGAGATAGCGGATTATGTATCTAAATGTTTGACATGTCAACAAGTGAAAGCTGAACATCAAAGGCCTGCGGGGTTACTTCAACCGTTAGAGATTCCGGAATGGAAGTGGGAACATGTTACTATGGATTTCGTGACGGGATTACCTCGCACTCGAAGAAGGTTTGATGCAGTTTGGGTGGTTGTGGATAGATTGACAAAGTCTTCTCATTTTCTACTTATTGAGATTAGTTACTCGATGGAGAGGCTTGCGACTTTGTATATAAGTGAGATTGTGAGATTGCATGGTGTCCCGGTGAGTATTGTGTCTGATCGTGACCCCAGATTTACATCTCGGTTTTCGCAAGCGTTTCAGAAGGCTTTGGGTTCAGAGTTGAAGTTCAGTACAGCTTTTCATCCCCAGATAGATGGGCAGTCAGAGAGGACTATTCAGATTCTCGAGGATATGTTGCGAGCTTGCTCAGTTGATTTTTCAGATTCTTGGGATTCTCATTTACCTCTCGTGGAATTTGCCTATAACAACAGTTTTCAGTCAAGTATTGGGATGGCCCCGTATGAAGCTTTGTATGGGAGGAAATGTCGGTCTCCAATTTGTTGGGATGAAGTGGGAGAAGCAAAAATTTGGGGTATTGATATGGTGAACAAGTCAGTTGAGGAGGTTAAGCTTCTCCGAGATCGTTTGAGTACCGCTCAGAGTAGACAGAAAAATTATGCCGATCACCGGAGGCGAGATCTCGAGTTTGAAAAGGGTGACTTTGTGTTTTTGAAGGTTTCACCTAAAGTGGGAATTCGAAGGTACGGGAAGAAAGGCAAGTTAGCACCGAGGTACATTGGCCCATTCGAGATTTTGAGTAGAGTTGGTGATAGAGCGTATCGTCTTGCGTTACCTCATTCTCTTGATAAGATCCATAATGTTTTTCATGTCTCGATGCTTCGGAAATATGTGTATGATCCTTCTCATGTCTTGTCCGAGGTTCCCGAGGATATTGAACCGAGTATGTCTTACGAGGAGCATCCGGTCCAAGTTATTGATTCGAAAGTTCAAGAGTTGCGAACTAAGAGTATTCCCCTTGTTCGAGTTGTGTGGAGAAATCATAACGTGGAAGAGTCGACTTGGGAGCTTCGGGAGGAGATCGAGAGGAAGTATCCCTGGTTGTTTGAGGGTTGAGGTAAGCAATCCTAAAATTCGGGTCGAATTTTCTTTAAGGGGGAGTGAGTGTAACGACCCCAAAATTCGTTTTATTTATTTTAATATTTATTTTATATTTTGATAAATTTAATTTAAAATTATGTGCGCATTTTATGTGTTGCATCATCTTATATGAATTTGCACATCTTATTTGACTATTTGTGTTAGTTAAAATGTTAGTAGTAAAGTTTATTTTGGGAGTTAGTTGAGTTAGTGGAATTATATGGGGGTTTAATGAAAGTGGGAGTTGAGGGGTTAATTGATAAAATTTGAAGCTTGGGTGATTTAATTGTGAACTTGGGATAAAGATTAGTTAGTCATCACCTCTTCATCCCTCCCTCCCCTATGTTTGCATCACCACTTTCCTTAGCAATTTCCCTGAGAATTTCCATTGTTGTGAAGAGAAGAAAGTGAAGGTAAGGTTTTGTTCTTATTAATTTTCCTTCTTTTAATTTACTACTCCATTTTCAAATCTAATTACATATAAATGATCAGGGTGTTGAATAGAGTATATCTACCGATCCATATTATTTTTCTTGACATCTTTTCCGGAAAATAGGTAAGTTACTAATCCCCCTTTAAATGTTAAAATGGTCATAAGTATGCTTTATATGCTGTATATGTGTTAAAAATGTTTTGGTATGTTTATTTATACTTGTAATTTTGGGACAAAGGGAGTAGTATGAAATGGTTATTGTTGGTGTTAGTATTGTTCTTAGGCTAAGTTTTATGCCTTTGTGTAAGTTGAAATGTTAAGAGTGATAAGTATTGGTGATTTTAGGTTGTGAAACAAAAGGAGTGAAATTTGGTTTAGATTTTAGGCCTGCCGGATGATGTGGGCGGCCGCCCAAAAATGGGCGTGCGGCCGCACATCTATCTGAAGGTTTTTCTTCATGGAACAGGGCACTTTGGGCGGCCGCACAGCCCAGTTTGGGCGACCGCCCAGTTGTCTGAAAAAGTTTGGAGTTTTCAAATCCAAGGGATTTAGAGGTCAATCTCGGTCTAGTTTTTGGGTAGTGTCCTAAAGTACTTAGATGATTGTTGTGGATCACTAAAGTGGTAGAATTGGTTCCTTTGTGGACACAAGTGTTGTGAAATGTTAGTGATTGATTATGTGAACATTGTTGAGCACTTTGTGATGTGTTGAATAATTCATCTTCTTGATGTGTTTGGCATGGTTCCCTACATTGGAATCATTGTCCCTGGTTGTTGTTTAAGCAAGTATTTCTTTGTGGTGCTTGCGTGTAAAGTCCAGCTGGTACTTTTGTGTGTGTTGGGCAGTGATAGGGATTATAATGGTCTCCGAGCCAAGTACATTATAAGGCTCCTATCATTGGTTTCCCATTTTTAAACCCCTTCCTTAGGCCAAAGGTTGGGCACTTTGGGTTATGACTTTGTGTCATTTTCCCCCCGTTGTTGTTGTTGTTGTTTGGTTTCGGAACCCGTTTCAGCTCTTCGATGCTGCTCAGTTGATGCCTCTCAGATGGCTATGGTTTGGTTTGAGAACCTTGGCTCAGTATCCATGTATGAGTGTTCATTTCCGCTTTATGTGTTGCATGATGAGTTGGTCGTTATTTCCAACCGGTATGGGACGGTTGGCGATAGGGAGCCTCTCATATTATGTGCTGTGTGCTATATGATCATTTGTGGCATTGTTCCTTTATGTTTATCATATGAGCATGTAATGTAGTTGCATTTTAGTAGCTTACTGAGATTTATTCTCACCCTTATTTGTTTACTGTTTTAGATAAGAAGGAGCCCAGGGGATAGTTTACACACACAGGGAGGACGTCGAGGAGATCTTTGGGTAAGACGTTTTGGGAAAGGTTGAGTAAGTAAAGGATACATTATGTAAATGTAATACCTTTTGGGGTAGTATACCCGTGACTTGGTTGTATCATCTCTTCTAGTAGATCTTTGTGTTTGTAAATAAGTAAGTAAGTGAAGTTGTAGCCAAGTGGCTTAGTACTTGTTTGTGAAAGTTGTTTTGTGACTTGAAGTCATGTTTTAGTATTAAGTTGGTTGTGTGAACCTTTTTATAGAAAGTATATTTTGAAAATTTTACTTAAAAATGTTTTATGACGTCTTCCGTGCGTGTCCCGGACGTGGGGCCAAGTAGGACCACGGGTCGGGGCGCGACACATTTTCCCCAGCAGAAGACTTTTTTCCCCATCAGAGGACAGTCATTCCCAATTTCCATCAGATTTGAACTACGTTTGGCTTGATTCCTCCGCGGATACGTAGGTCGCCTCTCAAGGTTCAGCCGTTCCCTTACCTTTCATCTGTTTTGGAACTCATGTTTCAGATGGATCCTTCTTTTATCGTCGACCCCACATTGCCTTGCAAGAAGCGTCGCCGAGGGGCTACTGTTAGTACCCGACCTGAAAATGAGTTTATTAGGACTTTCCCAAAAATACAAGGACTTTATAGGAATTAGAAACCTTGCAAAGACTTGTCCCGGTTTCCCAAAATATCTCATTTATGACAAAATCTATCAAATTAGGTAGTAAATGGTTTCCTTAAAACCATGCAGAAACCCTAGCTTAAGAATCAAGTCAACCGGCATCCTTGGCCACGCGGCTAACCTTACTGCGCGTTGATCTTGGCCACGCGGCCACTATTGTCACCGGCTTCAACCATGGCCAGGCGGCCAACCTTGCGCTGGATGATCCTGACCGTCAGATCTTCCCATCAGTTTACTATATAAACCAATCCCATGCTATTGGTTTAAGGATCCGATTTTGAGAGCTCTAAGTCCGAGTTTTGGAGTTCTTAAACACTATTTTGCTCTCTAATTAACATTCAAACACTCAAGAAGATCCAAGGTTTATTTCTTGCCAACATAGGTAAGTTTTCTAACTTTTTCTTCGTGTTCTTGCATTATTTTTAATGTAGATCTTTTATATTCATGTTCGTACATGTTTATTCATAGTTTCTTCATATTCTTTGCATGCTCATTCATATGTGCATAATATGTTCTTCGCATGTTCTTTGTGTTCATAGATTAAAACCTTATTTACGCTATATTTAGGGTTGCGATCTTCATAATTACATGTTATTTCATAGCCGATGATGATCGAGGGTTCATCAACCCGAGGATGATCTAGGAACTATTTCTAAACCCTAAGCTTTAGGTAATTCTCCCCTCGTTATGCATGATCCTGATTCTTCTGCCTATTCTAATTCTCTGCGAACTACGCTGACCTGAGCTTCTCACATTGAGAGGAACGTAGGCAATCTTCGGATCCGGTCTAAATCACTAACACACTACATACACCGCATCATGATAGAAAGACCGATCAATTCGGGCAATAGGAGTGATAACGTCCAATATTCTTCTCTTGTTGTAATTTGACCCCCGACCCCACTAAAAATGCTTTTTTCAATGTTTTGGCTTTAATTAAAACGGCGTGGCGACTCTCATAATTTTAATGTCGTTAAGAATATTCCTTTTGTAAATAAAAATAATCACAAGATACTTCCCATGCGTCGCTTCATCGGAAAGGGGTATTCACAACTTGCCATGTTTACACATGCACCCGTGCACCCCGCAATGTTAATACTTGTACTTTGTTGATACTTGTACTTTGTATATACCTTGTATCCTTGTACCTTTGTTATTTTCGCCTTAGTATTAGGGTCAAACAAAACTCTGCTATGCTCCCTTGTACATTATTTTCCTTCTCCTGCATTGCATTGCATAGCATCATTCAAACATTCAAAACTTCTCTCTTTTCTCCTAAAAAAGAATTAGTTTCTTGCCACACACTACCACTAGTCCGTGTCAGCACTGCACAGGTCCCTACTACCCGGAGTATTCGATGTGCAGGAATTTGTGCGCTACTGCCTCACATTTTTCGAGTCACTCGTCTACTCCACTCACCGTGTACGTTCCGCGAGTGGTGGGAACCTTTAACCTAACCCGTGTCAACCCACACATAGAGATTATGACACTTCTCGGACCACCCATTTAGGATGTAAATAAATGCAAAACTTTTTGCAAAATAAAATGTGCATTGCATCTAGGCGACCTCTAAGGTCCATCGCTCATCCGTTGGGCCATCATTACGATCCATTTGGGTCTACCCTTCACCTTCGACCGCCTAGGTCAACCTTCTCAACCTTTGACCGCCTAGGTCAACCTTCTCAACCTTTGACCCCCTAGGTCAACCCTTACCAACTTTTGACCTCATAGGTCAACCTTATCCGCCTTTGACCCCTTAGGTCAACCTTTGACCTCCTAGGTCACCTTTGACCGCCTAAGTCAACCTTCTCAACCTTTGACCCCCTAGGTCAACCTTTGACCGCCTAGGTCAACCCTCTGAACCTTTGACCTCCTAGGTCAACCTTTGACCCCCTAGGTCAACCTTATCAACCTTTGACCGCCTAGGTCAACTTTATCTACCTTTGACCCCCTAGGTCAACCCTTACCAACTTTTGACCTCCTAGGTCAACCTTATCCGCCTTTGACCCCTTAGGTCAACCTTTGACCTCCTAGGTCAACCTTTGACCGCCTAGGTCAACCTTCTCAACCTTTGGCCCCCTAGGTCAACCTTTGACCGCCTAGGTCAACCCTCTGAACCTTTGACCTCCTAGGTCAACCTTTGACCCCCTAGGTCAACTTTCTCCGCTCTTGACCCCCTTAGGTTAACCTTTGACCCCTAGGTCAACCTTCTCCGCTCTTGACCCCCTTAGGTCAACCTTTGACCCCCTAGGTCAATCTTATCCGTTTAAGTCAACCTTTGACCCCTAGGTCAACCTAATTTGTCTTTTAACCTCTTAGGTCAACCTTTGACCCCCTAGGTCAACTTTGTCCGCTCTTGACCTCCTTAGGTCAACCTTTGACCCCTAGGTCAACCTTATTCGTCTAAATTAACCTTTGACCTCTTAGGTTGACCCTTGACCTCCTAGGTCAACCTTATCACCTTCGACCTCTTAGGTCAGCCCTCGACCTCTTAGGTCACCTTTTTTTTTTTTTTTTTTTTTTGGAAACCAGGGCGGCACCTGGGAGGATTTTATTAATTAAAAATAAATAAAATTACAAGAGGGGGACAACCACCCGACTTAATGCCGGATATGGAGCCGGACCTCGAAGTCCAATAAATAAGACAAAGCCTCAAAAGGTAAAGCCATCTAAAAACTAAAATCCTAAAAAAATTAAACCATAAAATGATCCTCACATTACCATTTGTAGCCCATACATGAGTCTTCAACATCATCAACCCAAGCTTCATATGCATAACCCATGAGTCCACCATACAAGCCCAAAATCCGATCCAAAACCAGTCCAAAAGATAAGTCCAACCGTGCCCCATAGCCCAGAAAACCGACCGGTCCATATCCACGACCCGCTCGGCCCCAACCAGCCCGCTCGACCGCGCAAGAACCAAGAATCGGCCGTGCACTATTAGACTCAAAATCCATATTTCTGTAATCCTTCCCTCGGCCGCGGCAAGACCTCCATTCGTCCGAGCAAAATGCATCTGCTCGGCCGAGTCATATATGGTGCTCGGCCGAGCACCCCCTTCTTTCGACATAGCAACCACCATCATCAAAGCGTAAAGCGTCCAATACACCTCTAGGAAGATCCCGAGTCGTATTATATACCCTCTGATTCCCATGGATATGCGCCTCTGCAGCCAATCTGTCTGCCACTCCGTTCGCTTGACGAAGGACATGTTCTAAACCATAACCTCTTACGAATACCGAACAATCCCGGATTTCATACGTGTATTGCCAAGGACTTTGAAATTTACCTTTTAAAATGTTGACAGCCACCAAAGAATCAGAAAGAACCATCACTGACTGCAACCCCCACTGACGACACATGCACAAACCATCACGAAGTGCGAAAATCTCAGCTTGCATGTTTGTGCCCATGCCATAAAAATGAGAAAAGGCAAACACCATAGCCCCTTTACAATCCCGAACTATACCTCCCCCTGTGCAAACACCATGAACTGCAGAACCATCCGTATTAAGAGTATAAAAATGCGACTTACCAGGTTCCCACCTTAAGTATCTTCTCGGCCGAGTCTTATGCGGAGCAATCTTAAGACCAAGGTTCTCCAACAAAATGCATTCCTCCCTTCTTGGTGCCCCCTTCGGAACTAGGAAAGAACACATCTCATTAAGAGAATGCTTGACCCCATCAACAATCTTTGCACTGTTCATAATGCTCCCATCAAAGACCGCCTTACACCTAGCCTTCCAAATCTCCCAACAAGAAAACATCATAATGCCCATACGGACTAAACCAATTTGACGGCGCTTTGATTGACCCCCACACCAAACATCCCATAAATGTGGCAAATCACTATAAATATGAGGGAAAGGGAAGAATCTTACCCAATGCCTCCATACCGACTGAGCCATGTCCGACTGCAACAAAAGATGATCTAGAGTCTCCCTTTGACCACCACCCGGACAACAAACACATCGAGACGGAATGTGAAATCCCCGGGATTCCAACTTAGCATCCACCGGTAGACCATCATGCATGACTTTCCACCAGAATCCACTAACCTTTGTTGGGATATTGGGATGCCAAATTTTAGCACCCCATTCCACCAAAGGACTCCTAACCCGAATATGCTCCCACCAAGCAGCAGTCTCAAAATCCCCAGTTTTAGTCAAGGTAAAAACTACCCTATCAGGGGCATCATCGACAACACGAACCCTTCTCGCAGAGTCTCGCAACTCATCCGGTATAAACTGAATGAATTCATCAAGAATAGGAATGCCATCACGTACCAACAGATTGTGATCTTCGGGTCTAGGTCCTCCAAGACGAACCCCACACCAATTATCAGCCCAAAATTTCACCTCCCCACGGCCAACCACCCACCTGCTGCAGTTATCCAACTGATCTAACATACATGCTGCTGCCTGCCACACATGAGAACTAGAGGCCGCTGCTTGCCCCCCATATTTGACCTGAATATACCTCGACCACAAAGAATCCCCCGAGTGGCCACCCAAGCAAGCTTAGCCAACATCGCTTTATTCATGTCTTCTAAGTGCCTAATGCCCAAGCCGCCTTCTTGGATAGGTCTACACGCCTCATCCCAAGATACCCAATGGGCACGTTTCTCCCCTCCACTGCTCCACAGAAAATTGGCCATGGTACTTTCTAATTTTCTAAGAACCGCCTTAGGCACTTTAAGGACCCCCAAAGAATAAATAGGTATGCTAGATAATACAGATTTAATAAGCGTTACCTTGCCACCGAATGACAGTAACCTCGCCTTCCACCCATCTACCCTCTTCAAAACCTTGGACTCAAGCTCCGCAAAGTGCACTCTTTTAACACGACCTTTGAAAAGTGGCATCCCCAAATACTTAAGGGGAAACTGCTGATAAGTGCAACCAGACCATCTTCGGATATTTGCAATCTCGAACTGTCTCATCTTTGCACCTACGTAGAATCCACTTTTTTCAAGATTAATTAACTGACCCGAAGCCCGTTCATACATAGTCAGAACACCTCTGAGCCCCTCAATAGATCTCTGACGACCATTACAGAATAGCAGCATGTCGTCAGCGTATAACAAGTGAGATATCGGAAAGACCCCTCTACCATGCTCATAAAGTAGAAATTCGTTACCCAGAACCGCTCGATGCAAAGCCCTGGAAAGAATCTCTTGAGCAATAATAAACAGCAAAGGAGATAGTGGGTCACCCTGCTTAACACCACGAGACGAGGCAAAGTACCCATGGGAAACTCCACCCATACGAACCGAGTACCAGTTGCCTCTAACCAACCGCGAAATCAAGACACAACAAATATCGTTAAAACCCAATGCAGTCAATGCCCGAAATAAGAAATCCCATTCCAAGCGATCATAAGCTTTGGACATATCTAACTTAAACAACACGTTACCTCCAACAACTTTCTGATCAATACGGTGGACCATCTCATGGGCCAAAGCGATGTTCTCCTGAATACCCCTCCCCTTAATGAACCCCGTCTGCTCAGGAGAGATAATTTTGGGCAACACACTAGCCAAACGAAGGGTAAGGATTTTAGAGATTACCTTATTCATAAAGGTAGATAGACTGATAGGTCGCAAATCCTTAAACCCCGTTGGCTTATCCACCTTGGGCAGCAAAACAAGCACATTAGAAGACAACCCCTTCGGGAGCTCCTCCCCATGATAAAACGATCTAACAGCAGCGATCACATCAGCCTTAATGGTAGGCCAGCAACCTCTGAAAAATTGACCTGTAAAGCCATCAACACCAGGAGCACTGTCAGCATTCAAAGATTTAATGGCCTCCCAAATCTCACCTTCCTCAGGCACTGCAGTTAACATCTGATTGTCCTCCGCTGAAACCCCTGCCTCAATATCCTGAAAAAGCCTCTCGTCAATCATATGAGGACCAGAACTAAAAATCTCCTCAAAGTGCGCCGCACCCAACTGACCCAAGATGCTCTCATTATCACACCAGGATCCGTCTGCCAACTGCAACTTCAAAGAATTCTGACGTCTTCTCTCCCTGATAGAGGCATGAAAAAATGCAGAATTACGATCTCCATCCTGAACCCATAACTGCCTTGACTGTTGCTGCTTCATATCAATTTCCCACCTACGAACCTGTGCCAACTCATCAGTCTTCTGCTTTAATTCAGCAGCAACCGAATCATCCCCATTAGATTGTAGAGAAAAATCCAATCTAGTGATATCATCCTGCAACTGGTCTATCTTCCGAAAGATATTCCCAAAAACTTCCCAATTCCACTTTCTCAGTTCCTTGCGCAGAACATGCAATTTCCTGTGCAACCGGAGCAACGGAGTACCCCAGCAATCACGACCCCACACCTCACGCAAAAAACCTTGAAAACCCGGATGATCAAGCCACATTTTATGAAATTTAAAAGGGCATTTGGGCTTTGATATCGCAGCGAATTTAATCTGTAATGGAGAATGATCCGACACATCTCTCGGCAAATGAGTGACAGTAATACTGCCATGCTGCGCAGTAAAAGTCCCATTCACCAAAACACGATCAATACGCTGCCAAATACGACTAGCAATTGGGAACCCATTACACCAAGTATACTTACTTCCTTCATACCCCGCATCAGAAATGCCAGCATTAACCATAAAACCGCAAAAATCATCAATACTAGGGAAATCCCACCCATTACCTCCCAGTTTCTCTGACGGATCAGCAATGATGTTAAAATCACCACCCACTAACCACGGCTCATCAAACTGACCAGATAATTGCACAAGATCATCCCACAACGACTGTCTCGGAATACGATCGCAACTGGCATAAACAAATGAGAAAATACCATATGCATCCCCAAACACCGTTACTCGAACTGAAATATGCTGATTAGTCATAGAAACCACATCCAAATCTATACCAGTTCTCCATAAAACCCAAATATGCCTATTAACAGGATTACCATGCAAGAACTTATCAAAGCCTAGTTGTTTAGCAATATTTGGAAGCCTAACACCGTAAAGTTTAGGTTCCAAAATTGCCAAACACCAAGGCTTATGATGCTGAATCATAAGCTTTAAAGCATCCATGGTACTATCATTACCAACACCTCTAGCGTTCCAGATAATGATCGACATAATAAATCTATTTAGAAATAGAGTTTACCCCAACAGTCTTGCTTCGGGTTTGCGGAGGCGAACCCACCTGCGACGACCTACTGCCCTTCCTTCTCCTACGCCTTGATTTCTGTCCACTGGAAACCTCATTAAATGATGAATCCTTAGACTCTTCAGTGCTTTCTGTGACACTAACCTCAACATCAGTTGCACCCCCTGAAGACTCTGAGTCCCTATCTTCCTCTGCTCCGGTAGTAATACCTCTGTCATCACCCAAACCAGTCCCATCTGCCCTATCATTCTCCTTGTCCACAAACTGCTGCTCCTGAATAGTTTCAGTAGATGGAGGTGCCTGTGTCTCAGAGACGTGATCAACAGAAACGTTAACCGAAGAACCTTCCGTGCTGGTGCTCAGAACTGCTTCCGTGTTAACCATACACAAAGGTAATTTCTCAATTGGCTCCTTTACTGCAGCCCCATCCTCCTCTGTATCCTTGATCACAATCTCCTCATCAACCTCCTCATCCTCCAAACCATCTAAAACCGCAAAGGAGTTTTCATTAACTTTTGGCTGCTGCTGCTGCTGCGATTTCGGCTGCTGCTGCTGCGGCTGGGGCTGCTGCTGCTGCAGTGTCGGCTGCTGCTGCTGCAAATTCGGTTGATGCTGCTGCTGCTGAACCCTTTCAAGCACTGCTCTTTCTGCTTTATCCTGATCTGGAGAAATATCCTCAACCAATATCACAGAACTTGTTTTACCACCTGACTTGGGAGCTGTAATCTCCCCCTCTTCCTTACCAGTACCCTTGTCATCCACCTTGTTCATCCATACATCATGGTTACCCAAAATACGAGTTGACCCATACTCCAAGCGAGAATGAACATTCCCTTTAGCCTGATTTTGCCCGCTAGAACCTACAGTATTTTTGCCCTTTTCTGCAGCTGGAACCATATGTGTACCTCGCTTTCCCACTACCTGCCACTCAGAATTAGGCTTCTTCTGATTAGCCATTTGATTCTGTCTCTGTTCCGGCTCTCTAGATGGCTGCTGTGGAAGTGGCGGCTTCTGCTGAGGTTGCTGCTGCTGCTGTTGGTTCTGAGTCTGTTGTTGCTGCCTTCCTATATTTCGACCCTGTCTCTTTGCATTTCTCCGGCAAGAATACTCATCATGACCCAACATACCACAGTTGGTACAGTAAAGCACATTACCCTCATATTCAATATCCTGCCAAAAACCATTTTCCCGAGTCGTCCCCAAATAAATACGTTCCGGTCTATGTTTAGAGACGTCCATTTCCACACAAAAACGGGCAAACCCATGGTGTGTAAAACCAACAGACTTATCATCAGCACGTATAAAAGTACCCAAAGAATTACCAATGTTCTCCATAAAAGCATACCAATGTAACGGTAAATTAGGCAAACGAACCCACACTGATATACAAGGATTATCATAGGCATAATCAAAATCAGGTGTCCAACGGAAGCATCTAAACATTGAATTCATAATAACGTTGGTTTCCCTGGCTAAAGCCAAAGTTAAATCTTCCTGAGTAGAAAGATACACAAGTACATGTCGTGGGTCAAGCAAACCCACATTAAAAACACCTTTAAACCCCAGTGCTGAGAGATATGATCATGAATTACCTTCAACTGAGGACGACCAGTAGTAAATTTTAATACCACAGTAAATTTCAAACGGTCCACCGCCGCTTGTACTTCCCTATCAGTCAAAATCACAGCTGGTTCACCATCAATAACCGCACGTTGACGAGCAGGTGCTTTAATACCTTCAAAGGGATTGACGAAAGTCCCATCAACACCCTTGTCTCCTTTCAGAGCCGTAGAATACGAAACCTTAGCTTGACCACCTTGATTAGTACCATTATGAATCCCAACAGCATAGGTCCGACCGGATGTATGAACAGGTCCGACCGGACCTTCTGATGCAGGCGCTCGGCCGAGTCCCTGGACCTGCGCGGCCGAGCCGACGTGATTCAGAGAATTGCCAGCTGCCGCCATGGACGAAGTAACGGGATTTCCTCCATGCAAACCTTGAGAAATAGCCTCCTTAGCACCAGTAACAATCGCACCACTTAACATGGAAGTATTTGGAACTCCCCCAACAACAACCGATCCCCCGCCATGCAGATTAGGGTTTTTGGGATACAAAACCCTAGTTTCACCATTATCAACTCCACCACCATCCATACTTATGCCAATCCCCTCCCTTGCCATTGCCGAAGGTGGCCACCGGCCAAAAGAGAGAAATCAACAAAAAAATCTGGCAAAAAAGGCCAACAACCGAATCAAAAACAAAAAAAATTCACCTCCAGAATTCGGACTGTAAAAAAGCGATTACCGATGATTGAACCGTTAGATCGTCTTCAAATTTTTGTAGCACTTGCGCATAACTAATACGCACCTTTTCACCGTTGGGATCGTCAAAATAAATCCCGACGCCGGAGATATGGCCGGCGGCCGAATCAAATTCTAAATTCCAGGACTGTCCAGAAAATGACGATTCCTGATGATTGAACCGTTGGATCGTCTTCAAATTTCTGGAGGGATTTCGTAACACCTAATCGATACTTTCCACCGTTGGGATCTTCCAAAAGATGTCCGGTGCCGGAGATATGGCAGACGGACGAACTGAAAAAAAGGTCAACCTTTGACCCCCTAGGTCAACCTTCTCCGCTCTTGACCCATTTAGGTCAACCTTTGACCTCCTAGGTCAACCTTTGACCGCCCAGGTCAACCTTCCCAAACCTTTAACCTCCTAGGTCAACCTTATCTGCCTTTGACCTCCTAGGTCAACCTTTGACCCCTTAGGTCAACTTTATCCGCCTTTCACCTCTTAGGTCTACCCTTGACCGCCTAGGTCAACTTTATCCGCCTCCGACCCCTTAGGTCAACCCTTGACCTCCTAGGTCAACCTTATCACCCCCGATCTCTTAGGTCAACCCTTGACCTCTTAGGTCAACCTTTGACCCCCTCGGTCAACATTATCACCCATTGACCTCTTAGGTCAACCTTTGACCTCCTAGGTCAACCCAATCACCTTTGACCTCTTAGGTCAAACTTGGACTCCTAGGTCAACCTTATCCGCTATTGACCTCTTAGGTCAATCTTTGGTCCCATAGGTGAACCCAATTACCTTTGACCTTAACCCGCTTAGGTCTAACCGTCATCCTGACACACCTAGATCATTATTTGACCCACCGTTGTCCATACCAACCTAGGTCAACCCGTCTCAACCCGTTTAGGTCCACACACCGTCCTCGACCCATCTAGGTCAACTCGTCCGTCTTAGGTTAAAACTACCCCTTTACCTTTGACCCATCTAGGTCAACCCGCGACCCGCTTGGGTCGACTTACCTATCTTGGATCCATCTAGGTCAATCTCCAACATTCCTTGGTCCACTTACCCGAATAGGTCAACCTTAGACTCGCTTAGGTCAAACCATGTCTATCCCGCGTAGATAATCCCATAGGCAACCCGTTACAACCCGCTATCTTGATTCATTCACCATATAGGTCAATCCAACCCTTCTAGGTCGACCTATCCTTTACCCATCTAGGTCAACCCACCATTATCGTCGCATCCTAGCTTGAACCATTTCTTGTCTCAAACATTAGGTCAAACCTTAGGTCAAACCTTAAGTCAAACCTTACCCGATTCCTATAGGTCTTCCTCACCCATGCTTGACTACAGACCGAGTCATCTCCCTCTTTTTGACCCCTATGGGCACCTCTCACCTCTTTTTAAAAGTCTAACTTGATTCGAACTACGGCGACCTGAGCCTCTTATTGTGTGGGACCTCTCCCTCATGATAAGGGGAACGTAGGCAACTTCGGCCCGTCAAACTTTCAATTTTTTACCAAAATGCATTTCAAAAATGTGGAGACCGACTCTTTTCCAAAAATGATTTTTATAACGATGCCTTATCATTAAATACTAATCTAATTCTTTCATGACTAGAGTTCTGCATCATGTTGGCTGCAAGGAACATCGAAGTTGCAACTGAAGCTGCTACCCAAGATCACGAGACAATCCTCTACACTGGTACTGCTCTCAGTAAGCAAGCATCCCACTTCGAAGCCATCCTCGATGAACAAGCAATCCACTTTAAGGCCATTCTCAACGAGCAAGCAACACACTTCCAGAAGGAGATGCATAAGACCCTAAGAGATATCGAGAGGCGCCATTTGTCTGACATTCGTGGCGTTTATGATTACCTCAGTCGAGTTCTCCCTCTTGCTCAATTTCAACACCTGTACGCTCCTCAAATGTATGGGCCATCACAGATTTCCCCCGTTGGGATGCCTCCTAAGACTACTCATCAACGACAGGTAGGTACCTAAACCACCCTCAAAGACAGTACGGAAGGACGAACGCGAGTACAATGACTTGGGTATGCCGTTTGCCAAACTCTTCAAAAGTCTAGTTCAAGCCGGCAAGTTGTCTCCTTTGTTCAACTATGAACCAAGTAGGGTGAAGCAAGGCTTCGATCCCTCCAAACACTGCCAATACCACCAGTACATTGGGCATGACACCGAAGATTGTCTCCAATTGAGGAGAAAGATTCAAAGCCTCATTGACAGCGGAGCCATCACCCGCCAACGGAATACATGGGCAAAAGAGGAAATTGGGGCTACCTCCTTTAAATAAAAGAAAAGAAAAGGGTCATTCAGTCTTCGTAGGTTCTAGAGTGTCCTTAGTCAAAAGTCCACCTTGGACGATTTTTGTTTCTTTAAGTAAAAGTCCACCCCAGACTAGTCAGTTTAAATCTTTTAGTTCCAATAAAAGTGTCTTTATTTTTTTTCTTTTCTCTCTAGACTTGAGACATAAGCTTGCATAAATCAATTCCATGAAAATTGTATTATTCACCATCTTCACTTGATTGCTATATCTTTATATGATGAATTAATCTTAATCTTACTCATTAATGACGACTCATTAAAAGGTAAATGGACCCACAAACCATTCACATAACTAAGTAAACGATTAATCTCAAAATAACAAATGCTTCGATCAATTGGGATGAACGAATCACTTTCTCTTCTGTCTACATTCTACCCCCATATACTCTCTCTATACACTCACCCCTTGTACACACTTCATGTACACTCTCTATATACACCTTCTCCTATACACTATCCTCATACGTCTCATCCCACCATTAGACCCCTTTTTATAAGGTCGTGACAAAGAAATGGACTGCGGTTGCTCATCATCAAATAGACATCCATGCTGCCACAATTTAAAGGGTTGGTTTGTTCCCTTCATGAGTACTACATGCCGTTACACTGGGGCTGTCCGTATTCCATCGCAAATGTAAGACAAGTGCACGAAGTCATTCATGCCATCAATTGGTGCACGTGATAATCCAATGGAACTCTATCGGTGAAAATCAAGGGGCTAGGATGCCCGCCGCCAGCAAAAGGCCGCTTGAACTATAAGGAAGCTACCTCGCAATCGAGAGAGGCAAAAGCAAACTAGGGGCTTGTCTTGCCCAATGTTTCATGTACAAATATATATAAAAAAAATAATAAATAAAAAAAATAATAATAATATGGCTCGCTAGGTTGAAACCCAAAAGGGCGACCTAGGCAAAAGTTAGAGCATTGCACAAAAAGAAGCCCGCTAGGTTGAAAACCCGAAAGGACGGCCTAGGCAAAAAAAAAAAAAGGGGTGTGCACAAAGAGATAAAATAAAAAAGAAAAAGAAAATAGAAGGGGCTATCACCATGGAAAAGTAAAAGTCCCATTTTCTTTTCACCTCAAATGTTCTATTTTCCTTTCTTTCCTTACAAAGTAGATAAACGGCAGCAACCCATAACAACTACGATGGAGCAATCCACTGCAACAACTACAAAGGAGTAATCCACCGCAATGAGCTACAAAGAACAACTTACCTCAAACGAACCTCACACCCCTAAACTCAAAACCCAACTTCATCGTCAACCGGGCAACCACTCAAAGCCAAACATAACCTACCTTGGGCCAACTTTCTTTCTTTTCTTTCCTCCCACACATACCCACTGAAACCCGACACCATCGTCAAGCGGGTCATCCCCGAACTACGCGGACCTGAGCTCCTCAGCTTGAGGAGAACGTAGGCAACCTCCCGGTTCGGTCCAAAATATACACAACCCACCTTGAGCCAATTTCCTTTCTCTTCTCTCTTCCCCATGTATTTCTACTTCTGATCTCTTCACTCACAATTGATCAAAACATTTATTATTTCGAGACTACTTGTCTAAAACATAATCATAAGATGCATAACTAATCAACGAGGTCCATTCTCGAGCAATCAAATGAGAATCTTGAATAAAACAATTTTCAAATGTCTCGACAAGTCTTCCGTTCTACAATCTAGGAAAGAGCTAAACACTTACGTTCTGTCAAGCAGGGGCTTCCTCCCTTTTGTACATATATACACTCAGTTTCCCAAAGAGTCAAAATGTGAGTACTATTTCTCTCTCTCTCTTACTCTCCCCAAAATGCCCCCGCATGTTTTCAAACAATTCTTTTTTCCTTTTTTTAGCCGACTGAATGATTTAAAAAAAAAAAAAAAAAATGATGACGCAAAAGAGATGCCCACTAGATTGAAAACCCGCAAGGGCGGTCTAGGCAGAAAAAAGGGTGCGTCTCAAAGGAGGTAGGATACCCCACTCTTACGCCCTTATCGAACTGGGGCTTCCCCAACAGAATGGGTCGACTATAGGGTTTTCTCAGAGAATATTGAGGCTTCGATAAGCACATACTTAGAAGAAGGGCATCCCTCATCATCAAGCTCGACGTAGAATTTCTCAAAGGAGGAAGGGTACCCGCTCACCAAATTAGAGAATCCCCGATGGAATGGGTCGACTATGTGGTTTCCCAGAGAATACCGAGGCTTCAACAAGGACGTACTTGGAAGATGGACACCCCTCATCGTCAAACTCGGCACGTGACAAACTCTTTGAATTGGTTAGAATCGTAATTAATTATAAAGCATCTTTATAAAGTCATAACACTTTCAAAAGTTTTCTCTTCCACGACACTTTGTTTATAAACCCGCACTCTCGGTCTCCACAAAATTTGTATAAACTTCCTCGGTCCACTCTGAGACCCATCTTTGTGATTCTTGAACCGACTCGGTCCTTCACCCTATTTCCTACACAATAGGATACCCTTAGGTCCCAACCTACCTGGTTCAAAACCTTAGGTCCCAAGCCTACCCGGTCAGTCTTGCCTAAGTTACACCATAAACTCTCTAGGTCCTGAGCCTACCCGATCAGTCTTACCTAGGTCCCAAACCTACCCGGTGAGTCTTACCTAGGTTACATCATAACCTCTTAGCTCGACCTTCCGCAAGTTCGTAGCATGACCCCTTCGGCCTCAAACTGGTTCTACCCAAAACTTCAGACCTTAAACTAGTTAACCAAAGCCAAATCCTTAGGGTGACCCATTAGGTCCCTAACCTACCGGTCCCGAACCTACCCGATCTCCTAGATCTCAAACCTACCAACACATACTCATCCTTACCTTGTCTAAGCAATAGTTCTCTTATCCTCCTAGGTCCAACCTCTTAGGTCTACTCAGTCTAACCTGTTGAGCGATCCTTTAGATCCCAAGACCACTCGAGTCTACCAATCGCCTATCTTTTAAGTCTCTAGCATATCCGATCCACACATTTGGTCTCAACTCCTAAACCCTTTAGATCACAAAACTGTCCACTCTCTAGGTCTATAACCTTAGAACTCCACCCTTTGGACTCTTTAATTCCCAAGCCTACTTGGTCCGACTAAAAGCGAAACATCTACGTCTCCCGACTCCCGTCATGTCCAAGCCATGACCCTACCACTCTTAAACCTACCAAGTACCAACCTAGTGTCACCCATTAGCCTCAAAAGACTTCCTAGTCTGACCTTCAACCCCTTAAGGACTCTAACCTACTTAATCCAAGCCGAGTCCAAACCTCGCCACCTACAAGGTCCACCCTTGAACTCTATGGATCTTAAACATCGCTCCCCCGACGAGTCCAAACCTTGAACCTGCTCAAAACACATAGGATCTCCTGCGCACCGCAACATGCCTTAAGGATCTCAAGACCCATCCGGTCAAGACTCTTGTCCTTAGCACCTCTGGTCCCATCCCTAACCTACCTTCACAATTGCCAAACGAGCTTAGTCACACGCATGACCTCTAAGACAAACTTAGGTCCTAAGCATACCCAATCCAACTTAGGCACCTATTGTACTCGAGCAAAGTCTTTGACACTCAATCCCTTTACCTAAAGCGCCAACATGGTCACATGTCCAGACCCATTTCTCGCACATGGCTCACACCTAGCACACCTTAGAGTCCAAACCCGACATGCGTATTAGGTACTAGGATCATCCAATCCCAATCCATTGCTCCTTGGCCGACCTCAAGCCTGCTTGGTCCTAATCCATAACGCGGTTTCTCTAGGACAAAAGACTTACCCGCTTGAAAGCCTTATGTCCCAACGCTACCCTGCCTAGCCTTCGATCTCATAGATCTCACGCCTACCATTCTATTAGGCCCCGGTCTCCTTAACACATATCTGAGTCTTACCCTAGCTAAACCCTAGAACTTTAGCCTATGTCTAATCTATTGAGCCTATCCAGCCACGAGGTATCAAGCTCATTTGCCCCAAACCGCAACACTCTTAGACCTCAAACTTGCTCGGTCTAAACCAAGACAAACCTTCAAATGCTTTCGGTCTCCAAACCCTAGCCTTAAACCTAGGTAAACACATTCTTTAAACCCTAGCCTCAAGCCTAGGTAGTCATATCATTCTCTCTGAACCCTAGCCTTGAGCCTAGGTAATTACATCCTTCCTAAACCCTAGCCCCGAGCCTAGGTAGTTACATCCCTTCCAAACCCTAGCTTAGAGCCTAGGTATTTACACCCTTCCTAAACCCTAGCCTTGATCCTAGGTTGTCATGTATCCTCTCTAAACCCTAGCCTCAAGCCTAGGTAGTCATATCATTCTCTCTGAACCCTAGCCTCAAGCCTAAGTAATTACATCCTTTTAAACCCTAGCCTAAAGCCTAGGAAGTTACATCCTTTTTAAACCCTAGCCTTGATCCTAGGTAGATACATCCTTCCTAAACCCTAGCCTTGATCCTAGGTAGTCATGTATCCTCTCTAAACCCTAGCCTCAAGCCTAGGTAGTCATATCATTCTCTCTGAACCCTAGCCTTAAGCCTAGGAAACCACAACATCCCCTTTAACCCTAGCCCAAATTCTAGGGAATTTCCAAAGCCCCGTATGCAACATCATTTCCAAATTCCTGAAACCCTAGTCTCGAAACCTAGGAAATTTACAATCTCAATTCCCCGTCTTATTGAACCCGAGTCCTAAACCTAGGATACAATGCCCTGTCCAAAACTTAATCAACCCTAGCGTCGAGCCTAGGTAGTCTCATTCTCTCCAAACCCTAGCCTCAAGCCTAAGAAGCCGCATTCGCTCTAAACCCTAGCCTCAAGCCTAGGAAGCCGCATTCGCTCTAAACCCTAGCCTCGAGCCTAGGTAGTCGTATTCGCTCCAAACCCTAGCCTCAAGCTTAGGTAGTCGCACTCTTTCTAAACCTTAGCCGCCGGGCCTAGGAGGCTATATCCTCATTAAACCCTAGTCCTAGACTTAGGAAATTCCTTCACCTTAGTCTCAAAATATAGGAAGTTTACAGTCCTTAGCCTTAAAACCTAGCCTAAAGCCTAGGTTACCACGAACATTTCCAAGCCATAGTCACCAATCCCGGAAAATGGTGAACCCTAACATCAAGCTTAGTGGACCTGTCACAAAAGTAATCCCTCTTCCCAACGGTCCATGGTCTCAAGCCTAGGAAGTCACAACCCTTTCAACTCCCAACCTTAGGTCTAAAGCCAACGCCTTTGCAACCTCTGAACCTACCACAACTCCAAGCCCTAGCCTCGAAGCCTAGGATATTTCTAAACCCTAGTCCCAAACCTAGGAGAGTCATGGTCCTTAAACACCAGTTCGAAACCCTAACATCTAGGAAGTTCCCAAACCTCAACCTCTCCAAACCCTATCCCCAAGCCTAGGAATCTGCATTCTCTCCAAACCCTAGTCTCAAGCCTAGGAAGCACCATCCTCTTTAACCCTAGCCCAAGTTCTAGGGAATTTCCAAAGCCCTGTGTGCAACATCCTTTCCAAATTCCCGAAACCCTAGTCTCGAAACCTAGGAAATTTATAATCTCAATCCCCCGCTAGTCTTATGCCTAGGATACAATAGCCTTTCCATATTCTCTCCGAACCCTAGCCTTGAGCCTAGGTAGTCGCATTCTCTCCAAACCCTAGCCCGTAAGCCTAGGAAACCCACATTGTATCCAAGATACAATCTTAAGTCTAAACAACCATAACATCTTTTGCATCCTTATCTCAAGGCTAAGAGGCTACCCATCCCCTTTCCTTAAAAGCCTTAGGTCCTACCATAAGCAACCAAGCAAAATGTCCCTTACCTAATACCTTCATCTTAATGGTTCATAGCCTCATATTATGTATTCCTCCTAATTTAGGGTAAGCGGATCCCAAACATTACGATTTCCGTGGTCGTCCTTTGCTCACCAAAGAGTCCTTTACCTTGGCGACTCCCCAAGAGTCCATCAATTATGCGATTCCCTGAGAGTCTATCACCTTCATGACTCCTTGAGAGTTAATCCCGTTTGCGACTTAATAACGATCCATCATCTTTGCCTCCTCATGTAAAATCCCATTTTTACCCCTAACATGTTTCATCCATTGTAGGTGCCCTTAAACACTATTTTGACTGATATTCGTTACCTTTGGGTACGGAAAACCCCTTAAGATTTCCATTTTTCACCAAATATTTGCTTAGGATTCGTATGGTTGCAGAGACTTCGGCACCTCTATGACATACGCATCCTAGATCGATCGTGATTGGCAAAAGCCCGGGCGTTTTTGTTTGTGAGAGATCCAGCATCTATTATTTTAGCGCGGTCGGCAGAAACCCGTGCGTTTCTGCTTGCGTTTAAAATTTCCTAATATTTGCTTAGGATTCGTACGGTTGCAGAGACTTCGGCGCCCCTATGACATACGCATCCTAGATCAATCGTGATTGGCAGAAGCCTCGGTGTTTCTGTTTGCGAGAGATCCAGCATCTATTATTTTAGCATTTCCTAATATTTGCTTAGGATTCGTATGGTTGTAGAGACTTCGGCGCCTCTATGACATACGCATCCTAGATCGATCGTGGTTGGCAGAAGCCTCGGCGTTTCTGTTTGCGAAAGATCCAGCATCCATTATTTTAGCGCGATCGGCAGAAACCCGGGCGTTTCTGTTTGTGTTTACCTCAGCGTTTATTACTCCACCTCGGGATTATTTAGACATCGTAGTCTTTATTGTCCCATTGTCCCTCTTGCTTCAAATGACTTCATTTCCTAACGAATGTTCGTTCTTCATACAGGATAGTGCCCGTAGGTTTATTATCCCTAGCAGAAGTCCGATGGCTCGTTTTTCCCTAATCCCTTCGAACTACGACCGGCTTGATTCCTCCAAGGATACGTAGGAAACCTGAAAAGGTTCAGCCACCCGACCGATATGGTCATCTCTCATCCCCAGCAGGTGCATTTTCCCCAGCAGAAAGCGTTGCTCCCCATCAGAGGACAATCATCCTCAATTTTCCCATCAGATTTGAACTACGTTGGCTTGATTCCCCCGCGGATACGTAGGTCGCCTGCCAAGGTTCAGCCGTTCCCTTACCTTTCCACTGTTTTGAAACTCATGTTTCAGAACGGTTCCTATTTTTATCGTCGACCCTCCATTGCCTTGCAAGAAGCGTCGCCGAGGGGCTACTGTTAGTACCCGATCTGAAAATGAGTTTATTAGGGCTTTCCCAAATATACAAGGACTTAATAGGAATTAGAAACCTTGCAAAGACTTGTCCCGGATTCCCAAAAATAGCTCAATGTTCTAGAAAACATTAAATATGGACATTTAGGGTTGCCTTGTATGAACAGTAAAACCCTAGCTTGAATTTCAAGTCAGCGCGCAACGATGGCCACGCGGCCACTTTCGCCGCCGCCCTCCATCTTGGCCACGCGGCCACATCCGCCCCGGATGATCTGGACCGTCAGATCTCTCCATCAGTTTCCTATTTAAAGACCTCCCTTGCCTCATAATTAGGGGATCCGAATTTGAGAGCTCTTAAGGGATGATTTTGCTCCCAAATCAAGTCATTCAAGCCTTCAAAAACACTCTCAAGAATCCCAAGAAGATCCAAGGTTATTTCTTGCCAACAAAGGTAAGTTTTCTAACTTTGTCCGTTGTTTTGGTGAGGTTGATGGTGCAGATCTGTGCTTGAGCGACTATTTCGAAGCCATTGAAGAGTCGGCTCTCTTCCCCATGCTGAATCTGTAAGACAGGAACGCCCTTGGTGTCCGTCCCTTGGGCAGTTACGAGATCACTGTAGATGATGGTCACTTCATTACCGGATTGAAATTTCACACACTGGTGCAGGGAAGACGGGACAGCGCCCGACTGATGTAACCACGGGCGGCCAAGGAGGAGTGAGAAGGTTGCGGGGATGTCTATGACGTGGAAGTCGGTTGGCAGGATCTTTGTTCCGATGGTAATGGGTAAGGTGGCTTCGCCTATCACGGCGCGGCATGTAGAGTCATAAGCTTTGATGGTTTGCTTGGATGGGCGTAAATCAACACCATGAACGCCGACCACATCCATCATCCTTGAAGGCAGGATATTAATAGCAGAACCATTATCAATGAATACACGGGGAATCTTCTTGCCATTCACCTCGACAGTGACGTATAAAGGCTCATTATGATCAACTCCGAACACTGGCTTGTCTAGCTCTGAGAAAGTGATGATGTTTCCATAGTGGATATTACCAATCATGTGGGTGACGTCCTCCGGGGTGATAGTGGATGGTACCATGGTGGCGGCGAGGTTTTGCTCGAGCATGAGGCGATGGGCTAGGGAGGAGGTGAGTAGGGACCATAGTGAAATATGGGCTTGGGTTTGTTTGAGTTGAGTGAGGATAGGGTCTTCCTTGTCTAGGTCGGCTTGCTCGGGTTCCTTCCCAAAGACTTTCTTTGCACCCTTCGGGTCGGATTGGTACACTTGACCGGATCTTGTAAGGATACAAACTTCTGCACGTAACTCCTCCAAAGACAATGGCGAGTCATGACAGGGGGGCGAAACTTCGGTCTTTTCGGCCTCCTCGAAGATTTCGGCCCAAGAAAGAGGTTGAGAGGGCTTGGGGCTCTCTTCCTTCAGAGATTCGACTTCACTCACTAGTTCTTCTAAAGACAACAAGTAGCAAGAAGATTCTTTATTATTAGTCATTGGAATACAACCCATCTCATCACAGTCCGCCACAACAGGCTTGGCCGGATCAGTGATCTCACTAAGTTCTACCATGAGTACATTGCTAGCTACATAATGTCTAGGGTCTTCGACTACTCCCTTGTGGATGAGCTCTTGCACGGCTTTCTTGAGTTCAAAACATTCTTCGGTAGCGTGATCGGTGCACTTGTGGTAGTGGCAAAACTTTGACAAATCGCAACCAAGACGGGGGAGATGTCCTTCCAATGGTTCGAGTATTTCTAACGTCACTAATGCCATGAAGATATCCACCATCGTGAGCCCTATCTTTTTGAAGGCATCCATGAGCTCGAGGATACTAATCTCACATGTTTGCACCATATTCACCCCACCCCCATTGTTGGGAAGAGGGTTATTCACCACATTAGGACCCTTCGGCTTCTCAATCTTCTTGTCATTGATCAACCCTTGTACTACGCGCTTCAATTGAATACAACCATCCGTTGTGTGCCCGATGTGCTTGTGATACTTGCAGAACTTGGAGGTGTCCAAATCAGTTCTCGGGTAGGCGGGCTGGTAATTCTCCAAAGGCTTGATAAGACCTCTCTTGACTAACACGTCAAAGACTTTCCCCATAGGCATTCCAAAATCGTCAAAGTGTTCTCTCTCTCTTTGCGGCGGAGCCCCCTTCCTTGTTACGGCTTGGACATCCAGCGGGACCTCTTTCTGAACCATATTTACTTGGACGACGGACTCCTTTCCACCCCTAGGAGGTGCAGGCGCAGTAGGACCCTTGTAGCGGAAGGAGTTGTTGTTGTTGGTCTTTGGACTTTCCTTTGGCGGCATAATCCCAGTGAACCCTGCTTCGTACCTCACTCCGGCGTCAACCATTTCTCGCAAATCAGGGAAATAACCATTACCTATAGCTGCTTTCATCTCCGGTAGCAAGCACTTGTAGAAAATCTGTTTTTGTTCCTTCGCTTTTGGTGGGTATTGGACCTCGCACAATCGATGATTCCACCTCTTGTAAAAATCATAAATAGCCTCCCCGGGCATTTGCATAGTGTTCTCAAGGTCGGTTCGATTCACATGCCAATCCAAATTAGCTTGATACTTTTCACAGAAAATGGCACTGATTTGATCCCACGTTTGCCTCTCGCTTGGTTCAAGCCCCAAGAACCAACACAGAGCTATACCATCCAAAGTGCTATGAAATACGCGAGCCATTTGTTCGTTGGTGCAGTCACGAGCCCTCATGGCCAACACATAACTATCCAAATGAGTCTTAGGACACGAGTCACCATAAAACATTGCCACCTTAGGCATCTTGAAATCCTTGGGGAGAGCCCCCACTTGGCTAGGGTTGATTGTCTTGGTAGTCGGTGCACTTTGCTTATCCACGGTCTAGATCAACTTTCGCATTTGCTCTTGCATGGCCATAACCACAGGGTGATTGGAGATGTCGGGGATAGTTTCTGACAGAATGACGGGAGGAGTAGTGGAAGCAGTAGCAGCGGCCATCCCAATACTCAGAGGCAACGAGGGTGCGGGTAGTTTGCTAGCGGAGAGGTAGCCACCAAGCAATTCAGGGGAAGGTTCATAGACAGCCTTGTTCTTGCTCATGGTAGTGAAACCTTGTTGGGTGTAGAGAGAAGGAGGTGGAACAGTGCGGTAGCTTGGGAATGGGAAGGCAGTGGCATTGGTGTTGGGGGGACAGTTGGTATTGACCTCTTCATCCTCGACATAAATGAAATTCTCCCTATCGGGCACGAGTTTAGTCCCCTTTTGTTGAATATGACCCTTCAACTGTTGGTTCTGGTCTTCCAACATCTTGTTGCTTTCCTCGAGATTCTTGATCTTGGCTTCGAGACCGGAGAGGAAGTTCTGGAGGCTTGGGGGAATACCATTGTGAGTAGCCTCCGTGTTGAGCTCGGCGGTACTAACAGGAGGAGCAGAGGCTGAAGCTGAAGCAGGAGTTGACATTGCTGATGACGAGACTGAGAACGTGGACGGAGTAGAAGCTTCACATTGTAGTCGACCACCCGAGCGGATCCAAACTTGCTTTGCTGAAAGGTTGAAGGGTAATGAAGCTTTTAGGAGAGGGGGAAGGCTCATGCAAAGTATATTTTAATTTACAAAAACATACATTATTTACATCCTAATTGGTTGGAAGGGGTACCCCATTTTCGCAACTAGTTAGAAGGCTACGATCAGTGGAGGCCATCACTACGTCTATAGACCCCTCGTTTTTCACCTGCATTGCACACCCCCAAACGGACAATTTGGGCGAGGGTCCTATAGGGCAAGCGGCTTCCACCAACCATCGGATCCTACGACTAACCCTCCCTTAAAGGCATTTAACGTGATGTCTATGTCGCATCCTACGCAAGTTAATGATGAGCGGAGATCTTGACAATAAACACTCATCTCACCATGGCACGTCCCTTGTAGGGAAATCACTTTTTTGTGCACTTTCTCTCAAAGATCTCGATTCATCATTGACTTGGGGATGACTCGACATAGACAGCACGTTAATTGACTATTAAGAAAAAGCTAGCCAAACCAACCGGTCAAAACCTAGGTGTGATACCTATACTAGTGTGGGTTGACACGGGTCAGGTAAAAGGTTCCCACCGTATACGGTGAGTGGAATAGACGAGTAACTCGAAAAGAGTGCGGCAGTAGCACACAAATTCCTGCACATCGAATACTCTGGGTAATGGGGACCTGTGCAGTGCTGACACGGACTAGTGATAGTGTGTGGCAAGAAACTAATTCTTTTTAAGGAGAAAAGAGAGAAGCTTTTGATGTTAGGATGATGCAATGCAATGCATGAGAGAAGGAGAGAGAGCCATGTACAAGGGAGCATAGCAGAGTTTTGTTTGACCCTAATACTAAAGCGAAGATAACAGGGGTACAAGGATACAAGGTATATACAAAGTACAAGTATCAACAAAGTACAAGTATTAACATTGCGGGGTGCGCGGGTGCATGTGTGAACATGGCAAGTATGTGAGGTGCATGTATAAACATGGCAAGTGTGTGCATGTGTAAACATGGCAGGTGTGTGCATGTGTAAACATGGCAGGTGTGTGCATGTGTAAACATGGCAGGTGTGTGTGTGCATGTGTAAACATGGCAGGTGTGTGTGTGTGCATGTGTAAACATGGCAGGTGTGTGCATGTGTGAACATGGCAGGTGGTGCATGTGAGAATATGGCAAGTGGTGCATGTGAGAACATGGCAAACATCGTGATGTGAACGAAAGTTAGACCCACTAAGTTTGAAAAAGTTTCAAAGCAAGTCCCCAGCAGAGTCGCCACTGTGAATACCCCTTTCCGATGAAGCGACGCATGGGAAGTATCTTGTGATTATTTTTATTTACAAAGGGAATATTCTTAACGACATTAAAATTATGAGAGTCGCCACGCCGTTTTAATTAAAGCCAAAACATTGAAAAAAGCATTTTTAGTGGGTTCGGGGGTCAAATTACAACAAGAGAAGAATATTGAACGTTATCACTCCTATTGCCCGAATTGATCGGTCTTTCTATCATGATGAATGTGTATGTAGTGTGTTAGTGATTTAGACCGGATCCGAAGATTGCCTACGTTCCTCTCAATGTGAGAAGCTCAGGTCAGCGTAGTTCGCAGAGAATTAGAATAGGCAGAGGAATCGGGATCATGCATAATGAGGGGGAATTACCTAAAGTTTAGGGTTTAGAAGTAGTTCCTAGATCATCCTCGGGTTGATGAACCCTCGATCATCATCGGCTACGAAATAACATGTAATTATGAAGATCACAACCCTAAATATAGCATAAATAAGGTTTTAATCTATGAACACGAAGAACATGCGAAGAACATATTATGAACATGTGAATGAGCATGCAAAGAATATGAAGAAACTATGAATAAACATGTACGAACATGAATATAAAATATCTACATTAAAAATAATGCAAGAACACGAAGAAAAAATTAGAAAAACTTACCTATGTTGGCAAGAAATAAACCTTGGATCTTTTTGAGTGTTTGAATGCTAATTAGAGAGCAAAATAGTGTTTTAAGAACTCCAAAACTCGGACTTAGAGCTCTCAAAATCGGATCCTCAAACCAATAGCATGGGATTGGTTTATATAGTAAACTGAGGGGAAGATCTGATGGTCCAGATCATCCAGCGCAAGGTTGGCCGCCTGGCCATTGTTGAAGCCGGTGACAATAGTGGCCGCGTGGCCAAGATCAACGCGGAGCAAGGTTGGCCGCGTGGCCAAGGTTGCCGGCTGACTTGATTTTCAAGCTAGGGTTTCTGCATGGTTTTAAGGAAACCATTTATTACCTAATTTGATAGATTTTGTCCTAAATGAGATATTTTGGGAATCCGGGACACGTCTTTGTAAGGTTTCTAATTCCTATAAAGTCCTTGTATTTTTGGGAAAGCCCTAATAAACTCATTTTCAGGTCGGGTACTAACAACAAGAAGTGAGCTGACTTGGTCAGTCTATCCACTATAACCCAAACAACATCATGGCCTCGTCTGGTATATGGCAACCCAGTCACAAAATCCATCGTGATATGCTCCCATTTCCACTCTGGAACTTCTAATGGTTGCAACAAACCTGCTGGACGTTGATGTTCCACTTTTACTTGTTGACAAGTCAAACATTTGGACACATACTCAGCAATTTCACTTTTCATATTGTTCCACCAGAAATGTTTCTTCAAATCTTGGTACATTTTAGTGCTTCCAGGATGAATAGTATACTTGGATTTGTGAGCCTCTTCAAGAACTCTCTTCTTAATCTCAAGATAAACTGGAATACAAACTCTGCCTCGAAAGGTAAGAATTCCATCACTGTTGAAAGAAAAATCTGGTTGCTTTCCTTCATTCATTCCACTAATAATTTTCTGCAATTCAGAATCAGTTACCTGAGCTTCTTTGATCTATTGGAGTAAATCTGAAGTAGCCTTTATATTAGCAAGGATAATTCCATGATTTGATTCACAAGGACTCCAATAACACAAGTCTTCTAACAATTTCCATTCACGAATCATCAAGCAAGAAATATAAGTCTTTCTGCTCAGTGCATCTGCCACAACATTTGCTTTCCCTGGATGATAAAGGATAGTACAATCATTATCCTTCAATTTCTCCATCCATCTACGTTGTCTCATGTTAATCTCTTTTTGGGAAAACAAGTACTTCAAGCTTTTATGATCTGTAAAGACTTCAAATTTGGTTCCATACAAGTAATGCCTCCATTTATGCAAAGCAAAAATAATCGCAGCCAACTCTAAATTATGAGTAGGATAGTTCTTTTCATAAGGAGATAATTTTCGAGAAGCATAAGCTATTACCTTGCCATCTTGCATCAGAACACAACCCAATCCTTCTTTAGAAGCATCGGTATAAACCATGAAATTCTCAGATGTCGCGACCTCGAACCCCGCGGGCCCGAGATCGCGAGCTGGACGTCGACTTACTAATCAAAACACCAAAATATCGGAGATAAAAATTTCATTTCATATCAAAAGATGGTAAGACAAGGTTTTGGAAAACAATTTAACAAAAACAATGAACTAGTATAAGCCCCATAATCTCACACTACAAAATAATAAAATATACAAATCTTAGTGACGTCAAAGTGTGGTACAACTATCCCCAAAAGAGTTACACATTTATATAATGTAAACCCACCAATATACACTTGCCCCAAAAGCTCAACCCTCGCGACGTCCTCGTGATCAGCGAGTCTAATTCCTTTGTCCTGGGGGGGGGTTAAGGAAAAACAAAGATAAAAAGAAAGGGGGTGTGATAAATCTCAATAAGTTACTAATGCAACTACATGACATGCTATGATGCAATAATCAATAATAAATCACATAACACATAGAAATTATCATATATCAGATAGCAGCGGAAATGAACACAAAACAAAGGATATTAGCCAAGGTTTTCCAAACCGAAAAACCAAATAAAGGTCGCTGCGCAGCTTGCATAATCAACAAATCATCATCTTCATAATAGCATGAAAGCTGAAGAGAAATCCCCGGTACCGGAATCAATAACAAGGGGACAGTGACACACAGTCAAAGCCTGAAAACCAATAGCTAAGTGCTCACAAAGGGGCTAGCTCATCTCACATCCAAGGCCAATCTGGAGGAGGGAAATAATGGGGCAAAACAATGGTCAACATCACAATGGACTTGGCTGTGCCATCATAATGTTTCGCATCGCCCAAACACACACAAAATACCAGCTGGACTTTCAAGTAAGGGCTAAGTAATAAAATACTAGCTCAAATAAACAACTAAGGATTCCAAAGTAGGGAATCATTCCAATTAATCACCATAAGGATGGATTGAATAAATGCGCATCATAAAAGAGCTTCAACATTCCCAAACAATAATTAATCAAGTCCCAAGTCACATTTATTCACAAGGGAACCAATTTCATCATTAGAGTATTCCAAATTGACCATTTAAGGCTAAGGGGATAAGGCCCAAAACATGTATGAAAGTTATAACCTAAACCGAAAATAAGTAAAGAAATAGTGCCAGGAAAAGGGGGTGGGCGGGCGCTCGGGCTGGATCGGGCGGGCGCGCGGGCAAGGGCAGGCGGGCGCTTATTTCAACAGAAGGTCTGGCCGCTAGAAAAGGGGGTGTTGGCGGGCGCCTGGCACCGCGCGGGCGGGCGCTTGGTCGACGGCTGTGAGGGATTTCAGCAGCTGGGTATTTTCCAATTTCCATACCATTTTCATACCAATTTCACAACACCCAAAATCACTACTCCCAACAAGTTTAATAAGGTACCTAAACAACATTTAAGCTTATGGGAACCTAACAACATCATCTATCAACCCCAAACAAGATTAAAACCCCTCATTCACATCAATCACCATTTTTAACCAAAAACCCAAATAAATTCCAAATCAATTCCAAACTTAACCAAACCTCAAATATAACAACTAAAGCATTATATAAACATAAAATGAACACTTTAGCATAAAAAATGGGGGGAAAGAAACTTACTTGAATTTTCTCAACGTTGTCGGAACTCGAATATTTTTAGCCCTCTACGATCCTAACAACGATCTAAACAAGTTTCATGTTTTAAGAAATGAGAAATAACAAGAGGAAGATGGTTAGATTGAAGAGAGAAGGTAGAGAAGAAATACTTACCAAATTCAAGGAGAGAGAGAGAAAGTGTGCTGGGAAAGATGGAGGATGAGGGAGAGGTGAGGGAGAAGGAGGGAGTTGTTGGTTATTATTTTCAAAAACTTACACTTAGACCCCTTCCCCATCTACTAACACAAATACTTACACTCCCTACTAACAATTAAGACCCAACAATACTACACTAACCCAAATGACTCAAATAAAATGCTAAGCATAATTATTATGAAACATAAAATGCACACATAAATATTTAAATAAATAATAATTTAAATAAATAAATAAGAAAATAAATAAATAATAATTATTTATTACTAATAAAATAGAGGCTAGTTTTCGGGTCGTGACATTTACTCGCCCTTAAAGAAAATTCGACCCGAATTTTAACGAGACTTACCCGAATTAAAAAGCCACGGATATTTCCTATCGATCTCATCTCGGAGCTCCCACGTCGACTCCTCGAAATTATGATTCCTCCAAAGAACTCTAACCAACGCAATGCTTTTGTTTCTCAATTCTTGGACTTTGGAGTCAAGGATCCTAACCGGTCGTTCCTCATAAGTCATATCGGGCTCAATATCCTCCGGTATCCTCGGTAACACGTGAGAAGGATCATGAACGTACTTCCGAAGCATAGAAACGTGAAAGACGTTGTGCAACCGGTCTAAGGATGACGGCAACGCAAGGTGATATGCTAGAAGTCCCACTTTTCCCAAAATTTCAAATGGACCAACAAACCTCGGTGCCAATTTGCCCTTCTTCCTGAACCTTCGAATACCTACCTTCGGAGATACCTTCAAGAACACAAAATCACCGGTTTGAAAACTAAGATCTCGCCTTCGGTTATCTGCATAGCTCTTATGTCGACTCTGGGCTGTTTTCAATCGATCCCGGATAACTCTAACTTTCTCAACTGAATCCTGAACAAATCAATACCCACGATCTTCACTTCACCGACCTCATCCCAACAAATAGGCGATCTACATTTCCTCCCATACAAAGCCTCATACGGTGCCATACCAATGCTTGACTGATAGCTATTATTGTAGGCAAACTCTGCAAGCGGTAGGTGTGTATCCCACGAATCCGGAAAGTCAACTGTGCAAGCCCGTAACATATCCTCGAGAATCTGAATGGTCCTCTCAGACTGACCGTCAGTATGAGGATGAAATGATGTGCTAAACCTCAAGTCGGTACCCAAAGCCTTCTCTTATCGACTGCCAAAATCGGGATGTAAACCTGGGGTCTCTGTCCGACACAATACTAACCGGAACGCCATGTAATCTGACAATCTCATGAATATACAAATTCGCAAGTTTCTCCATCGAATAGGAAACGTCAATGGGTAAGAAATGAGAAGACTTAGTTAACCTGTTCACGATCACCCAAACTGCATTGAATTTTCTTCGAGTCCTGGGTAGTCCGGTTACAAAATCCATCGTAATGTGTTCCCACTTCCACTCGGGTAACTCAAGAGGCTGAAGTAAACCTGCGGGTCTCTGATGCTCTGCTTTAACTTGTTGACAGGTCAAACATTTCGATACATAGTCTGCGATCTCCCTCTTCATGTTAATCCACCAAAATTGTTGTTTCAAATCCTGATACATCTTCGTACTCCCGGGATGGATGGTATACCTCAATTTGTGACCCTCATCAAGAACTCTCTGTTTAATCCCATTAACATCCGGAACACACAATCTGCCACGGAAAGTCAAAACTCCAATCGGGCTAACAGAAAAATCCTCGAAGTTCTTCTCTTTCAATTTACCCATTATTTTCACCAACTCTGGATCTTCTCTCTGCGCTTCCTTTATTCTCTGAATTAGGGTCGGAGATACCCTAATATTCGCAAAAATCGCCCCATGTCTCGATTCACGAGGAGACCAATCTCGCACATCCTCAAGCATCTTCCACTCACGGACCATCATCGAAGCCACATAAGACTTCCTACTAATCGCATCGGCAACAACATTTGATTTTCCCGGGTGATAAGATATTGTACAATCGTAATCCTTTAAAAGCTCCATCCACCTACGCTGCCGGTTGTTCAATTCCTTTTGAGAGAAGAGATATTTCAAACTCTTGTGATCGGTAAAAATCTCAAACTTCGCTCCATAAAGGTAATGCTTCCATTTGTGCAACGCAAAGACTATCGCCGCCAACTCCATATCGTGAGTGGGGTAATTCTGTTCACTAGGGGTCAACTTCCTCGAAGCATAAGCAATTACTTTCCCGTTCTACATCAACACACAACCCAAACCCTCTTTCGAAGCATCACAGTAAATCACTAGACCATCGCTCCCATTAGGCAAAGTCAAGATCGGAGCGGTAGTCAACCTCTTCTTCAATTCCTCGAAACTCTTGTCACATTTCTCGGTTCACTCAAACGGGACATTCTTCCGGGTCAACTGAGTCATCGGAGTAGCGATCCTCGAAAACCCTTCAATAAATCTTCTATAATACCCGGCAACCCCAGAAAGCTTCTAATCTCTGTCACTGATTCGGGTCTCTTCCAATCCACTATTGCCTCTATCTTTGAAGGATCTACAGAAATCCCGTCTTTAGAAATCACATGGCCCAGAAATGACACTTTCTCGAGCCAAAATTCGCATTTACTAAACTTCGCAAATAATTGTTCCCTCGCAAGAACGGATAACACTGTTCTCAATTGCTGCTCGTGCTCCTTTCTAGATTTAGAGCAGACGAGTATATCATCAATAAAGACCACCACGAACGAATCAAAATAAGGATGGAAAACCCGGTTCATCAAATCCATAAATATGGCAGGCGCGTTCGTCAACCCAAACGGCATAACCAAGAACTCGTAATGACCATAACGGGTGCGAAAGGCAGTCTTCGGAATATCCTCCGATCGAACCTTCAATTAATGGTACCCACTCCTCAAATCAAGTTTAGAAAACACAACTGAGCCTTGAAGCTGATCAAATAAATCATCAATGTGAGGTAGAGGATACTTATTCTTCACCGTAACCTGATTCAACTTCCGATAATCGATACACAATCTCAAATAACCATCTTTCTTCCGCACAAATAAAACCGGTGCTCCCCACGGGGAAACACTAGGGCGGATAAACCCTCGATCAAGCAACTCTTGCAACCGAACCTTTAGTTCCTTCAACTCTGCGGGAGCCAATCTATACGGTGCCTTTGAAATCAGAGCTGTACCCGGCAAAAGATCTATACAAAATTCTATTTAAGGATCTGGAGGCATATCATATTCAGAAGAGAAAACATCGGGAAATTCCCTAACTACCCGAACTCTCTCCAAACTAGGGGATTCTTTCCTAGTATCAAGCACACTAGCCAAGTACCCCTCACAACCACGGTGCAATAATTTTCTCGCTTTCACATAAGAAATGATACTAAAATTTCTACCAAAACGCATAGCCTCAAAAGTAAACTTAGGCACATCAGGGATGGAAAAATTAATGACCTTTCTACTACAGTCAGCAGAAGCATGAAACTTGCTCAACCAATCCATACCCAAAATAACATCAAAGTCCTGAATAGGAAGGACAACCAAGTCCGCACACAAGACACGACCACATATAAGCACATCACAAGCACGAAATACTCTATCAGTCACCAAACATTCTCCCATAGGAGTTGACACCTCTAACACATAGGGCAAAGACTCAGATGCAGCATTTAACAAAGAAGCAAATTGCACAGAAATGTAAGAATGAGATGATCCTGGATCTACTAACGTACGCGCGCTCACATTAGATATAGAAACAATACCTCCAATCACTGAGGGATCATCTGCCTGATGCTGATTCATTGCAAACACTTTTCCTTGGACTTTGGCCTTTCCCGTAGCATCCCTTTTCTGACCCTGTGGAGCCCCAGCTCCTACCCCAGTCGGTTGACCTCTGCCTCTAGTACAATCCCTTGCAAAATGACCCATTTGACCACAATTGGTACACCTTCCCTGTTTCTTCCAACACCGGTCCTCTGAATGGCCTTCCTTTTGGCAATAGGAACAAAGTCTCCTATTTTGGTTCCCTTGGTTCCCGGAAGTGGTACCCGGGTTCCTTGGGATCGGTTGCCCTCGGGACTGAGATTGTCCCCCAAAGTTACCTCGGTTATCAATCCTTGGTTGTGACTTGCTCTGCGCTCCTTGCTTACTCGGGTTGGATACCTCGGTCTTCCTCTTATGTTCCCCAATATCTTGCTCGATCAAGTATGCACGTTCTACCGCATCTTGGAATGTCACAATCCTCTGGGCTATAAGCTGAGTACGGATAGAAGTCTTCAAACCCCGGATGAATCTCATAGCCTTCTGTTCTTCGGTCCTCATAAGATAGTCACAATACCGGGCTAATTCTGTGAACTTAGCCGAGTACTGAGCTATAGACAACAAATCTTGCTCCAAGTTGAGAAGCTCGATCTCCTTTCGGTTCTGATCCACTACCGGAATAAAATGCTCTTTGAACTTCCGCACAAACAATTCCCATGCATACACTGTGTGAGTGTCATCCCAACTAGCTTTAACTCCTTTCCACCAATGCTCGGCGGCACCCACAAGCTTATAAGCCATAAACCTGACCCTATCCTCGTCCGTGCATCCAAACACATTATAGATTTTCTCCATAGACTCAACCCATAGTTCGGCCTTCTTCACATCGGGCTCACCATCGAACTCTGCCGGTTTCAGTTTCAAGAATTGTTCCAAACCATATCGGGGTGGTGGTGCTTGTTCTACTCTCAGTCCTTGGTCATGAATTGCCTTCATGGCCGCCTCAAACATGCCTTGGAACATGGCACGGTTCTCTTCCCGAAGATCATTCTGATTCTGAGCCCCACTAGAACCTTCACCTGTTCTTCTTCTAGCCATTGAGAACAATTACCTGCAGAAAACATCAACCGTTACTCACTCCGAACACAACTACCCTCCTAGGTCATACTAGTCCACCTAGACTTATACTTAGAGCCAAACCAGGCTCTGATACCAACTGTCGCGACCTCGAACCCCGTGGGCCCGAGATCGCGAGCTGGACGTCGACTTACTAATCAAAATACCAAAATATCGGAGATAAAAATTTCATTTCATATCAAAAGATGGTAACACAAGGTTTTGGAAAACAATTTAACAACAACAATGTACTAGTATAAGCCCCATAGGCTCACACTACAAAATAATAAAATATACAAATCTTAGTGACGTCCAAGTGTGGTACAACTATCCCCAAAAGAGTTACACATTTATATAATGTAAACCCACCAATATACACTTTCCCCAAAAGCTCAACCCTCGCGACGTCCTCGTGATCAGCGAGTCTAATTCCTTGGTCCTGGGGGGGGGTCAAGGAAAAACAAAGATAAAAAGAAAGGGGGTGAGATAAATCTCAATAAGTTACTAAAGCAACTACATGACATGCTATGATGCAATAATCAATAATAAATCACATAACACATAGCAATTATCATATATCAGATAGCAGCGGAAATGAACACATAACAAAGGATATTAGCCAAGGTTTTCCAAACCGATAAACCAAATAAAGGTCGCTGCGCAGCTTCCATAATCAACAAATCATCATCTTCATAATAGCATGAAAGCTGAAGAGAAATCCCCGGTACCGGAACCAATAACAAGGGGACAGTGACACACAGTCAAAGCTCGAAAACCAATAGCTAAGTGCTCACAAAGGGGCTAGCTCATCTCACATCCAAGGCCAATCTGGAGGAGGGAAATAATGGGGTAAAACAATGGTCAACATCACAATGGACTTGGCTGTGCCATCATAATGTTTCGCATCGCCCAAACACACACAAAATACCAGCTGGACTTTCAAGTAAGGGCTAAGTAATAAAATACTAGCTCAAATAAACAACTAAGGATTCCAAAGTAGGGAATCATTCCAATTAATCACCATAAGGATGGATTGAATAAATGCGCATCATAAGAGAGCTTCAACATTCCCAAACATTAATTAATCAAGTCCCAAGTCACATTTATTCACAAGGGAACCAATTTCATCATTAGAGTATTCCAAATTGACCATTTAAGGCTAAGGGGATAAGGCCCAAAACATGTATGAAAGTTATAACCTAAACCGAAAACAAGTAAAGAAATATTGCCAGGAAAAGGGGGCGGGCGGGAGCTCGGGCTGGATCGGGCGGGCGCGCGGGCAAGGGCAGGCGGGCGCTTAGTTCAACAGAAGGTCTGGCCGCTGGAAAAGGGGGTGTAGGCGGGCGCCTGGCACCGCGCGGGTGTGCGCTCGGTCGACGGCTGGGAGGGATTTCAGCAGCTGGGTTCTTTCCAATTTCCATACCAATTTCACAACACCCAAAATCACTACCCCCAACAAGTTTAATAAGGTACCCAAACAACATTTAAGCTTAAGGGAACCTAACAACATCATCTATCAACCCCAAACAAGATTAAAACCCCTCATTCACATCAATCACCATTTTTAACCAAAAACCCAAATAAATTCCAAATCAATTCCAAACTCAACCAAACCTCAAATATAACAACTAAAGCATTATATAAATATGAAATGAACACTTTAGCATAAAAATGGGGGAAAAGCAACTTACTTGAATTTTCTCAAAGTTGCCGGAACTCGAATATTTTTAGCCCTCTACGATCCTAACGACGATCTAAACAAGTTTCATGTTTTAAGAAATGAGAAATAACAAGAGGAAGATGGTTAGATTGAAGAGAGAAGGTAGAGAAGAAATACTTACCAAATTCAAGGAGAGAGAGAGAAAGTGTGCTGGGAAAGATGGAGGATGAGGGAGAGGTGAGGGAGAAGGAGGGAGTTGTTGGTTATTATTTTCAAAACTTACACTTAGACCCCTTCCCCATCTACTAACACAAATACTTACACTCCCTACTAACAATTAAGACCCAACAATACTACACTAACCCAAATGACTCAAATAAAATGCTAGGCATAATTATTATGAAACATAAAATGCACACATATATATTTAAATAAATAATAATGTAAATAAATAAATAAGCAAATAAATAAATAATATTTATTTATTACTAATAAAATAGAGGCTAGTTTTCGGGTCGTGACATCAGAACCACTAGGTAAAGCCAAGACTGGAGCTGTAGTTAAGCGCCTTTTCAACTCTTGAAAACTTGCTTCATACTTGTCACTCCACTCAAAAGAAATAGCCTTCCGAGTCAGATTAGTCAATGGAGTAGCAATCTTGGAGAATCTCTCAATGAATCTCTGATAATAACTAGCCAAGCCTAAAAAACTACGGATCTCTGTCATTGTAGTCGGCCTCTTCCAGTTTACAACTGCTTCAACTTTGGAAGGATCTACTGCAATACTAGTAGCAGACACAACATGTCCCAAGAATGAAACCCCTTCCAACCAGAAAGCACATTTGCTGAATTTTGCAAATAATTGTTTCTCACGAAGAACTTGTAATACCACTCTGAGATGTTGTTCATGCTCAGCCCGTGATTTAGAATACACAAGAATATCATCAATGAATACCACCACGAAACAATCTAGATATGGTTTGAAAATACGGTTCATCAAATCCATAAATACAGCTGGAGCATTTGTCAAACCGAATGGCATAACAATAAACTCATAATGCCCGTACCTGGTACGGAAAGCTGTCTTTGGTATATCCTCAGATCTGATTTTCAACTGATGATAACCACTTCTCAAGTCAAGCTTCGAGTACACTACTGAACCTTGAATCTGATCAAACAAGTCATCAATATGAGGTAACGGATATTTGTTCTTGATAGTTACCTGATTAAGATCTCTGTAATCAATACATAATCGCAGAGTCCCATCTTTCTTTCTGACAAATAACACTGGTGCACCCCACGGTGATACACTAGGCCTGATGAAGCCCCTTTCAAGCAATTCCTCAAGCTGTGTTTTTAACTCTCTCAACTCAGCTGGAGCCATTCTATAAGGTGCTTTAGAGATTGGTGCTGTACCTGGTAATAACTCAATACAGAACTCAAGCTCTCGATCAGGTGGCATGCTATACTCAGAAGAGAATACATCTGAAAATTCAGACACAACAGGAATATCTTCCATCTTGGGAACAAATAAACTCTTGTCAAGCACACATGCGAGATACCCGGCACAACCACGAGTTAAAAGTTTTCTAGCTTTTAAAGCAGAAATAACACGTATAGCACATAAAGGCCTATCACCTTCAAAGATAAAATCAGGCAAACCGGGTATAGAAAAAGTTACTACTTTTCTATGACAATCAACAGATGCATGATGCACATAAAGCCAATCCATGCCAAGAATCACGTCAAAGTCCCTTATAGGTAACACGACTAGGTCAGCAAGAAGGGCATGATCACCTACAAGAACCTCACATTTCTTGTAAACCTCAGAAGCAAACATGCAATCTCCTATAGGGGAAGATACTTCTAGCACATAAGGCATAGAATCAGGAAGAACATGCAAGTGCGACACAAAATGAGATGCCACATAAGAATGAGATGAGCCTGGATCTATCAGGACTCGCGCTCTCGTACTAGAAAGTAATATAGTACCTCATATGACCGCAGAAGACTCAGCTACACCCTGCTGATCTAGAGCAAACACTCGACCCTGAACTTTAGGTCGAGCCCCACTATCTCTCTTAGCACCTGAGGCCTGTTGACTCGAACCCCCAACTTGACTTCCCTTGCCTTTAGGACAATTCTTGATAAAGTGCCCAGTTACCACAAGATAAACATTTTCCTTGCTTTAGCCAACACTTGTCTTCAGAATGGCCTTCTTTCAAGCAATAACCACACACTTTCCTGGAACCTTGAACTGTTGTCTTGGAACCAGTTAATACACTACCTTTGCTTTCGGATGGTTGTCAAAATCGATGATCTTGGCGGCTAGATTTACCACCCTTAGAACCAGATCCCTGTGCTTTCTCTGAAACACGACCTGTCATGATTGTTCCCTGCTTTACCTTATGTTCTTCAATGTCATTCTCAATCCCATAAGCCCTCTCCACTGCTTGTTGGTAACTAGTAAGCTGTAAAGAAAGAAGCTGCTTCCTATACTCAGTCTTTAACCCCTTTACAAACCTCTGAGCCTTCTTTGCTTCATTTGGAACTAAATGATCACAATACCTTGCCAATTCTGTGAACTTGGTTGAGTATTGCCCCACTGTCAAGCTTCCCTGCTCCAGATTAAGAAATTCCATCTCTTTTCTATCTTGGACCACTGCTGGAATAAACTGTGACTTGAATGCTTTGAGAAGATTCTCCCAAGTCTGTGGTACCCCTTCCAGTTCCCAGCTTTTATTCAGAACTTGCCACCAATGTTCAGCAACTTTTTCAAGTTTAAAGGTTGCAAATGTTACCTTATCACCTCCTGCACATCTCAAGGCTGTAAAGATCTTTTCTATACTTTCAATCCACTCTTCTGCCTTCTTAGCATCAAATTCCCCGTCAAAGCTACGAGGTTTCAACTTCAAGAACCTTATAAGTCGATTAGGATAATCCCAATCTATATTATCAACCATCTCTTCTTGAGGAGTTACAGATCTCAGCTGATTACTGCCACTAGTACCTTCAGAACTCATTGTACCTGTAGGTAAACACTCGGCGTTAACAACACCCCAATATTAACCCATACCTAGGCCATAGACCCTATCCAGACTTAGAGCAAACCAAGGAAGCTAAACAGGGTTGCTAAACCAGGGTCGCTCTGATACCAACTGACACGCCTCCAGGTCCCGGGATCCCCTAATAGAACCTCAAACCTGGATGCGCGTGACTAACAAGAATCAAGAACGGTAACAAGAAACGGGATGACATCTGTTTATAACAAACTGGCATGATATATATACTCAAGAGTATGGAGCTAAACTAGCTCACAACACGAGTTCTAGACAAGAAAATTTAAAACCAAACATGATTATACACAGCGGAAACATGCCTAGCACATATGCTGGCATTACAAGATGTCTAGAGAAAACAAGAGACAACAAGTCTACCCAAAAATACTGAGTTACATAACCCATAATACATCGTCCTCACCAAAATGTAAAAGGACACAAGCCCCAAAAGAATCACCACCTGCGTAGTAAGCTCCCAGCTATGTCGAGTCTCACTTCGCACTATCACTAGCCTTCCTTTGATCTAAGGAAAACAATTAAACAAGGAACGGGGTGAGATAAATCTCAGTAAGCTATTAGATGCAACTACATGACATGTTATCATGCATTTCAAGTAAATACTCAAGTAATAATGTATCAAGTATCATCAAGTAACAAGTATATGAGAGGCTAAGCCACTCATCAAGTAGCACATAAGGCTAAGTTAACACGTTACAAAGGATATTGCTTCCTTCCTTATTCCTCCCAAGAATACCATTGTTGTCGTAGCTTGTATTACTTTGACAAATCACGATCAATATCAAGAAACCGCTTATGTAGTATATATAAGAACACCCGGTAACCAGTATCATTCCCAAGATCAAGATTCACGAGGTGTTCACGAGTTTAGCATTCACTTATATCAGGCGTATTGCTCTAATAAAGGAAGTTATGCTCTTACTATGGCCTGTAGTAAGGGGTCAAGTGCAGATACATAGATCCCCGATTATCACTTTGGCCCCAGCCTTATGATAAGCGTGAACCTATATACCTCCGAACAAGCAAGGACCAGCTGGACTCACACAAGAATGCACAAGTAGGTATTTACTTGAACTACGAGAGTAGAACCAATCCAAAAGTAGTGGACTAGCTCACTAAGAAACATGCTTCAAGTAATCAAGAAGTCACATTGTTATCAAGCAACTATATGCAATGTTTGCACATACACATCAAGAATATTTCTCATACACGTTAGTGCTTGTTCATAGCACTTCTTAGTTCATTACCATACACATGTATTGGTGTCAAGTCATGTACAAGATTTTATTATCTTATATTCAAGTCTTAATCCAATTCTTTGGATGTTCAAGTCATGTACAAGATTTTATTATCTTATATTCAAGTCTTAATCCAATTCTTTGGATGTTCAAGTCATGTACAAGATTTTATTGTCTTATACTTCAAGTTATAATTCTAATCTTTTGGACATTCAAGCATGTATAAGAGTTATACATTTCACTCTTACAAGTTCTTAATCTTATTCTTAGGATGTTCAAGCTCAAGACATTGTTCTAATGCTCCTAAGGTGCACAAACATTGGTTTCAAGACAAGCATAACACATTAGTGCTTGTTCATAGCACTTTCAAGACATAAAGAAGAGTTGTTACTCTTATACTTAAGTTCTCATTTTAATTCTATAAGTGTTCATGTTCAAGACTAAGTTCTAATGCCCCAAAAGGTACATATACACTTGCTAGGACATCTTATTCTAAGGCTCTATGCCTTAGGAGGGGTAAGGTTTCATTTCACTTTGGGTTTAAAATACTTTTATTTTTCAGGGTAAGTGGGCGGGCGCCCACTAGGGACTGGGTGGTCGCCCACTCGGCAGAATTAAATTGGGAACCTTTCAGTAGTTTTGGGCGGTCGCCAAGCCCAAACATGGGCGGTCGCCCAAAGGCTTTTCCAGCAAATTGCAAATTTCTTCCCAGGCTAAGAATTCTCCGTCCCAAGCGTAGGAGTAACTTTTTTACTAACATTCTAACATTTAAGGAATGGCCAAGAGTGCACTAACAAGTTCAAAACATTAATTCAAGTTTACTCTTTTCTTTTCTACACAGAGGGTTATACTCCATTTGTCCCAAAATTACAAGTATCACAAAAATTGCCCCAAACACAAAATTGACAAGCACAAGTATCGAGAATAACATATATGCATGTTATTACAAGCAAGGGGGAGCTAATAACTTACCTAGTCCGAAATCAAAGTCAAGGAAACTTATTTATGTTCGGCCGGAAACACTCTATTCAATGCCACGAATATTTATCCGGGATCGGAATCAAGAACGGAGGGATAATTAAACTCGAGGAGTCGAGAATAGGGTAAACCCTAAACCTACTTTCAAGAACCAGAGAAAACGTAAAGAGAAATTGGGGAAGAATGACCCAGAGAAAGAAGCAAACCAAGTTTATCTTTCAACTTCCAAGAAATGACAACTAGGCCCCTCAAGTTTCACTTTTAACAAAAAGGCCTCTAAAGTCATATTTTCACAAATGACCCAAAAGTCAAAACTAGACATTTAACCACCTTAATATTATAAAGCAGTGAAGAATTTTACCCAAGTAAAACTAACACATAATATGCAAGTTCAAGAATTTAACAAGTAAGTCAAATATTTAACAAGATTAAGGATGGGCATTACAAATCAAGTGGAAATGGTGAATAAGACAATTTTCATGGAATGGGTTTATGCAAGATTATGTCTCAACTCTAGAGAGAAAAGAATTAAAGACTCTTTTATGGTTTGAAAAGAAAAACGACTAGTCCGGGGTGGACTTTTACTAAAGAAACAAAATCGTCCAAGGTGTAGGGATGACCAAACCGGACCGGAACCGGACCGAAACTGGAAAACCGGTCCAGAACCGGACCGGAGAAGCCCGGAACCGGAGCGAACCAGCGAGTTAACCGGAACCGGTGTAACCAAGGGCCGGTTAAGCTTCCCATAAATGGCGAACCGGAACCGGACCGGCTTTTCCATTAAAAAAAATAAAAATCCCTTGTTTTTCAATAAATTTTAACATGTTTATTCATTATTGTATGATAAATAAAAAAATCCCTTATTTTTCAATAAATTTTAACCTGTTTATTCATTATTGTATGATAAAAAAAATAAAAAAAATGTAGTGTGGAACCGAACCGGAACTGAACCGGAACCGTAGCGGAACCGGATTGTGATGACCGGAACCGGAACCGGTGTAACCAAGGGCCGGTTAAGGTTCACATAAATGGCGAACCGGAACCGGCGGTTCTGAACCGGAACCGGAACCGGCATTGGTCATCCCTACCAAGGTGGACTTTTGACTAAAGGCACTCTAGAACCTACGAAGACTGAATGACTTTTTTTTTATTCTCATTTAGAGGAGGTAGCCCCAATTTTCTCTTTTGCCCACGCCCATGTATTCCTTTGGAGGGTGATGGCTCCGCTATCAATGAGGCTTTGAATCTTCTTCCTCAATTGGAGGCAATCGTCAGTGTCATGCCCAATGTACTGGTTGTATTTGCAGTGTTTGGAAGGATCCAAGCCTTGCTTCACCCTACTTGGTTCATAGTTGAACAAAGGGGACAACTTGCCAGCTCGAACTAGACTTTTGAAGAGTTTGGCTAACGGCATACCCAAGTCATCGTACTCACGTTCGTCCTTCTTTTCACGAACCATTTTTTAGGGTGGTTTAGGTACCGGTACCCCTTGTTGATGAGTAGTCATAGGAGGCATCTCAAATGGGAAAGTCTGTGGTGGCCCATACATTTGAGGAGCGTACAGGTCTGAAACTAAGCATGAGGGAGAACTCGGCTGAGGTATTCATAAACGCCACGAATGTCAGACAAATGGCGCCTCTCGATATCTCTTAGGGTCTTATGCATCTCCTTTTGAAAGTGTGTTGCTTGCTCGTTGAGAATGGCCTTAAAGTGGATTGCTTGTTCATCGAGGATGGCTTCGAAGTGGGATGCTTGCTTACTGAGAGCAGTGTTGGTGTGGAGAGTTGTCTCGAGACCTTGGGTAACAGCTTCATTTGCAACTTTGATGTTCATTTCGGCAGACATGATGTGGGATTCTACAATAGCCATGGGGGAATTATGTTTTTGAATTTAATTAGACTTATAATTAATGACAAGGCATCGTTATAAAATCACTTTTTATGAAAAGAGTTGGTCTCCACATTTTTGAAATGCATCTTGGTAAAAAATTTGAAAGTTTGACCGGGCCGAAGTTGCCTACGTTCCCCTTACCATGAGGGAGGGGTCCCACACGAAAAGAGGCTCAGGTCACCGTATTTCGAGTCAATTTAGACTTTTAAAAAGAGGTGAGAGATGACCATAGGGGTCAAAAAGAGGGAGATGACTCGGTCCTTGGTCAAGAATAGGTGAGGAAGACCTATAGGAGTTGGTTTTGACTTAATCGGGTTGGGTTTGACATAAGGTTTGACCTAAATAGGCTGAGTGGTTGGTTCAAGCTAGAACGCGTCGATAATGGTGGTGTTGGATATTATGCCCTAGGCCCTTGAGAAAGGCCTATGCGTTATATCATAGCTTCATTATTATAGAGATAACAAACCTGATTATTATATCTTTTGCATGTTTTTTATAATAATCATTGTCCCTAGCACTTATGAAGGGCTAGCATGAGTTTAATGGATAATCATATGATGATTATTGACACGCCCCCAAGTCCCGGGATTCCCTAATAGAACCTCGAACCTTGTGCGCGTGACTAACAAGAAATGAGAAACTGAATGACATCTGCTTATATCAAACTGACATCATATATATACTCAGAGGAACGAGCTAAGATAGCTCACAACGAGTTCTATACCAAGAAATTTAAACCAAATGGTTGTACACAGCGGAAAACATGCCTAGCACATACGCTCGCATTACAAGAACACTATACAAGTCTACCCAATATAATGAGTCTAAACAACTGATACAAGATCATCCTCACCAAAACTGGAAAGGATAACAATCCCTAACAAGAACAACCTGCCAAGTAGGCCCCTTCTAAGTCGAGCCTCACAACGTATTACCACTTGCTTTCCTGGGGGGGGGGGGGGCGAACGGAGATAAATCTCAGTAAGTTACTAGATACAAGTACATAGCATGTAATCATGCAAATCAAGAAGATTATCAAGTAATCATGCTAAAGATGTCATCAAGTAACAAGTATATGAGAGGCTAAGCCAACTCATCAAGTAGCTAACACATAAGGTTAAACTATCACGTTACAAAGGATATTCCAACCTTATTCCTCCCAAGTAAACCATTGTTGTCGTTGCTTATTGCAGTTGACAAATCACGATCAATCAAGTTGTTGCTGTGCAGTACACAAGAGGACCCGGTAACCAGTGTCACTAACAAGAACAAGATTCACGAGGTGTTCACGAGTTTAGCATTCACTTTTATCAGGCGTATTGCTCTAATAAAGGAAGCTATGCCCTTACTATAGCCTGTAGTAAGGGGTCAAGCGCAGATACATAGGCACCCGATTATTACTTTGGCCCCAGCCTTATGATAAGCATGAACCTATACATCTCCGAGCAAGCAAGGTGACCAGCTGGACTCACACAAGAATGCACAAGTAGGTATTTACTTGAACTACGAGAGTATAGAACTAAGTCCAAAAGTAGTGGACTAGCTCTTCATGAACCATGTAATTATGTTCTCACCAAATACAAGTACACGTATGCTATATTTGCAAATACAAATCAGTATAACAATGGCACATAATGTGTCCACATAACACAATCAAGCCAAATAAGAGTCTATTAATAATAGACCCCAACCAAGTAGTAGGGTATGTCATACTATATCACTTTGTCATATGAATTATTTGCACGTACATATTCATATAACCTTTAACGCACTAATGTGTCTATCACGATACCCTTACTTCCAAGTAGAGCCCAACATCTTAGACTCTAAGCGCGTAGTCGAATAGGTCGTATTGTACCTAGTCACAATCATACCTCACGTATATGTATCGTTAATAATCGAATACATTTTCCAACACATTTTGTGTTCTATAATCATTGTTTTATGAATTATCTTCATATTACACTAGTCCCTCTTTCTTTAGAAACTCATCTCTAGAACAAGATATCTTTTTTTATACTTTATATACTTCATTGAGTATATGCATGATTAAAACTAATTACTAGCACTTTCAATACACACATATTAGATTCAAGTATGTCTTAGAGTTATTCATTCTCTATCTAGTTCTATATTCCAACTCTTTGGTTATTAATACCAAGTATCAAGTAGTCAACAAGCCACATTCTATCAAGTAATTATGTGCAAGATTTGCACATACACATCAAGGATAGTTCTAACACGTTAGTGCTTGTTCATAGCACTTTCAAGTTCATTACCATACACACGTATTGGTTTCAAGACATGAACAAGAGTTCTTCCTTTTATATCCAAGTTCACACTCCAATTCTTTGGATGTTCAATCTAAGGATCTTGTCCTGATACTTCTAGTGTTCTATAACACCTACAAGATTACTACCATACACATGTATTGGTTTCAAGGCATGTACAAGATTTTATCATCTTACATTCAAGTTCTCAATCCAATTCTTTGGATGTTCAAGACATGTACAAGATTTAATTGTCTTATACTTAAGTTATTATTCCAATCTTTGGATATTCAAGTCATGTACAAGATTTAATTGTCTTATACTTCAAGTTCAAGCTAAGTGGATGAGTTATACATCTCATACTTACATGTTCTTAATCCTATACTTTGGATGTTCAAGCTCAAGACATTGTTCTAGTGCCCCTAAGGTACACAAACATTGGTTTCAAGACACATATAACACATTAGTGCTTGTTCTTAGCACTTTCAAGACATATAAAAGAGTTCTTACTCTTAGGCTCAAGTTCTCTATTCAAATCATTGAATAATCATGTTCAAGACTCACTTCTGATGCCCCTAAGGTGTCACAACACGTGCTAGGACATCTTATACTAAGGCTATATACCTTAACTAGGGTTATTTCTAGCTTAATCAAACTTTATTCAAGACTTTTGTTCATCAGGGCACCCGGGCGGGCGCTCAAAATGGACCGGGCGGCCGCACATGTCGCGACCCCGAACCCGCGGGTCCGGAATACGCGAGCTGGACGTCGACTTAAAACCAAAACTCTAAAATATAGAAGTTTAAAATTCCATTTTGAACCAAAAGATGATAACACGAGGTTTTACGAATCCAAGTTTAAATCAACAAAGTACATCTAACATAAGCTCCACAGCTTATACCCAAAAGAATAAAATACACAATTCTTAACGACGTCAATAATGGTAAAACTATCCCCAAAAGGTTATACATTTAAATAATGTAAACCGATCCATAACAACCTGCCCTAAAATCTCAATCCTCTCGACGTCCTCCTCGATCCGCGAATCCTAATCCTTTTCCTCCTGGGGGGGGTTAAGGAAAAACAAAGATGGAAATAAACGGGGTGAGATAAAATCTCAGTAAGTTACTAATGCAACTACATGACATGCTATAATGCAATAAGCAATAAACAATGATAAATATCACATAGCATGTAACAAATAACAGTCAACAGATAGCAGCGGAAAGTAAACACATAACAAAGGATATTAGCTAAGGTTTCCCAACTGGTATAACCAATAAAAGGATCGCTGCGCAGCTTCAACAATCAACCAATCCATATCTTCACAGCAGCATAAAAGCCGAAGAGAAAACCCCGGTCAGAAGCGACCAATCAACCCATCAATCAAACAAACCATCTTCATAGTAGCATAAAAGCTGAAGAGAAACCCGGTACCGGAACCAATAACAATGATAAAGTGCCACAAGGGGCGGGAGCCATGCCACAAAGTCATGCTCCAAAACAATTAGCTAGAATACCCACAACGGAGCTAGCTCATCCCAACCAAGGCCAATCTGGATGAGGGTAGAAGGACCAATGGGCGATGCTATACTGGACTTGGCTCGTGCCATTATAGCATTATCCATTGCCTGACTCGATACACAAATAACCAGCTGGACTTTCAATAATGCTAAGTAATAAAATACTAGCTTTAAAAACATCAAAAGGGTTCCAAAGTAGGGAACCGCACCAATTAATCACCATAAAAGATGCAAATGATTACTCAAGAAGAGTTCAACAACAATAAACACAATGAGTTTCTCATAAAAGAGTTCAATAACAGAAATGGAATTGTTCGTAAAAGCCCAACAATACAAATCATTAAAACGAAATGATTCTAGGACAAGGATACATATCAAACGCATCCTAACATAATACACGCGAGTTACTCATAGAGAGTACTACCCAAATGGTCATTCCCCAAATAGCACAATGACTAACATTAAAACTATCCCAAACGTCCACTCATTATGAAAGTGTTCCCACATTTTCCAAAATAATAATTTAATCAAGTCCCAAGTCACGTTTATTCATAAAGGAACTAATTTCATCATTAGAGTATTCCAAATTGACCATTTAAGGCTAAGGGGATAAAACCCAAGACATGGATTAAAGTTATAACCTAAACCGAAAACATGTAAAGAAATAGTGCCAGGAAAAGGGGGCGGGCGGGCGCTCAGGCGGAGGCGGGCGGGCGCCTAGGAAGAGTCAGGCGGGCGCTCGAAAAGGACAGAAACTACGGGTCATTAATATCACAAGTAAGCGGGCGCTCGAGGGCGGATGGGCGGGCGCCCGGATCAATTCTGGGTCGGGAGACAGAGCTGGGTTTCATCATGTTCGAACCAAAATCACCCCAATCTCTAAAATACTCCAAATCAATCCTTCTAACAAGTTCCACAATGAACCAAAACCACTTATAACTAGGATGGGGACCCAAACACACCATTTGTCAACCAAAATCAAGAATCAAACCCAACATTCATAAAATCACCATTTTTGACCAAAACTCAAATAAATTCCAAATAAATTCTAAACTCAACCAAACTTCAAATATAACATATCAAGCACTATATAAACATGATATGAACATTTTATCATAAAAATGGGGGAAAAGTAACTTACTTGATAAATCTCAAAGTTGACGGATTTCAATTCTTTTTGGTTCTACGCGATCCTATCGACGATCTAAACAAGGTTCACGTTTTAAGAAATGAGAGATTATGAGGAGAAGATGAAGAAAATGAAGAGAGAAGTAAGGGAGGAAAGCTTACCCACAAATGGAGGAGAGAGAGGGAGTTGAGCTGGGAAGAGGATGGAGGTGGAGTGTATGAGGGAGAAGGAGGTGTAGGGAGAGGGTAGGAGTATGATTTAAAACTTACACAAAGACCCCCTCCTCTATACTACCCAACTCAATACTCCCCACTAACAACTAAGACCCAACAATACTACACTAACCCAAATGACCCAAATAAAATGCTAGGCATAATTATTATGAAACATAAAATGCACCCATAATTATTTAAATAAATAATAATTTAAATAAATAATTAAGCAAATAAATAAATAATTATTATTTATTACCAATAAAATAGAGCCTAGTTTTCGGGTCGTGACATTCACTCCCCCTTAAAAAAATTCGACCCGAATTTTAACGAGACTTACCCGAAAGGCCAAATAGCTACGGATACGATAGTTCCGTCATTTCTCAAATTCCTCAATTGTCCAATCTAACCTACTACAAGGTAACCTTAAATAATGCTTACGATAACACCACCTCTCGAACTGAATCATTCCATCATTAACTTCATTACTAATCAAAATCCGTACTCAAAATCGAAGAATTCAAATCATTTCCACACATAATTCTCGAGGTGCCTCAAACTCGCCTTATTCATAACCTTAACTACACTGCAAAGGTGTTTCCTTTTGTAAATCACATACTTAGTAGTATTCCCCAGAAATTCAAAACATCACCATCCCGAGCCTAATTAGCTTTTAAAATATAAAAAGGCTAAATGAATTTCTATTTCCACAATATTCATCGAAATGGCTACATCTCTATGGATTACCATTATAGTGCTTTCACTTTGAGTTAACACCTTAAATTAATTGTACCATACAACCCCAAAATTTCTCGTACAAAGTGTCCACTTAATCTATGTTATACTCTCATCCCTTCATTAATCCGGTCTTGAAGCCTAAACAATTCAATATACTCAATAGTCCGCAAAACGATCCAAATTTCATCTTCAAAAGATTTTCTCTAACTATCATTTAAATTATAATCCGTTCTCATAAACCCAAGGAAATCAACAAATCTCAAATCCTCAATAGCTAACCCAAGTTAGTCTCTCACGCATACATTTATTAACCTAATGATACTTAGGCTCAATGGTACTACCAAAATCATAAACTAATTAGCTAGCCCCATTCCAATAGCTCCATTACCAAATCACAATATTCTTTAATTATGCCCAAATATTGATACTCGACTTTCTTCACATACCCTTGGTCCAAATCGCAAAACGCCACCAAGGAGAGATTTAGGACCATAGAACCACTATATACCCAAAATTTCAAAATGCCTTTAACATAGATTGAGAAATTATTACTCTCCCCAAATGTACTTAGTCCTTTCTAACTTAGCACGCTTACCACCATTAATGATCACAACTCCTACAACAAACTCATCACCCATAACAAATCGTACACCTCTCCATACTAATCCATTCCGATGCATTCACGGAGATGCACTAAAAGTGACTAAAATTTTCCTCAAGAGATCCTCATTGAATCCTCAACTCCTATAACCCAACCGATACAATATGGATATTGATCTAAATATTAGCATTACAACCTTGTATCACAACAACCCAATTTAACCCAAGCTCCTCCCCAAACACTAGGTACTATTCGGAAGAAAATGAAAATCTTATGAATGATAAATACACCCAACAAATTGACCGAAACTAAATACTCGGATTTCAATTAAGAAAAGATAGGTATAACTCTACCCAAAGGAACGGTCTCAAACAGTTTTAAGAAATTAGGAATGGAGAATATAACAATCCCCCTACAACAATAGACTAAAGCAATAGTAACATCAAAATCTTGTAATAGCAACATGGCTAATTTAGCAGGTGAGACATAACCATACTTAAGCACATCATAAGCGCATAAGACTTCATCAGATACCCTAAACTCCTCCATAGGAGTAGACACCTACAACACATAAGTCAAAGACTCAGAAGAAATAAATGCAACTAAATGCACAGAAACACATAAATGCGATGATCCTAAAATGCACGCGCTCGCTCTCACGACACAAAATAATACCTCCTGAAATTTATCCGTTACCTGGTGACTGCTGATTGATCGCAATTACTCTGCCCTATACCTTAGGGTTCCCCGAAGCATCTCTCTTCTGACCCGGTGAAGTACTGGTTCCTGTTCCTGATGATTGAACCTTAAACCTCGGACAATCTTTTATGAAGTGACCCAGTTGACCACAATTGATACATTTTCCCTACTTCTTCCAACACTTATCCTCCAAATGGCCTTCCCTCTGACAGTAAGTGCAAAGCCACCTACCTTATTTCCCTTGTTTCCCCGGAGTAGTACTCGGATTCCCTAGCGCGGTTTGTTCCTTAAACTGAGATGGTTCTCCCAAATTACCTCGGTTATCTGAACGGTGCTGTGGTTGAGATTTAGCATGGCTTACTTGTTTACCCGTATTTGCAACCTCGGTCTTCCTCTTATGCTCCCCAATATCTTGCTCGATCAAGTATGCCCGGTCTACCGCATCCTGAAATGTCACAATCCTCTGGGCTATAAGCTGAGTCCGAATAGAAGTCTTCAAACCCCGGATGAATCTCATAGCTTTCTGCTCCTCGGTCCACATAAGATAGTCACAATACCGGGCTAATTCTGTGAACTTAGCCGAGTACTGAGCTATAGAAAACAAACCTTGCTCCAGGTTGAGCAGCTCGATCTCCTTTCGGTTTTGATCCACTACCGGAATGAAATGCTCCTTGAACTTTCGCACAAACAATTCCCATGCATACACTGTGTGAGTATCATCCCAACTCGCTTTAACACCCTTCCACCAATGCTCGGCGGCACCCACAAGTTTATAAGCCGCAAACCGGACCTTGTCTTCATCGGTGCAACCAAAGACATCATAAATTTTCTCCATCGACTCAATCCATAGCTCGGCCTTCCTTACATCAGGTTCCCCATTGAACTCAACCGGTTTCAATTTCAGAAATTGTTCCAATCCGTAGCGGGGTGGTGCTGCTTGTTCTACCCTCGGACCTTGATCATGTATGGCCTTTATGGCCGCCTCAAACATGCCCTGAAACATTGCACGGGCTTCATCCCTTGTTTCATTCTGATTTGCATTACCGGTATTACTTTCACTACTTCTCCTTCGAGCCATTTCAAACAAGTACCTGCATAAAACAACAATTGTTACTCACTCCGAACACACTACCCTCCTAGGTCATACAAATCCACCTATACGTATACTTAGAGCTAATGCCATAGCTCTGATACCAACTGTCGCGACCCCGAACCCGCGGGTCCAGAATACGCGAGCTGGACGTCGACTTAAAACCAAAACTCTAAAATATAGAAGTTTAAAATTCCATTTTGAACCAAAAGATGATAACACGAGGTTTTACGAATCCAAGTTTAAATCAACAAAGTACATCTAACATAAGCTCCACAGCTTATACCCAAAAGAATAAAATACACAATTCTTAACGACGTCAATAATGGTAAAACTATCCCCAAAAGGTTATACATTTAAAAAATGTAAACCGATCCATAACAACCTGCCCCAAAATCTCAATCCTCTCGACGTCCTCCTCGATCCGCGAATCCTAATCCTTTTCCTCCTGGGGGGGGGGTTAAGGAAAAACAAAGATGGAAATAAACGGGGTGAGATAAAATCTCAGTAAGTTACTAATGCAACTACATGACATGCTATAATGCAATAAGCAATAAACAATGATAAATATCACATAGCATGTAACAAATAACAGTCAACAGATAGCAGCGGAAAGTAAACACATAACAAAGGATATTAGCCAAGGTTTCCCAACTGGTAGAACCAATAAAAGGATCGCTGCGCAGCTTCAACAATCAACCAATCCATATCTTCACAGCAGCATAAAAGCCGAAGAGAAAACCCCGGTCAGAAGCGACCAATCAACCCATCAATCAAACAAACCATCTTCATAGTACCGGTACCGGAACCAATAACAATGATAAAGTGCCACAAGGGGCGGGAGCCATGCCACAAAGTCATGCTCCAAAACGATTAGCTAGAATACCCACAACGGAGCTAGCTCATCCCAACCAAGGCCAATCTGGATGAGGGCAGAAGGACCAATGGGCGATGCTATACTGGACTTGGCTCGTGCCATTATAGCATTATCCATTGCCTGACTCGATACACAAATAACCAGCTGGACTTTCAATAATGCTAAGTAATAAAATACTAGCTTTATAAACATCAAAAGGGTTCCAAAGTAGGGAACCGCACCAATTAATCACCATAAAAGATGCAAATGATTACTCAAGAAGAGTTCAACAACAATAAACACAAGGAGTTTCTCATAAAAGAGTTCAATAACAGAAATGGAATTGTTCGTAAAAGCCCAACAATACAAATCATTAAAACGAAATGATTCTAGGACAAGGATCCATATCAAACGCATCCTAACATGATACACGCGAGTTACTCATAGAGAGTACTACCCAAATGGTCATTCCCCAAATAGCACAATGACTAACATTAAAACTATCCCAAACGTCCACTCATTATGAAAGTGTTCCCACATTTTCCAAAATAATAATTTAATCAAGTCCCAAGTCACGTTTATTCATAAAGGAACTAATTTCATCATTAGAGTATTCCAAATTGACCATTTAAGGCTAAGGGGATAAAACCCAAGACATGGATTAAAGTTATAACCTAAACCGAAAACATGTAAAGAAATAGTGCCAGGAAAAGGGGGCGGGCGGGCGCTCAGGCGGAGGCGGGCGGGCGCCTAGGAAGAGTCAGGCGGGCGTTCGAAAAGGACAGAAACTACGGGTCATTAATATCACAAGTAAGCGGGCGCTCGAGGGCGGATGGGCGGGCGCCCGGATCAATTCTGGGTCGGGAGACAGAGCTGGGTTTCATCATGTTCGAACCAAAATCACCCCAATCTCTAAAATACTCCAAATCAATCCTTCTAACAAGTTCCACAATGAACCAAAACCACTTATAACTAGGATGGGGACCCAAACACACCATTTTTCAACCAAAATCAAGAATCAAACCCAACATTCATAAAATCACCATTTTTGACCAAAACTCAAATAAATTCAAAATAAATTCTAAACTCAACCAAACTTCAAATATAACATATCAAGCACTACATAAACATGATATGAACATTTTATCATAAAAATGGGGGAAAAGTAACTTACTTGATAAATCTCAAAGTTGACGGATTTCAATTCTTTTTGGTTCTACGCGATCCTATCGACGATCTAAACAAGGTTCTCGTTTTAAGAAATGAGAGATTATGAGGAGAAGATGAAGAAAATGAAGAGAGAAGTAAGGGAGGAAAGCTTACCCACAAATGGAGGAGAGAGAGGGAGTTGAGCTGGGAAGAGGATGGAGGTGGAGTGTATGAGGGAGAAGGAGGTGTAGGGAGAGGGTAGGAGTATGATTTAAAACTTACACAAAGACCCCCTCCTCTATACTACCCAACTCAATACTCCCCACTAACAACTAAGACCCAACAATACTACACTAACCCAAATGACCCAAATAAAATGCTAGGCATAATTATTATGAAACATAAAATGCACCCATAATTATTTAAATAAATAATAATTTAAATAAATAATTAAGCAAATAAATAAATAATAATTATTTATTACCAATAAAATAGAGCCTAGTTTTCGGGTCGTGACAGCACACTAGCAGGTGAATCCTTTGAAAATCATTCCAGAAAGATGGGCGGTCGCCTAATAAATTTTGTGCGGTCGCATACTGCACATTTCCGGCCAATGCTCATTTCTTTTCCAGGTTGAATAATTCTCCGTCCCAAGCGTAGGAGTATACTTTACTAACATAATAGGCCATACCCAGGACATATAAACAAGTTCAAAACATTACTTTCAAGTTTATTTCATTCTTTTTACCGTCCCACAAATAATAGAATAATTTTCTTTTATTCCAATTAAATATCTCACCGTCCCAAAAATATAAGTATAATTTTCTAATATACTAATATACTCATTTAGGGATACTTTTATTTATTTCACCATCTCACAAGTAGGAGTATAATTTTTATTAACACTTCAAGACACTCAAGGGGTACATTTAACATGCCCAGGACATTTTTTCAAATCTATTTCATTCCTTCAACATAGTTGTATAATACTCCCTTTGTCCCAAATTTACAAGTATCACAAAAATTACCCCAAACACGAAATTAACAAGCACAAGTATCAAGAATAACATATAGGCATGTTATTACAAGCAAGGGGGAGCTAGTGACTTACCTAGTCCGAAATCAAATTCACCCAAACTAATTTCTGTTCCGCAGGAAATGCCTTACTGACCGCCCTGATCATTTATGCGAAGTCGGATTTTCGAACAGAGGCATAATTAAGCGAGAGGAATCGAGAATAGGGTAAACCCTAACTTTCTTTACGAGACAGAGGAAGACCGTACGAGAATTCGGAATTCATTCAGAGGAAGAGGCAAACCCAATATTTATTCTTATGAAGTTTTAAGAAATTGCAATTAGGCCCCTCTAGTTTCAACTTTGACAAAAAGGCCCTTCAAGTTTTAATTTGAGCAATTAAGCCCCTAAACTTTAATTTTTCACAAATGACCCTAATGTTCCAACTTTGAACACTTAGGACCTAAACTTGCTCAATTAGTTAAATAATTAACTCAATTAAAATAGCATATAATTATGCAAGTCAAGAATTTAACAGGAATTAGGACGGGCGTTACAATTATAGCGCATAGGATACGGATTAAACTTGTGGGTACATGTTTGAGAACAAGTACTGGATAGACCTGTTATGAGATTTATGTCATGGTCAAATGTCATAATTAAATCTCATAATAGTTATATCATTTATCCTTAGACCTGAGATTATAATAGTCTTCCACATGATGAACATTATGTTTGACGTACTCAAACGCTACCCCTAACCGGGTGGTTATAAAGGCTACGATTGGCATAATTGGATTCTTGTAGGGAAGAATGATAAATCAAGATGGGATTTGTCCCTCTCTCAGGAGAGATATCTGCTTGGCCACTCGATGAGTGAGATTGATAATAGTGTACTGCCGTACCCAAATGAATTGAAGCGTTCAATGTTATTTGCTCATATCAATCTACTCGATATCGAGAAAGCATTGGACAACATAAGTTGACGTGGACCATGACTTATGTCCAATATGATATCGTGTGACAAAGGGATTGTGATACGTTCTATAAGGTTACTTTGTGCTTTCAAAGTTATACTAATTGGGTAGTCATAATGGCTTGCTAGAGTCCGCTTATGACTTACGGGTTCTGACTCATTCGGACTCGTTGCCAACTTAGTATAATCCTATTGGGTCACACACAATAGAACGGATTGAATAAGGCACAGAAAACGGAAAAACTGGATCCTGGTGGAAGGATCCGTACGGATGGTTTGGGACCACCCAACCAATCCGTACGTATGGTTTGTCCGGCCGAAAACAATTTGTTCATGACTTCTTTTTGACAAGGAATTCTGATCCCAAAAGGAATTAGGTTTATACCCTATTATATATGTGTGCATTCGGGTTTGAGAAACCTAATGGTTGATTTTATAAATCATAACATGTTGTTTGAGAAACAATTACACACATATAGAGGGGATTATTAGTTTTGAGATTTAGAATCATCAAAAACTAATAATCAATGGAGCAAAATAATTCCTATGAAGAAATCGTTTCTTCATCAAGCCTTGGGTCTAGCAATCCAGATCAAGAAGGTGTTCTTGATATCTGTTCGACATGTGGATACCGATAGAGGGTGTTTGCTTTAACACCTTAAAGTCCGTGTTCATGGATTCGATCTTCAAGGTATGTTTCTTTCATCTTGTATTTAATTTAATCAACATGCACGGATCTGGGCTCTTGGGTGTTTGATTTTATCTGTTTATTCCGCTACGCATGATGCATCAAAACCCAATAGTGGTATCAGAGCCCCGTTCGTTGTTGATTATTTTAGTATATCATGTTGAAATTGTTTAATTCGATTATATGATATCTACATGATAATAAGATGAATGCATGATTTGAGTTTTATATTTGAGATATAAAGGTTTATGAGCATGAACATGGGGATTATGTGATTATTATATTGATTTGATCTATATGAATAATTGCATGTTGTGATTATCAATAATTAATTTGATTATGTGTATTTATCATTTAGATCTAATTTATATATATATAATAAATTGTTTATTCATGATATTGATTAGATCTAATTAAATTCATAATCTGTAAATTCATGTTTCTGTAATCTGATTAGGTATAAACATGATATTGGATTTGGTCGAATTTCTGAAATTCTGTAAAAACCTGGAAATTTAGGATCCTACCAATGGATCCGTACGGATGGTTTGGGTGGTGCCAAAACTGATCCGTACGGATAGTTTGGAAATTCCCAGATTTGATTATGTTTTTTGGTGTTCGGATTGTTCTGTAAATTGTTTACAGAATTTGAATCTGGAAACTGGAAACTGCTTTCAGACGGCTGGTTTCAGAAACCGTGTTCCTTGAAACAGTTTTCGGCTGAAGAATTCAAAAGGAATTGCAGAAATCAGAGTTCTAAAGAGTTTAGAACTGCTGTAATCTGTGAGATTAAAAAGATAATGAAAGATCTTGAAACAAGTATCCAATCTATACGGGAATGCGGATGCCTTTTGGCTTAGTTTCGACCGTATAGAGAAGTTACTTGGTTCCTTGATCTTAGTATGGAAATGTGGATACCTTTTGGCTTAGTTTCGGCCGTACGATTTGTGCTCTCAATTTCAAGATGCTTGGCGGATACAGTTCCAGAATTCTGAAGAGTTCATAGTTTCTGTGACCTGTATGACAGAACCGTACGGATGAATCTGGAAGCTTCCAGAAACATCCGTACGGATGGTTTGGGCAGTACTAATTCTGATCTGTTTCAGACGGTAGATTTTTGAAACTGTGTTTCCTGAAACAGATTTTAGTTCATAAGTCCAGACAGTTACTGAGATCAGAATCTTAAAGGAGTTTAAGGTTGGCAAAATCTCAAAGTTTTAGAATTCATACCTAAACAAAGTGCAAATTGTTTGCAAGAGAAGGAAACTAAATTTGGATTAATTCATTGCATGGACCAATGGCAGGCTTACGCCTTGTTTCTGGGAATGTGAATGAAATATCCAATCTGTAAATTGTTTACAGATAATTTAGATTCCGTCCCCATATTGTTGCTTCATAATTAAATCACAAGATTTTGCTTCTGTTAATTAATTCAATTAGTTAACATTAATTATGCAAAAACTATATTATATTATGTTTGACATAAGTAAATATATGATGCATGTCTCTAAGAAAATAAACCTTCTTTAAAATTTAAGTCATGTGACAATCCATTATTAAAACACTTGTGAGTACACCGGGTATTTTTATGTGGGCTCTGCCAAAGCGAGGTGCATTAATTCTATCAGTGTATGAGCAAGATGAGAAATGAGAGTTTCCTATGCGTTTAACGTGGTTTGACTTAATTAGGCTATCAAAAGACAAAGTTTTGGGCCTAAGGCACAAGATGAGATTAAAACATGTTTGACATAAGATGTCTAACAAATCTCATAAACGATCTAAGAATCATATATGATATGATTGAAAATGAGTTGTCTACCTAATTAATTTAATTTTGAGCAGTATCGCCAAAGCGGACTTGAAATCAACTTAAAGATGGATCTTAGCCCACTTAAATTATATTATACAATTGTTGTATTTGAAGGTGTATAATTTAGTTGGAGTATTTATGAAATACATTAAATATTTTTAAATGATAATCGTATGAAATATATATGTATATTTATTTGCATATTTTGTAGAATGTCTTAAACTATAATCATGTATAATTACTGTGATTGACCCCACTTTAAGAAGAATAAGATTAACTTTCATGACCTAGTCATGAGCTTAAGAATTGTTCTAAAGCAAGATAGGAAGTTATGAATTCTTAATAAATCATATTCCTAAGAAACCTAATGCCTTAAGGGTGGACAAAGACATTGATTAGAAACATGTGGATGATTCTATAGATGTCAATCGTCCTAAGACTTGCCATCATGTGTTTGAAACTTTAGAAGTATCTAAAACGTATGAATGCTTATGCGATAAGCAATCTCGTAGGAAACGTTCCTACAAGCAAGAGAGGCAAATAAAGTTTGAGATTGATTAGAGCCTAACATTCATGTGATGAATGAAAGGTATGTTAATAAGTTCTAATGTTTTGAACATAGAGAAACATATTAATTACCTTAGTTGGCTTGGTTATCATGTTAGTTGGGAACTAACAAACGGATTTGATATCAATGCATAAGCGACATTTGATGTTTAAAATGCTATGTCTTAATATCAAATAGAAACATTCTCAAACTCTAAAGGTTAATAAGGACAAGGATTTAAGATAAAGGCAAGACAAAAGTTGTCAAGCCTAAAAGGAAATATTTGTGGCAAAACCTAAAATCCAAAGAATGTAATTTGTACCTTGGCAATAGGATTGACCGTTGGTGAAATTACAATTTGAAATAAATAATCAAAAGGAAGGGTAGTTGGACTACCACATCAAGTATTTATGTTAAAATTTCTACTTGTAAGGGTAAAGATTAACCTATGTGGCAATAATGATGCAATGGTTGCAACATTAATCATAGGAACTTGCGAAGTGTCTTTACCTAATAAGTTCATATTTGTTTTGAACAAATGGTGCTATGTTCTTATTTTAAGTAGAAATATTATTTTGGTTTCTTCATTAGAAGATTATGGATATTTCTTATTTCGAATAAGAAAGTGTTCCATTAAATGTGATTTGCCTTATTGTATTGCTAATCATATAATGGGACTTAATATCCTTATTTTGGAAGAACAAAATAATGAGCATAACGTAAATAATGGAAATCTGAATATAAGGATGTAATCGTTACATTCTTAAAAGGAAGTAATGTCTATATCAAATGATAAGAAACACATATCTAAAATTCCATGGGATGGACTTTTAAATCCATATGATTTCGAATCATGTGATAGATGTGAATCTTAGAAATTGATCAAGACATCTTTTACTAATAGTAGTAAGAGGAAGTACTCTTTTGAACTTATACATTTTGATGTATGTAGTTTATTAAAGTAACAATGCTAGAAAGGATTTCAACACCTCATGGCAAAAGTATTGATGTACTCTGATTAGATCAAAGTAATGAATATTTGAGAATTGGGACTCGATGAGAATTCTGCAGAAAGTCTGCAATTTAAGAAAAACAGAATCTGTAAACGGCAGCCGTACGGATGATGTTCCAGAAGGTTACAGATTGTCTGTAAAACAAAGTTTTTCATCTCATAATAAGTCAAACTGATCTTTAATTATCCTTCTGGATTATGTGCTGGAAACAACTGCGATTACACTAAATTGAGATTCTTCTAAGGATGTTTGTTATACCATATGAGATATGGAATGAAAGAAAACTTGGTTTGTCTTTCATAAAGATTTATGATGTGATGCTTTTGAGAAAAGTGTTGCCTGGGACAAAATCACACCTAAATTTTATAAATGTATTTTATGGGATATCTTAATGATATTAATTTTACACCCTTTAGAGTACAAATCGTTTGTCACTCTAAATAGCACTTTCTAGGTAAATCGTTTATCTCTAAAGAACTAGTGGGAGTAAAATGTATCTCAAAGAGTTCGAGACCCAAAAAAATGACATGGAACATAAGATGGAAGTTGAATAAAGTTTCACAAGGAGTTGTGGAAATTTGTTCAAGTATACACAAGAAATTTGCATAACTGATAGGATACTATCTATAACAAGAAATATTGATTTCTCGTAATAGAAAGTAATAGGGAAGATATCATTGCGAATGATTGACCTATTACCTATCAAGATGCAAAGTCCACTCCGGATTAGATCAATGATTTGGAGTCATAAAATCTAAAAGTGTATATTGATTAAGCAAGACTAATTGAGAAAAGTTAATTCATAATGTCGATTATGATGAAACTTTATCACCTGTAGTCATGCTTAATATTATTAGAATTCTTATTGTCATGACTTCATATTTTGAATATGAAATATGACAAATGGATATCAAAATAGCATTCCTTAATAGGAACATACTTTAGGATGTTTTTGATACAACCTAAAAGTTTTGATATATAAAATTCTAATAAAATATGCAAGTTGCAGAAATCCATGAGATGGATTGAAGCAAACTACTTGGAGTGAAATTTCATTTTGACGATGTATTCAAAGAGTTTGAATTCATCAAAGATGAGACTTGTGATTACAATAAATTTAGTGGGAGCGTAATATTATTCCTAGTCATATATATGTGGTTGACATATAATTCATTCTGAAAGAGTTTCTAAATGAAAGACTTGGATAAAGCCACCTATATCATTTGAATTTAGATTTATGTAGATAAATCTAAAACGTTGTTTGGTTAAAGTCAAAGTACTAGTAAAGACAAGATAGTGAAAAGTTCACTATGAAAGACTCTTGGAGAAGTTACTTGTGAAAGTCTAATGGCATTAATCTTTGCAAGATTTAGTCTTACTGGAAGACTAATGAGCAAGAGTACATGATTAGGATTCCATATTCTTCGTCAATTGGGTCTATCATTTAAGCCATGTAAATGTACTAAGACCGTATGTCTCATATACTTGGAAGTATGATGAGATGATACCAATCGGATCCTAGTGAGAGTCACTAGTTAAGAAACACTCTTATGTTCTCTAAAAGGAACTAAAGGATGCGTTCTTGATCTTTGATGGAATAAAAGATGACTTGTAATAGTTACATAGATGCATTCTTACAAACTAACAAAGATAAATATTGCAGTATAAATACATGTTTACATCTAATAATGGTATTAGAAGAGTTCTAAATGGACCATTACTATTCTACAAAAGGTTGAGTATCTAGTGGCATGAGATGCAACTAGAAAAATGTTAAGATTAAGATTCTAATTAGTAAACTAGAAATCGTTTCTAGTGTCACTAATTTAATGTACCTTCATTGTATCAATAATCGTTATTACACAAGTCAAGGGACTAATATCTTATCTAGACATATACTCAGACATTTCTATCTTACTCGAGAAATCGTCAAAGATGGGAGATGTCAAAATATGCAAAATACCTTATGATAATAACAAGGATAATCATCCTACATAAGCTCGTTTGTAATAATGATGGAGATCATAACTAAGCTCAATGGGTATTGGATACGCGTTGATTGGGCCTAGTGCAAGTGGGAGATTGTTGGATATTATGCCCTAGGCCCTTGAGAAAGGCCTATGCGTTATATCATAGCTTCATTATTATAGAGATAACAAACCCGATTATTATATCTTTTGCATGTTTATTATAATAATCATTGTCCCTAGCACTTATGAAGGGCTAGCATGAGTTTAATGGATAATCATATGATGATTATAGCGTATAGGATGCGGATTAAACTTGTGGGTACATGTTGGAGAACAAGTACTGGATAGACCCATTATGAGATTTATGTCATGGTCAAATGTCATAATTAAATCTCATAACAGTTATATCATTTATCCTTAGACCTGAGATTATCATAGTCTTCCACATGATGAAAATTATTTTTGACGTACTTAAACGCTACCCCTAACCGGGTGGTTATAAAGGCTACGATTGGCATAATCGGATTCTTGTAGGGAAGAATGATAAGTCAAGATGGGATTTGTCCCTCTCTCAAGAGAGATATCTGCTTGGCCACTCGATGAGTGAGATTGATAATAGTGTACGGCCGTACCCAAATGAATTGAAGCGTTCAATGTTATTTGCTCATATCAATCTACTCGATATCGAGAAAGCATTGGACAACATAAGTTGACGTGGACCATGACTCATGTCCAATATGATATCGTGTGACAAAGGGATTGTGATATGTTCTATAAGGTTACTTTGGGCTTTCAAAGTTATACTAATTGGGTAGTCATAATGGCTTGCTAGAGTCCGCTTATGACTTACAGGATCTGACTCGTTCGGACTCGTTGCCAACTTAGTATAATCCTATTGGGTCACACACAATAGAACGGATTGAATAAGGCATAGAAAACGGGAAAAACTGGATCCTGTGGAAGGATCCGTACGGATGGTTTGGGAGCCACCCAACCAATCCGTACGGATGGTTTGTCCGGCCGAAAACATTTTGTTCAAGACTTCTTGTTTGACAAGGAATTCTGATCCCAAAAGGAATTAGGTTTATACCCTATTATATATGTGTGCAGTCGGGTTTGAGAAACCTAATGGTTGATTTTAGAAATCATAACATGTTGTTTGAGAAACAATTACACACATATAGAGGTGATTATTAGTTTTGAGATTTAGAATCATCAAAAACTCAATAATCAATGGAGCAAAATAATTCCTATGAAGAAATCGTTTCTTCATCAAGCCTTGGGTCTAGAAATCCAGATCAAGAAGGTGTTCTTGATATCCGTTTGACGTGTGGATACCGATAGAGGGTGTTTGTTTTAACACCTTAAAGTCCATTTTCATGGATTCGATCTTCAAGGGTATGTTTCTTTCATCTTGTATTTAATTTAATCAACATGCACGGATCCGGGCTCTTGGGTGTTTGATTTTATCTATTTATTCCGCTGCACATGATACATCAAAACCCAACAGGTGGGTGGTCCTAGATAAGTCGACCTAATTGGGAAAAGGTTGGATTGACCTATATGGTGGATGGATCAAGATAGCGGGTTGTAGCGGGTTGCGCATGGGATAACCTAAGCGGGACATACATGGTTTGACCTAGGTGGGTCAAATGTAGGTTGGTTGACTTAGATGGGTCAAGGATTGACCTAGATGGATCTAAGGTAGGTAATTCGACCTAAGCAGGTCAAGGATTGACCTAGATGGGTCAAAGGTGAAACCTAGGACGAACAAGTTGACCTAGATGGGTCAAGGATGGTGTGCGGACCTAGACGGGTCGAGACGGGTTGACCTAGGTTGGTCAAAGGTAATCGGGTTGACCTAAGGAATCAAATATTGACCTAAGAGGTCAAAAGCGGATAAGGTGGACTTATGGGGTCAAATGTTGATAAGGATTGACCTAGGGGGTCAAGGGTAGATCTAGGAGGTCAAAAGGTGATAAGGTTGACCGAGGAAGTCAAGGGTTGACCTAAGAGGTCGAAGGCGATTAGGTTGACCTAAGGGGTCAAAGGTTGACCTAAGAGGTCAAAGGTTGATTGGGTTGACCTAGGGGGTCAAAGGTTATGGGTACGTAACCTAGATAGGTCAAGATGAAGAGTTTTGATAGATGGACCAATGGATGAGCGATGGACCTTAGAGGTCGCCTAGATGCAATGCACATTTTATTTTATGAAAAGTTTTGCTTTATTTACATCCTAATTGGTTGGTCCAAGGAGTGTCTTAATCTCTATGTGTGGGTTGATACGGGTAGGATAAAGGTTCCCACTGCTCGCAAAGCATATACGGTGAGTGGAGTGAACGAGTGACTCGAAAAAGGGCGGCCGTAGCGCCACTAATTCCCACACCTCGTCAATTCCGGGGGTAATAAGGGACATGTGCAGTGCTGACACGGACTAGTGGTAGTGTGTGGCAAGAAACTAATTCTTTTTTAAGGAGAAAAAAGAGAAGTTTTAATGTTTTTCATGATGCAATGGAATGCAAGAGAGATAGAAGAGGGAATAAGAATATACAAGGGAGCATAACAAAGTTTTGTTTGTCTTTAGTACTAAGTGCGCTTAGCAAAGGTACAAGGTGAATGTGACAGCATGGCAAAAGTATTGGGTGCATGTGAAAACATGCCAAAAGTATAGGGTGCATGTGAAAACATGGCAAACATGATAATGTAAACGAAAGTTAGACCCACTAAGTTTGAAAAAGTTTCAAAGCGGACTTTTCCCCAGAAGAGTCGCCACTGTGAATACGTGTGTTTAGAATTGAGATATTCATAGCAACATTAAAATATGAGAGTCGCCACGCCGTTTTAATTATAGCCAAAACATTGAGAAAAAGCATGTTAATGGGTTCGGGGGTCAAGTTACGATAAGAGAAGAATATTTAACGTTATCACTCCTATCGCCCGAATGATCGGTCTTTCTATCATGATGCGGTGTACGTAGTGTGCGATGTGTTTGAGATCGGATCTGAAGATTGCCTACGTTCCTCTCAATGTGAGAAGCTCAGGTCAGCGTAGTTCGAGAAGAATTTAGAATAGGTAGAAGAATCGGGATCATGCATAATGATTGGGGAATTTACCTAAAGATTAGGGTTTAGAAGTAGTTCCTATATTGTGTTCGGGTTGATGAACCCTAGATCATCATCGGCTATGAAATAACATGTTAAGATAAAGATCGCGACCCTAAATATACCATGAATAAGGTTTTAATCTAAGAACATGATGAACATGCGAAGAACATATTATGAACATATGAATAATATGATGAACATATGAATAAACATGCAAGGAACATGAATATTATGGATCTACGCTAAGAACATGGCAAGAACATGAAGAAAAAGTTAGAAAACTTACCTATGTTGGCAAGAAATAAACCTTGATCTTCTTAGGATTCTTGAGAGTGTTCTTGGGAGCTTGAAATACTTAATCAGAGAGCAAAATTGTCACTTAGGAAGCTTGAGATTGATCAAAATTCAGACCTTTAATTATGAGGCAAGGGAGTCTTTATATAGTGAACTGATGGAGGGATCAGATGGCTGAGATTGGCTGAGGCGAGGTTGGACGCGTGGCCAAGATGGAAGATTGGGCGGATGTGGCCGCGTGGCCAAGGTCGAGCTGGAGGCAAATGTGGCCGCGTGGCCATCATTCCAGGCTGACGTGATTTTCAAGATAGGTTTTATTTGGTTTATGGAAACCCTATTTTGGCCATTTTTAAGATGTTCTAGAATGATGAGATATATTTTGGGAATTCGGGACAAGTCTTTGTCAGGTTTCTAATTCCTATAAAGTCCTTGTATATTTGGGAAAGCCCTAATAAACTCATTTTCGGATCGGGTACTAACAGGAGGCCTCACCAATGTTTGATTCTAACCTATCTTCCTCTCTTTCACTAAAATTTGACAATGTTTGTGTTTCTGCTCTCAATCCAGCAGAGTTTCTGTATACAAAACTATTTTTCTCCCCCCTTGAAATGATCAGCAAGGGCTCAATTTATAGGGATTGAGGCCGCCCAAACTATCCATATGGTTGTGGCTCTATCATGGCCAAACCATCCGTACAGTTCCTGCTGGCGAGCTTCTGGATTTTTCCAAATTTAATTCTAGAACAGTCCTAAGGTTTTTTGGTTTATCCTAGTGAGGTCCTAGTCTATCAGTTTTATCCCTGAATAGTCCTAAGAATACCTCTAAGTTGGTTTCAGTTCAGATTGGGGTACTTACAGAGCCCCTCGGCAATTGTGCTTACGAAGGAAGAGGGGTTGACGATTAAAATAAGAATCCCAATCTGGCGATGATGGAAGGAAGGGTAACCGAAGTGGTCAAATGGCTGGACCCTTTTTCTTAAAGGATTCCTACGTATCCCTATCCGAGGGAATCAAGCTGGTCGTAGTTCTGGGGCGAGGGATTTTAAGGCTACTCAAACCTAAGGGTGATCGTTAAGGTCGGGTGAGGAACTTGGCGTCTCAAACCTAAGGGTGACCAACAAGGTCGGGTGAGGAACTTAGCGTCTCAAACTAGGGGTGACCTTCATGGTCGGGTGAGGAACTTAGCGTCTCAAACTACGGGTGACCATCAAGGTTGGGTGAGGAACTTAGCGTCTCAAACTAGGGGTGACCATCAAGGTCGGGTGAAGAACTTATCGTCTCAAACTAGGGGTGACCATCAAGGTCAGGTGAGGAACTTAGCGTCTCAAACTAGGGGTGACCATCAAGGTCGGGTGACTGGACCTAGGGGTATAGGATTCCTACTTATCCCGTTTGCGGGAATCAAGTCTAATGTAGTTCGAGAGAAGGGAGTTTTTTTTTTGGGACATGGGAGCTGTTTAGCTTACCCGGACGGTGGACATCTTTTCATCCTATCCTAAGGTGGATATCTTCTCATCCTATCCTAAGGTGGATATCTTTCATCCTATCCTAAGGTGGATATCTTCTCATCCTATCCTAAGGTGGATATCTTCTTATCCTTTCCTAAGGTGGATATCTGTCATCCTATCCTAAGGTGGATATCTGTTCATCCTATCCTAAGGTGGATATCTGTCATCTTATCCTAAGGTGGATATCTGCTCATCCTCTCCTAAGGTGGATATCTGTCATCCTATCCTAAGGTGGATATCTGAGTCTTTGTTCTTATGCCCAGTTAGGACTGCCGGGTCATTTGTACTTGACTCTCTTTGGTCAAAGTCGGGACTTGGTCAACTCTATGGGAAGGTTGACTAAAAGGATGGACTTATTTCGCTTTGGACTGCCAAGGACAAAGGCTTCAACCTAAAATGACCACTCTGGGTCAAGGCTTGACTTGGGTCAACTCCATCTTTGGGAAGTTGACGGAAAGACTGGCCTTACGTCCGACTAAAGACTGCCGGGGTCAAAGGCTTCAACCTAAAATGACCACTCTGGGTCGAGGCTTGACTTGGGTCAACTCGATCTTTGGGAAGTTAACGGAAAGAGTGGTCTTAGGTCCGACTAAGGACTGCTGGTGGCGGTTCAGCTTGACCTCTTTGGTCAAAGTATAGACTTGGTCAACACTACTCTACGGGATGGTTGACACAATTTCTTGACACCGGGGGAGAGCCTAGGGGTGACCTTTAAGACACATTGTGGACGAAAAATTCCAAGACTTTGGAAAAATCATTTTGAGGGGAGATCAAAAGCATTTTGCTTGAAACATTATTTTTGACAAATGATGCCAAATGGGTAAATTCGGAAATGCTTATTTCTAAAGGCAAATATTTTAACGAAGCATGTTAGTCAAATTTTTGGTTTTAACTTAACCGTGATGTTTGTTATGCATAAAGTCCTTTGGATTTTGTCCATTTGTTGAGAAGTAACTGATAGTAGGAAATCTGCTTGTTCTGTTGTAGGTGTAGCCCCAATGTCGTCTTTGTATTTGATGTCGAGGTAGCTCCATGTCTTTGTTATCGTTGATGTTGAGGTAGCCCCAATGTCGCCTTTCGTCTTTTGATGTTGGCATAGTCCTAATATCATCTTTTGACCTTTGATGTGAGGTTAGGAACCCATCCCTTTTTTCATGACGCGCCCTTTCTTTTTCCTAGGTCACCCTTGAGGGTTTTCAACCTAGCGGGCATCTCTTTTTGCGTCTTTTATGGCACACCCTATTTTTGCCTAGGCCGCCCTTACGGGTTTTCAAGCTAGCGGGCTACTTTTTTGGTTCGTTTCTCCTTTGTTTTTATGAGTGATCCAGCCGACTCGACGAGACGGGGACTTAAGGTATCTTTTTGGGGAGGAAACTTGCAAGGGAATTTTATTTGGGAGAGAGTCCCTTTATGTTGGTGAGCTCTTTGAGCAATGTATCATGAAATGGGAGGAAGCCCTTGCTTGACAGAACATAAGTGTTTAGCTCTTTCCTAAGATGAAGAAAAGAAGACTTGTCGAGACATTTGAAATTTGCCTTAGTTAAGATTATCAAAATGATTGCTTGAATGGGCCATGTTTATTATTAAGTCAAGATTATAACAAGCAATTAGCCATAACATGTATAAATGTTGTGATCAATTGAGAGGATCAAGGTTTGATGGTTTTGTTTCATGTCATGACCGAACCCGAAGGTTGCCTACTGTAAGTACCCCAATCTGAAATTAACCAACCTAGAGGAATTCTTGGCACCATTCAGAGATAAACTGATAGGCTGGGACCTGACTAAGATAAACCTAAAATTCCAGGACTACTCTGGAATTAAAATTGGAAAAATCCAGAAGCTCGCCAGGCTGAGCCGTACGGATGGTATGGACGCGGGAGGGGCCAGTCCGTACAGATGGTTTGGGCACCCTCAGTCCCTATAAATTGAGACCCTTTCTGATCATTTCAGAGGGGGGAGAAAATCATTTTGTGAGTGTACACTCTATCGGATTGAGGGCAGGTTAAACACATAAACACATTCTTGAGTGAAAAAGAGAGAAAGAAGATAGGCTTAGAACCAAAATTGTTGAGGCCTCCTTCTCCCACATCTTCTCTTCATCTCACATTCTATTTTTCTTATGTTAAATTTATGTTATTTCTTTACTATTTCTTGTAAATATTATGAAATGGAACCAAGCCTTGGAGTGATCAATGGTGCCCTTCATGCCTAGTGTGTGATTGTGGGTTACAAACCATGATGATCAAGGCTTGTTATGTTTAATGTATCTTTATTTCATTGTCATTTATATTAATGCACTTTACATTCAAGTCTTTACTTTTATTGTCTTTAAATTAATGCAATTTATCTCCAAGTCTTTACATTTATGTTGATTTATTTTAGTTTGATTAACTTTGATGGTAAAGTCTCAATCTTTACCATTCAAAGTCTTGATCAACTCATAATAATGTCCCTTTTAATGGTAAAGATTCAATCTTTATCCATCTGAAGGTTGATTTCTTGTTTCCCCAAGGTTCTCCTTGAATGAATCATTCATTTGGATGTTAAAGTTCCAATCTTTAACCATCCAAATGATGATCTTGGCTCAAAAGTCATGATTCACCAACTTTTTTCATATTTCCCCAATGATTGCCTTGATCACACCCAAAAACCTTTGTTTTTGGTGTTTAACTTGTGATCAATGACATAGAGATGATCTAATTCATGTTTTGTAACTAGTAAATAAGCTGAACAGACCCAAATCAGTCCAGTTTTAGCAGAATCCCCTGTTTCTGCCTGAGACTGGACTGATTCCTGAGAATCTATTAAAACCCCCGGGACGACCCTCTTATCCGTACAGTTAGTTTGGCCAAAGGGATGATTTTTTTCAGTCTTTCCCCTCTTTCTGTTAAACTGTTTACAAAATAACCCTTCTTCGTTAAGTTTCTAACTGATTTTGTTAAAAGTCAGTTTCTCCCACTTTCAAAACACACACACACACACACACACACACTTGCACAATTTTTAACAAACGTTAGGGAGACTCGGTTTTTCCGAGGCGCTTTGGGTGAACTACCGGTTAAGTTCTTCCCAAAGCGTAACCTGACCTCCGAATCCTTTATCTTTAACCTTTTTCGTTAAGTTTGGGTTTAAAGTTAAACTAACATGGTGACTCCGTTAAGTATTGAAAGTTCCGTGTTTGATTCTCCGGGAACCCTTCGTTTTATTTCCCACGGGTATCTTACAGTGGCAACTCCACTGTGGAATAGATTGTTTTCGAACTTCTTCTTAAAAGATTCAGGGGAACTTTTGTGTGGGTCAAACTCCTGTCCCCATTTGTTGACTTTGTGCTTATTTTGTGTGTGTTTTATGTTTCTGTTTTGATTTCTGGGAGTGAAACTGTTCTGGAAATGCAATAAACTGGGGCTTGATGATCAGAAGCTGAAAATTTGCAAAAATAATGGAGCTACTTCTCTAGCCGTACGGCTAGTTTGGCTGGGCCCATAGAATGCTTCAAGTTAACAATTTTGTGCAGGGCAGAAGCATTCTGATAGTCTCCTTGCATTTCTTCTTGTCCAGGTTCAGTTTACAGCCTCTACTTGTGCACTCTTGCCTTCATTTTCTTGGCTAAAATTTGATTTTCAAAGCTTGGTAATGCATAATTTTTTGGACATAAAATTGGGTTTTCAATGCCTCATTGTGCATTACCCCTTTTTTTCATAAAAGTTTTGGTTTCTCAAAATTCTTTTGTTGTGCACAACCTTTTTGTACAAATGATTTTCAAAAGGTTGTTGTTCTTGTTGTAAAATTTTTGTTTCAAAAACCTTTGGTTGTGCACAACCTTTCCATGTATAAAATTTTGATCTTTACTTGTTCATATCCTTGCTTGATTACTTGTGCAATTTCTTGTCCATTATACTTGTTTATACATTGTTCATACATTGTTCGTGATATTAAAACAAATTGAAAATTCCCATTTTGACTCAAAAAGGAACATAGAGGGCTTCACACAACGCGCACTTGACCATGTGCACGTTCCAAAAACCCTTTAAACCCGGGATGGATGCCACGATGCAGCTTGATTGGTGCTCTTTTGCCCTTCTCGCACGCATGGGTCCATTCCACCTCCCCTTCCGAGCCGAGTCAACCACACAGGTCCGTGACACACAAAAACCGTGACCATGGTTGGTTTTTGGTCTAGCTCATGTCATCACGTCCCTAAAACGTGCCCGAAGTTGATAATGGCCAAGTTAATGCCCGAGCCATGACTCCTTGTGAAATCAAGTATGACCAAGGTCATCTTTTACCCGGTCCTTGACTTATGCGTTAATTCCAACCATAAATAACCAAAGTCATATATTAAGGATAGGTTGACACCGCGTCATTAAGCTATAATGCTTGACCCATCCTAATCATCTTTAAGCTCAAGGCTAAGGTCCGAGACCCCTCGTTAAACGAGGTAATGCCAAATTTTTGTTGGAGCGTTAAGTCAATCTTAACCTTAACCGGGGCTTAACTATGATAAGAATGGCCCATGCATTGGAACTTTCTGATGCACTAGGTTTGGTTTCTTTTGGTCGGTGGAAGCTGCGTGCCCTATAGGACCCTCGCCTGGGACAGTCCGTCCTTGGAAGTGTGCATTACATGTGAAAAACGAGGGTTCTATAGGCGTAGTGATGGCCTCCACTGATCCAGGATTTAGAGTAGTTGCGAAATAGAAGAGAAATCTTTTCCAACCATCTAAAGATAAAAATGCGTTTTAAAGAAAGTTCGAATGATAAATGAAAGCATGTTTTTAAGTTCCGCGCTAACGTTTGTTCATGTGAAAGATCGCCCAATAAAAATGTTTTTTCCTAAAAAGAAATGAAATAGGCGAATTCCCCAAAGTGCATGGCTCGGGTCTTTCTCCAAAATTTTACCCTTCAAGTCAAATCGGTCTTCCCTTCCGAGTCAAATATCCTTGTGTCAAAGTCCATTTCTTACTCAAAGCATGGTTTTCCCTAGAATCTCGCCAAAGTACCCTTATGGTTTGCTGGCCCCTTGTGTGATAGGAAGCAACGGAAGCTAAATCCATCACAGCAGAGCCTGATATAAGGTTGGACGCTCAATCCCGTCTGGAAGGACGGGTAAATTTTTTGGAAAGGTTGGTTAGTACAATGGGAGAGCGGATTCAGGAATCGGAAGCTAGCCGCAATGAGGTAATCAATATGGCCCAACGGCTTCGAGAGGAGGTCAAAGAAATCCTTCACGAAAGGGTTGAAGAGGTATGGGAGAAGGGTGGCAGGAAGTTAAAAGGGGACCTTGAGGAAAGGTGTGATCGCCGATACGATCTCATGCACAGCCGAGCAAAGCTAACCGATGAGATGGAGAGGCATAACTCGAGGCATGCCCAAGAGTGCCTCCACAAGATTGTGAAATCCATTGAGGAAATCAAGAAGTCCTCTCAAAGGCCGTCATCCCCACCAAAGGCCACCTCCGATAGTCCAACCTCATTCAACTTGTAGTGGGGGAGCTGAAAACTCAGATGAACATGGATGTGACACCTTGATTTCCCGCGTGGGGAGTTGTGTTTGAATTCCTCAGGGAGCAAAGGCGCGTGCGTCTGGTCTTCGCTGTGGGAAGCGCGCGCGTCTTAGTGACATAGCGGGGGGCGCGCGCCTTCCGTCCCAGTTCGGTATACATAGGCAGACAATTCACTTTTCGGTGAGTTTTTTCAAAATTTTGAAAAGCCCTCCAAATTCTGAACCCAATTTTCGCGGAGAAATCACCCCAAAACATTTTCTTGTTGTTCTAGGTGCGATTCTATCATAGAAATGATGTCGGATCGTCAACAATCTCCTCCATTCGAGATGCCACAGGACGAGGAGCTCGAGGTTGGAATCGAGGTGATGGACCCCAGTTTGCTCACGTATCAGCCGCATACCCATATCTCCCACTTTGTTACAGCGGGATTGGTAAGAATTTTTCATTCTCTGTGATTTTCGCATTTTTGGGGCTGCTCTGTTTCACCCGTATTTTTTTTCGCTGCAACTTCTTTCGTTGATTGTCGCTGTTGACTTACTTCAAGAAACATGTTCGGATACCCCTTTTCATACCCACACACTCGTATGCATGTTGAAGTTTCTGTTTCGGGTTTGTCCATTTTTCTAGCCGTTATGCTGACGAAATTTTCATTGTTTCTTGTTTCTTTTCAGGAGTGGAGCCGCCTGTCGGAGATTCGAGGCGGAGCTCATGGCCCGGTCACCATCTAGAGTAAGCTGCCCGAGAATGTCAGGGCTCAGGTTTAGGCCACCCATTTCGGCCTCTTTATTACCAGTCTGCCGGCGTTGAAGAATGATCCGGATGTTATTCAGGCTCTGAGAGAGAGATGGTGGGACACCGCCCATACTTTCCATCTGCCTATGGGGGAGGTCACGATGACTCCCACTGATTTCACGGCATTGACTGGTCTGCCGTTTGCGGGGGAGCCTGTCCCTTGTGTTTTGAGAGGGACCCTTCGGACTGCTGACGAGCTGTTGGCCCTGGTTGACTGCAGCTTCCCGTGAAGAACTACCGAGTCACTTGGGGGAGCATCCGTCGGTATTTTAGTATTCTTGCAGCTGAGCCTTTTGGGTGTCACTGCTGAGCGGGTCGATGCTGTGGCCCGTTGTTTTAGATGGTACCTGTTGTCCCACACTCTGTTTGCCAGTGGAGGGTCATCGGCTTCCTTGGCTTTGCTTGACTTGTTGGTAGACTTGGACCAGGTGTAAGGATCCCGCCCCAAGAAAACACGAACACGTTTCAAGGGCGAAATACCAAACGTGGGAACCAGACCAATTTAACGGAGTCACCACATTTTGTTAATTTTAAACCCAACAAAATGACAAAGGTTTGAGTTCAAAGGTTCGGAGATCAGGTTACAACTTGGGAAGAGTTTTTACGTCCTCCCAAGTTGCCTTGGACAAAGCCGAGTCTCCCTTGTTAGTTAACAAAAGTGCATGTGTGTGTGTGTATTTTAACGGAAAATCTTTGTTTTAACTTTTTATTTATCTTTTCAACTGAAAAAGGGTTTGTTTGACAAGAAAACAGAAGACAGAAGCGCAAAATGGTCAATCTCCCCATACGGCCAAAGTAGCCGTACGGATGGGGAGACCACTCTTGGGATTTTACAGTTTGTTCAAGCAACAGTCCAGTTCCAGGCAGAAACAGAGCATTCTGCTTGAACTGGACCAAACTGTTCTGATTCCAGTTTGTTATTCCAACACAAAACAACATTAACAACTCATTCCTATGCCATTTGATCATCAAAGAACCTCCCAAAACAAGAGTTTGGGCATGATAAAAGGCAATCATGGGAGAAAAATGAAAAAGGTGGCCAATATGCCCTTTTGAGCCATAGTGACCATTTGATGAGTAAAGATTGAAACTTTACCATCAAAATGGCTCTTCTAGGCAAGATTAATCCTTTAGGGACAAGAACAAACCATAAAGATTGGATCTTTATTACCCAAACTTGGGAATTTTGGGCTAGATCAAGGTGATGAGGATAAAGATTAAGACTTTATCCTCAACATGATCATCATAGCTTAAAATGAGCAAAATGAACAACAAGAGCATCATCCATGACAAGAATGTAAATGAACAATCAACAAGCCATGATCAAACTAGGTTTGAACCTCTTCCACACAAAGTATGGAGGGCACCTTTGATCATCTCATGGCTTGGACTAGGAAATTTAAATAGTCATAGATATATATATATTGCTTGAATGGAAAAGACTTGCAAGAATGTAAAGATCAACAATAAATGACAAGATCAAAGATAAATAGAGTTCTTGGATGAAGAGAAGGGAGGGGGAGAAGGTGGCTTTACCTATCTTGGTTTAGGCCAATCTTCCTTTCTCTCTTTCACTCTTTGTTCACTCTTACTCACACTATTTTGAGGTGAATTCGACAGAGTAACCTTAGTTCTAATGTTTCTCCCCCCCTGAAATGATCAGCAAGGGGTTCTATTTATAGGGACTGAGGGTGCCCAAACCAGCCATACGGCTAGGCCCCTCTAGTACCCAAAGCATCCGTAGGGCTCAGCCTGGCGAGCTTCTAGATTTTTCCAATTTTATACCAGAGTAGTCCTGGAATTTATAGCTTATTCTAGGGAGGTCCTGGCCTATTAGCTTATCCCTGAAACGGTGCTAAGGCTACCTCTAAGATAGGTCGGTTTCAGATTGGGGTACTTACACCAGGCCGGTCATTATAGGAGAGGGTTGACTTACACGGGACAGATTTTTACTGGGCTTACGTCGGGGATGGCCTATGGTGACTATTCTAAGTCCAAGCTTGACCAGGGTCAACTCCATCTTCAGGGAGATTGACGGGAAAACTGGTCTTACGTCCCTCTAAGGACTGCCGGGACAAAGGCTCTAGCCTATAACGACTATTCTAAGTCTAAGCTTGACCGGGGTTAACTCGGTCTTTGGGGAGATTGACGGGAAAACTGGTCTTACGTCCCTCTAAGGACTGCCGGGACAAAGGCTCTAGCCTATAACGACTATTCTAAGTCTAAGCTTGACCGGGGTCAACTCCATCTTTGGGGAGATTGACGGGAAAACCGGTCTTACGTCCCTCTAAGGACTGCCGGGACAAAGGCTCTAGCCTATAACGACTATTCTAAGTCTAAGCTTGACCGGGGTCAACTCCATCTTTGGGGAGATTGACGGGAAAACTGGTCTTACGTCCCTCTAAGGACTGCCGGGACAAAGGCTCTAGCCTATAACGACTATTCTAAGTCTAAGCTTGACCGGGGTCAACTCCATCTTTGGGGACATTGATGGGAAAACTGGTCTTACGTCCCTCTAAGGACTGCCGGGACAAAGACTTTAGCCTATAACGACTATTCTAAGTCTAAGCTTCACCGGGGTCAACTCCATCTTTGGGGAGATTGACGGGAAAACTGGTCTTACGTCCCTCTAAGGACTGCCGGGACAAAGGCTCTAGCCTATAACGACTATTCTAAGTCATCGCTTGACCGGGGTCAACTCCATATTTGGGGAGATTGACGGAAAAACTGGTCTTACGTCCCTCTAAAGGACTGCCGGGACAAAGGCTCTAGCCTATTACAACTATTCTAAGTCATAGCTTGACCGGGGTCAACTCCATCTTTGGGGAGATTGACGGGAAAACTGGTCTTACGTCCCTCTAAGGACTGCCGGGACAAAGGCTATAGCCTATAACGGCTATTCTAAGTCATAGCTAATGGGCTTACGTCAGGGACGGCCATAATAAGCATGAAGCAAAAGACCATTTCAAATTCCAAATTTTAACTGGGCTTACGTCGAGGACGGCCATAATAAGCATTAAGCAAAAGACCATTTCAAATTCCAAATTTTAACTGGGCTTACGTCGAGGACGGCCATAATAAGCATTAAGCAAAAGACCATTTCAAATTCCAAATTTTAACTGGGCTTACGTCGAGGACGGCCATAATAAGCATTAAGCAAACGACCATTTCAATTTCCAAATTTTAACTGGGCTTACGTCGAGGACGGCCATAATTAATTTCACAAAGCTGGGCTTACGTCGCTAGGACTGCCTGTGATGACTTCGGGAACCTAAATTTTCTAGGTTCAATTCAAGTTGCATGAGCCAAAGGGGGCATTTCCGAATCTTGGGGAAAAAATCTTGTTCAAGGTGCGAGGGGCACAAGGGTAATTTTAGGCTGAGATTTTTCTTCGCCCAAACCATCCGTACGGCTTAAGAGGGCGTCTCCTTCTTTTTTCAAAAGGCATCCATACGGATGGTTACCTCAATCTATTCGAACTCAGACGAGAAAACAGAGAGAAAAGAGGCGATTTTGAGAGGGAAAACTCCATCAATTTCCAAATTTTCTTACTCGGATTCCTCAAGGATTGATCATGGCGGGACGGGCACGCGCGGGTTATCCTAGAGGGGCGGAGAGGAGGCTAGACATGGCTCAAAATTTTCGAGGCTACGCTATCAATCTCCGGGATGAGGGAGCGGGTTTCTACAAGTCTCCCACAATTCACTTGTGCCATGGCGAGGGGGTAAGCATTCTTCCTACTCACATTTGAGCCTTGCACGTCTTTCCTAGGCCTAGGGTTCTTGTCCATGCCATTTGAGATCTTCGCATTTCTTGACGCGATTTCATGAAATTGACCTCATTTTTGTGTCATTGGGACCATTAGGGACGTGAGTATGTGCTCATTGCCTCATTTGGACATGACTAGCTAAACTTCCCAAAATCAAAGTATGTTGCCCGTGGTCCATGCATAAACTACTTGTACCTTAGGTTCGACTAGTCATTTTGGCGCAGTTAAGTGCATGCTAGCATTTCCTAGGATAAGTTGTTGTATGTTTGTGGGGGAAATTATGGGATGGGCATATTATTGTTGAGACCAAAATGACAATTTCTCCGAAAGTGACTATGCCTTTTCGGGACGGAAAGAATATGACCCTTGAAAATGACTTATGCAATTTTAAAGGGGACGGGAACTTTTCTCCAAAAATGACCCTTAAAATGACTTATGTAATTTTAAAAGGGACGGAAACTTTTCTCTAAAAATTGACCCTTAAAATGACTTATGCAATTTCAAAGGGGACGGAAACTTTTCTCTCATTTTTTTTTTGTGCAATCATTATGATCATTGGTATCTGTAAACTGTGTTATTCATACCTTTGCTGTGTTTACCTGTAGGGTGGTGATCCCAAGTCTCGAGGGTCGCCGGATGCTTGCTTCTCTTTGTGGGAAGTCATGCCTGAGTCTGTTGATGATGCTCCCGGTCCGAGGGAGTGGGTGGCACGTACGGGACTAGTGCCTTTTATAGAGGCTGTGGGCCAGCTGGTGAACACCAATAGGAGTATGGGACTTCTTAGTGCCCTGGGTGAATATTGGTGGGACACAACCCACACGTTCCATCTGAGCTGGGGAGAGGTGACTGTGACCCCTACTGACTTTGCGATGATTACCGTGCTTTCCTTTGGCGGGCATCCGGTTGTTTGGAGGGATAGGATCCCCGAGGCCGAGATCAGGGCGCTCATTGGATTTTCAGGTCCTACCAAGGGTTTGGGCATCCTAGTGCAAACAGTCGAGAGGGTCATTCGAGCCAACTTTATAGAGTATGCGGCGGGCCGGATTGCCGCTGAGCAGCTTGGGCGCTCCTATGTGTGGCTCCTCCTCAGTAGCACCATTTTTGCCAATGCTGACACTACCTGTATGTTCCCTCTTCTTGGGTCTTTGACTACACCTGAGGCCATCAGAGACATTTCTTGGGGTGAGGATGGTCTGGCCGAGCTATTCATGAAGCTCGACAAGTATAGCCGGAAAGCGAGCAAGTCTTTGGCTTGCTTTCAGTTTGCCCTAGAGGTACTTCCACTTCGGCCTTTGCTTTGCATTCGGCCTATTCTTCATTTCAGTGTGCTGACGGCTTTCCTTGCCGTTTCTTTTGTAGGCTTGGTACTACGAGATCTTTGGCAACTATCCATGGAGGCTGGCTCTTGACCGGGACCTCATCTTTCCGGCCATGACCTGCTGGGCTAGGGAAGCTCGGGGGAAGAGAGGGTCTAAGGGACGAGTTTCTGTCCGCTATACTGATGTGAAAGCGGTTTTGAGGGGTGCCATGCCAGCGGAGCTCAACCTTTTCCCTTGGTCTCGGTATGAGGGGCGGGAGGTGGTCTTTGATCTGAGCGAAGCCCTGAGGGTGACCAGACAGAGGAGATTGCTGGTGGGGTTTAGAGGCGAGGCCTTTTATTTAGGTGAGAGGGTTTTGTGGCAGCATGGACTAGGCCTCATGCAGAGGGCGCCCGTTGATCCGCCCGAGACCATGTTCGTTGCTGACCGTGGGGATGACCCTTTTCTCATGGGAGCGGATGCCGCTGAATTGATCACTGATGAGCCATACGGGCGGTTTGTGGCCACGAGGCTGAGATCGCCACAGGTGGTGGCCTCTGGGGTAGCTCCTCCAGTGTGGCAGGACTATTCTTTCATTTATGCTGACGACCGGGTTCACATGGTGGCCGTGTCTGTCGCAGGAGGGGAAGCCCCGGTTGGAGAAATTCATGTTGACGCGGTATGCATTCTTTTCCATTTGTGCTCACTCATCCCATATTTCTGTCTCCTCTCATGCTGAGCAGTTTCCTTATCCATGTGCAGGTTGCTGCGCGAGCTTTGCTGGGGAGGCCTTCTCTCCTAAACGGGCCAAAAGGTGGCTAAAGAGGTTCGTTGGGCGCTCTTCTAAGGGGCCTCTGACAGAATCCAGGTTTGGACCGAGCAGAAACTCGGTGAGTGGACACACCCCGCCTTGGACCGCTTTGCACATTTGATCTTGTGTTTCTCCCCATTTTAAGTGTTTCTCGTTAGTTTCTGTCACTTCCGTTAGGTTCCTGACTGACTTCGTTAAGTCCAGGGACTAAACTGAATAACAGGGCTGACTTTCTAGTCCATTCTATCAAAATCGCCTTCTCTGAGTCGCGCGCCTCCGACAGGAGGATCCAAACGCGCGCGCCTCCCGCCCCCAAAGCAGGAAGCGCGCGCCTCTGGGCGTCGGTTACAGATTTCTGGCCAGGATTCTCTCCCTTGCTCAATTTACAGGATTTTGCCCGGGAAAGATCTCTTGGTGACTGAGTTTTGGCACCAAAAACATCTCTCTTTCACCTATAAAAACCCCCCTTTACCTCCATTTTCAAGGACCTTGGACCATTTGGCTCTCAATCTCATACTTCAATAAGAAACCAAATTTCCTACTTTCAAAGCATTTTCCAAAGGATTTCTCCAAGTAATTCAACAAGAAGTGTTTGAAGTCTCTTGAAGTCTAGGTAAAGCTATTTCTTTCCTCTTCTTAACTTCATCTCTTTTCTCTTTCTTTTTGTTTTATCAAAGTGCAATCACCCAAATCATTTTGGGACATGACTCTAATGATCACCTCATCTCATTGAGGTCGGTTAAAGAGTTATCTCCTACATTCCAAGCTCTATTTTAAAACCCCCTTTTTATGATTTAAAGAAGAAGAAGAAGAACGTTTATCATTCATGTAGATTTTGATCAAGCAAGACCAACTTTAGTTGGGCGAGATGGGTGTTTCGGTACTTCCTATCTCGTAACCTAACCCCCGAACCTCAAAACAAAGAATCTCTGTTTTCGTAATCAAACTTAGGCTATTATCAATAGGTTTTTCTTATGTTCCTCAAAACATAGGTGGCGACTCTAAAAACAAGTTAGACATCCTAGGATAACTCACGCGCTCTAGCCAAGCCGTGGTTCCCCCGGGGTATCTACAGTGGCGACTCCGCTGGGGACGTTTGAGGGTTAAACTTGCATTCTGATCAAAATCTACATCTTTTCTGGGCATTCTGACTCCTGATGGGGGAGGCGCGCGCATCTGGCCTCTTCAGCCTAAGGCGCGCGCATCCCGCATCAAGGACCAGAATCGCCCGCTTCTTCATGTTCTTCATTTTCTTCTTCTGCTATTCTCCACTAATCATTTATGCAGGGGTTACAATATACACCTAGGACCAGGGCAATCCCCTGAGTCCAAAATCTGACAATCTAACAGGTGTGCCCAGAAGCGCGCGCCTCCCAATAGCATCGCGCCATGCGCGCGCGTCTCGTATCAACACTCAGAGGCGCACGCTTCTGGGTTGGTTCCCAGAACAGAAACAGGTCTCAGAACAGAGCAGTCTGATGGGGGTGTGGGCAAAGTTGCCTGCATCAGTGGTTATTCTGAACTTCAGACTGTTTAAATTTTATGTTCTATTTTATCGGTCACACGGGTGATTCGAAAGTTGTAATTATGTGCTTATTTGTTTTTTTTTATTTCTTTAAAAAAAATATAAAAAATATTTTGTCACCTGTTAGACCTCACACTACATGCACATATTCCTATGAATTGCTCACTATCGAGTCGCACAAGTCCAACCCCAAACCCGTCGAGGCCCGTCCTAGAAAGTTTCAAGCTCCACTCGACCTTGGCTCTTTCGAAGCGGTAAACCTCAGCCCGTGGCGTAGTTCATGACTACATGTCGGGGGTGACCTTTGAGCCTCATATTCAAGCCGAGCACAAGCCACACAATTCTAGTTAGGGTCTAACACTCCGTAACTCAAGTCGGTTTCCATGTACCGAGATTTCCTTAAACTAATGTCTTCAAATCATACACGCCAACTTGTTGAAACGGATGCAATAAAAATCCGTCCCCAAAAGTGGTTATTTTGGACGAAAATAAAAATCCGTCCCCGCATGTATGCTTTACTACATTAATTTAGTTTAATCCCGATACATGTAGGATTCACAAACGCGATGGAATCCGATGAGTATATGGGACCGCGAGATGGTCTATATACTAGTGTGACGATTCCATTATTTTCTTAGAAACCCCAAAAGGGATCCATTCCCTCCGACTTATAAAAAAAAAGAGTCTTTTCTTATGTGGTTCGAGTCGTGTGCCCAACTGTGTGTTCTAAGCCTCTCCGTGGACCGCAAGTGTTACTCAAGACTGACAAGGGCCTCTTCTGCAATATAGGTTCAATTGGTACTTACAGAGTCTACCGGGATTCGGCAAATCGGTTAGTCCGTGAAGAGATCACTCCAACAGCTCCTACATCAACAATGGCCGGCGACTCCAACACCAACAATACCATGACTCTCGAGCAACTCGCAACCATGGTCCAATTCCTCCAAGAGCAAGTCTCCACCCTAAATAAGGAGGCAGAAAGAAAAGACGACATTTGGCAATCCCATCTCGACAGCCAAAGGGAGGCCCACGAGGCCGAGATGGAGCTAATGAAAGAAAAGCTCACTAATCTTGCCAAGGGGAAGAGCAAAAATGACGATGACGAATCCGAATGGACCGAAGGTTTGTTCAAAAGTCCTTATGTCAACACCCGCACCAAGAAAGTGGGAGAGCCAAGTTCCGAGAACAATGAGCCCAAAATGGTGGATTCTATCATGGCCTACACCGACCAAAAATTCAATAGGCTTAACATGGGGAAAGACTCTGACACAAGCCTTTATCAATCATCCATCCTCATGAGTACTATGGCCGCTCTTCCTGAAAAGTTCAAGATGCCCGACATAAGCAAATTCAAGGGCAACTCTTGTCCTTTGGCTCACATTGAGACTTATATTTGGGCAATAGTTCCGAAGAAGGTCTCCCCCAAGGTGATGGCTCAATCCTTTCCTCTCACTCTTGAGGGGGCGGCAAAATATTGGTATGCTACTCTCCCGCTCACTGTCCGTCTTGATTGGGACTCCGCCATGCTTGCCTTCAAGAACCAATACCAAGGCAACACCACTCACCGGCCCACAAGGAAAGAGCTAGAGAACACTACTCAACGAGACCACGAGTCCTTCATCGACTTCACAAGAAGATGGAATGATAAACTCTCCGATATTATGGAAAGGCCAAATACTAAGGAGCAAATGGATATCTTTCTCAAATGTCTCAAAATTGATCTCCGCACCCACCTAAGTGGGGCTTGCTATGCGGATTTCTCCCAAATGTATGAGGCGGGGGTTCGAATGGACGAATTGCTCAAGGAAGTCAAGAAAAGTGATCCTAGCTACCGCTACAAGGCCGCTTCCAACTCCACAAAAGAGGCCTCGGTCAACGCCGTCACTATCGACAAGGGGAATTACAAAAAGGTTCCTCCACCCCAAGGGAAGAAGTCTCGAAATGACCGTGTCTACACGCCTCTCTAAGGCATGACTCAAACCGAAGCTTTCGAAGTCCTCAAAGCAAAGGGTCAAGTCACACCCGTACAAGGGTACCAACCCAAGACGGTCAACCCCAATCATGCTCACCACAAATATTGTAGCTACCACCAATATAGTGGCCACACCACCGAGGAATGCTTCGTTCTCCGCAATGTCATTCAAGATCTCATAGACAAGAAAGAATTTGTAGTGACTAATGGCGAACATGTCAATGTAATAGAAATAGGAGAACTCGAGGGGACCACCCATTCAATCCCAATTGTGATTGGGGGCCCCAATGTTATGAATAAACTTGACAATTCTTGTTATGTTGTGACTTACGATGAGGTAATGAGGGAAGTACAAGAGAATAGGAAAAAGAAGCAAGATGGGAACGTCAACATGCTAACTCGATCCGGTCGATTCATAGCAAGCAACCCTTCCACTTCCGCACCAAGCTCCTCTTCTTAAAGGCCGCAAGCTCGCGACATTCCCGAAGATCCTCTACTTGTCCAACTCAAGAAAACTCAAGCCAACATCTCTATTTGGGACCTCATCGTATCCTCAAAGAAACACCGAGATCTTGTCATCCGCAATCTCGATGATACATCAGTTTCTCCCGATACTACTCCCGAGGACCTCACGGCAATGATCGGTCAAATTCATTTTGGCAACGTCATCACCTTTGCCAGTATAGACCTTCCACCATTTGGTTCCGACCACAACGAGGCTATTTACCTCAAGGTACGAGCAAGGGGGAGGCCTATCTCAAGAGTCTTAGTGGACGGTGGTTTCGCACTCAACCTCATGCCTGGCAGAATCATGGGCATACTGGGGCTTAAGGATTCCGATTTGAAGCCTTCTACTCAAGTAATCCGAGGTTATGACAGCACCGCCCGTACAGTCATAGGCATGATCGAAATAGACATTGAATTTGGGAGCATGGTCATGTCTGTTCCATTCCAAGTGCTTGACATCCCGGCCTCGTTCAACTTGCTTTTGGGTCGACCATGGATTCACAGTTCTAATGCCATCCCGTCAACTCTCCATCAATGTGTCAAGATCCGAAATGGTGATGAAATAGTGACCGTCATGGCCGAAAACGTCACTATCCACAGAAAAGGTGAGCCCGTCCACCAAGTTCAACATGGTTTACCAGACTCCACTCTCTCCGGCGTCTCAATCAACGCCATTGACAAAGAAGGGGGAAACGGATCATGGACCCCCAGCAATCACAAAGTCCTCCGCATGATGAGGAATATGGACTACTTCCCTGGTTTAGGCCTAGGGAAATATCAACAAGGAATCCTACATCCTGTGCAAGTCCCATTTGTCAAGAACACATTCGGTTTGGGGTACGAGCCTTCCAGAGAAGACTTGAAACGAGAGCAAGCGATCAAGAATGAAAAGGCCTGAGCTCGTAAAGAAGGCCGTCGTTATGAGGTCCCTAATCTAAGGCCTTACCGCAAGACGTTGAATGGCTATTTTGTCCGCCAAGGGGAAGACGTTCCATACATGATCTTTCCCGAACCATGGGTTAACAATAAGGGTGTCAAAAAGCCCGGTCTCAAAATCTTCTCCGATTGTGAGATCCAGAAATCCGAAATGGAACCAAATCCCATGTCGCCCCGTGAATGGTGGGGAAGGAAGGTGACTATAGAGTCCGAGACAGAAATCATCGTGGGGGAAGAACCGACGGATTTAGCCTCCATGTTCGAAGAGCTTGCCATAATGAATGAATGCCAAGTCAACGCCATCCACGACACCGTCATCATGAATGAGACTATCAGTGAGATCCCGCCAAGCTCCGAGCCGATCAACAATTGGTATTCTACGAAAGGGCCCGTGGTATCCGAGGAATTCTTAGTCCAAGAAATGGGTTGCATACCCCGCACAGCAACAAAGGAAGAGCGGCTCACACTTACTTTTGAGTCCGAGAGTGTCTCTAATACCCTCACCCAAGAGGATATGGAGGCCATAGCCGAGCGTGTGTTTCCTTTCTTTGATAATGAAAAATTTGATATTTCTGAGTACCTTGAGATTGCAAATATCATAAATGATGAATTAACTAATAATGAACTTAATGAACAAGTTAATAACGATTCAAATTATGATGAAATAGACCACAAAAACACAACATACTTAAATGAACTTTCTCAACAGGTCCGTAGTCGTGGTGAAAATGGTCCAGGGGCTGACGAAGAATTGCATGTTATTAATCTGGGTACCGACGAAGAGCCAAGGGAAACTAAGATCGGAAGCTTCTTCAAGGGGGACGACAGAGACAGATTGACTGCACTACTACGGGAGTTCGTGGATATGTTCGCATGGTCATACAAAGACATGCCGGGTTTGGACAGAAAGGTAGCGGAGCACAGAATTCCGATCAGAGAAGATGCCAAGCCGGTAAAACAAAAGCTCAGAAAGATCAAGCTAGAATGGTCTCTGCAAGTCAAAGAAGAGATCGAGAAGCTCCTCAGTGTGGGTTTCATCAAGGTTATCGAGTATCCGACATGGTTAGCCAACATCGTGACAGTCAGAAAGGCAAACGGCAAGGTTCGAGTTTGTGTGGACTTCTGGGATTTGAACAAAGCTTCCCCGAAAGATGATTTTCCACTCCCTAACATCGACATGCTGGTCGACTCCACTGCTGCCTACGAGGTTCGCTCATTCGTGGATGGGTTCGCTGGGTACAATTAGATTCTCATGGCCGAGGAAGATCAACATAAGACAGCCTTCACAATACCGTGGGGTACCTTTTGCTACACAGTCATGCCATTTGGGTTAAGAAACGTTGGGGCTTCCTACCAAAGAGCCGTGACAGACTTGTTCCGCGATATGATTCACAAAGAAATCGAGGTCTATGTGGACGACATGATCATTCACTCCAAAGGGACCGATGGTTAACATTTAATCGATCACCGCAAGTTCTTCGAAAGGCTTCGTCAACACAAGATGAGGCTCAACCCTGCAAAGTGCACGTTCGGAGTTATCCGAGGCAAAGTCCTTGGTTATATGGTCACTGAAAGGGGAATTGAAGTAGATCCCTCCAAAATCAAGGCAATCATTGACATGCCTCCTCCAAAGACGCATAAAGAGATCAAAGGTTTCATGGGCAGACTGCAATACATCAGTCGGTTTGTGCACCAACTCACTTCCATGTGCGAGCCAATCTTCAAACTACTCAAGAAGAATGTGGCTCTAGAATGGACCGATGCGTGCCAAGAAGCCTTCGACCAAGTGAAGCATTACTTGACGTGCCCTCCTGTTCTAGTTGCGCCACACAAGGAGAAGCCTCTTTTGCTCTATCTCACTGTCAATGATGAAGCCCTAGGGGCTATGTTAGCACAAGAGAAACGAGAGTCCACAAAGGAAAATGCCATTTATTTTGTCAGTCGCCGATTCCAAGGAGGCGAAAAGAACTACTCTGGCTTAGAGAAGTCATGTGCAGCATTGGTTTGGGTTACTCAAAAGCTCAAACACTATATGGAAGCTTTTCCGATCAAGCTAGTAGCAAAGGTGGACCCGCTCTGCTACATCTTCGAGAAGCCTTTCATGTCAACAAGAATAGCCAAATGGTACTTCATGCTCGCCGGCTATGATATCACTTACGTCACACTAAAATCCGTCAGGGGGAAAGTGTTCAGTGACCAGCTTGCCGAATTCCCGTGTGACGAAGTGAAGGGGGAAGACGTACAGTTCCCCGACGAGAATTTAATTTGTACTACAACCGAGGAAAATAAGTGGCAACTTTTTTTCGATGGCGCCACCAATAAACACGGTTTTGGTGTAGGAGTATTGCTTGTCGATCCAAAAGACATCTACAATCCCATTGCCATCCGTCTGGAATTCGAAGCTACCAACAACATTGCCGAGTACGAAGCATGCATAGCAGGGCTCGAAGCAGCTCTCGAAAGAAACGTCACGGAACTAGAAGTATTCGGTAACTCTTTGCTCCTTATCAATCAGCAATTGGGTAAATGGCGAATCCAAGACCCGACCCTCCAATAGTATGGTCAGCACCTTGAAGAATTGGTTGAACAATTCCAAGAGATCACTTTCAACTACCTGCCAAGGGATAAAAATCGCTTCGCCGATGCACTGGCCACCATAGCTTCATTAGTCGAAATGCCCAAAGGAAAAATGGTGAAGCCTTTCAAAATTACCCGAAGGAACAGTCCGGCGTACTGCATGAGTATCGAGATCAACGAGGTTCAAACAAACTCTCCGTGGTATTCGGATATCATGAATTTCCTCAAAGACGGCACTTATCCCGAGAATAGCAATAAGAAGTCTCAAGCGGCTCTGCAAAGGCTAGCCTCTCGGTACGTACTGATTGGGGACCGAGTCTATAAAAGGCACCACGACGGGATCAATCTCTTATGCGCTAATGAGGCCGAAGCTCAATAGATAATGTGTGAAGTGCACGAAGGAGAGTGTGGACCCCACATGAATGGGTTTATGCTAGTCAAGAAGATACTCCGCATTGGTTACTATTGGAGCACTATAGAACGAGACTGTATCGAGAAAGTCAAAAGGTGTGCCAAGTGCCAATTCCATGCTAATCTGCAACATGCTCCACCCTCGCAACTTTACAACATGGTCACACCTTGGCCTTTCTCTTGTTGGGGGATAGACATCATCGGTAAAGTCCATCCTGGCGGAAGCAATGGGCAGTCATTCATCCTAGTGGCCGTCGACTACTTCACAAAGTGGGTCGAAGCACAAGCCTATCGGACCCTCAACGCCAAGAAAGTGGCTGAATTTGTAAAGATTAATATCATGTGCCAATACGACGTGCCTCATGAAATCATCTCCGACAACGGCTCTCACTTTGAGAAGGAAATGGATGCACTTTTGGTAGAATACAAGATCACCAAGCACAAGTCATCTCCTTACCGTCCCCAAGCAAATGGCGCGGTTGAAGCAGCAAATAAGACCATCGAGACCATCGTCAAGAAAATGGCCTCAACAGGAAGGGATTGGCCCGAGAAGCTACCATTAGCATTGTGGGGCTACCGCACATCAATACGGTCAGCAACAGGAGAAACTCCTTATGCATTAGTCTATGGTTCTGAAGCCGTACTCCCAATCGAACTTGAAGTCCCATCTCTACGGGTCCTCCTCGAGAATCAAGTCAACGAGGTCGACTGGATGCAAAGTCGATATGAACAGCTAGCCTTACTCGATGAGAAAAGGCTAAGGGCACTCGAACGCACAAGGGCGTATCAGCAAAGGATGGCAAGAGCTTTCAACAAAAAGGTGAAGCCTCGAAACATCAATGTGGGAGATTTGGTCTTAAGACAACATCCTCCTAATGCCATGAGTCCCCTGGGAAAATGGGGACCCCGATGGATCGGTCCGTACGTGGTCAAAAAGATACTAAGCGGCGGTGCAGTCCGACTCGTGGATTTAGATGGTGACCAGCTGCCAAAGGAGGTCAACCTCGACAAGCTCAAGAGGTTCTATGCTTAATAAACAAAGACCATAAAAAAAAAAAAAAAAAAAAAAAAAATCGCTCGCTAGGTTGAAAACCCGCAAGGGCGGCCTAGGAAAAAATTAGAGCACGTGCAAAAAAGAAGCCCGCTAGATTGAAAACCCGAAAGGGCGGTCTAGGCAAAAAACAGGGTGCACACAAAAAAAATAATAAAAAAAAATGGTCTTTGTTTGTTTGAACTACGGAGACCTGAGCCTCCCAACTGGAGGAACGTAGGCAACCTTCGGGTGCGGTCTAAAACATATCAAAAATACCCAATTCACTTCAAATAACAAGATGCAATTTTTATTCATTCAATGAATTATTCAAGCCATTACAACGGATTTATTGAGCAACAAAAGACATCAAAACATTAAATCCTAAAACAAAGTGGTCTAATTTTATTGCAATCTCTTAGGGTACTAAGAAAAGTCCAATTTTCTCTTAGCCTTCAAACGACCACCCGATCGTCTCTCAATCCTTTTCTTCTTGGATAACGGAGGAACACTAATACGCACCAAAACCTTCTGTGTTGCGGCACGTCTCCTAGCATAAAAGTCATCCAAAGGAGTACCGAAAGGGTCAGCAAGAATGTTACTCGAATCAGCAGCAGCCTCCCTATATCTCAAAGCGCTGCTAGGCTCAAAACCCTTTCCCAACATCTCGGCACGAAGAACATCAACCCAAGTGATGCCACGGTAAAAGGTGCAAACAAATAATCCAAGTAGCTCTCGGGAAGGAAGACACTCCCCCGATGCAGAGGAGGAAAAGCCCAACGGTTGCGATCATCTCCCCAAGCCGACTGAAGCTCACTCGAGAAGTCCGGACCCATTAAGCAACTGGACGAAGCATTCCGTCCCTCGGAAAAGGAATTATCTGTTGGTGACCAAACTGACGCAGAACCTGCTCTGGCTGGTAAAATGAAGAATCTCTCAAGCCGGGTACAATCACGTGCTGAAAACCAAGAGTCCATTCCACAAAAGGACGAAGACCCAAGAAGGAGGGCACTACTCAATATCGACGGTTACCCGAGAGGCAAAGAACTTCTTCTAACCATCTTCAGATAAATCCCGGATCAACAGCTTCCTCCTATGAACAGCAAAAGGAGACAAATCACCATCCGGGGAATAAATCTTGAAGTGTTCTCGGAGCCATATGGTCAAGAGCAAAGGGCTTCCCGACACTTCTTGTCCGTCCTATGTAACTCATCAAGGCCGTGCAACGTCTCCCCTACAATAAGAGGGATTATACTAAATTCTTGCTCCTTGGCTTGCAAAATAATCTCATCCAACTGCGCATCCGCAGTCCCGAAGGGTGTGACAAACAGTACTTCACTAAAGAGACAAGCGGCCATGGCATTTCTCTTGAAAGATTGAACCACCGGATCCTCCGAGTGTAAACTGAAGAACATCGGCAACTCAGTTATGTCAATTACAGTACCGTGCAACATCTTCCTCACGTCCTCAACAGGGAGATTCAGTAACTCAACCCAAGAGTCAATGGCACCACGGTGATATTTAGGGACGGCAATCCGACCGGCCAAAGGCATGCCAAGGATGGCCCCGAAATCATCAACGGTCAGCACCATTTCATTAGCTGAAAAGTTGAAGGTATGGCTATCGCAATCCCAGAAAGCCGCGGCAGCTCTCAACAAATCCTAATCCGGCTTCAACGTCCGCAAAGTGAAAAGAATTCGGAACCCGAAGTCTTTAATGAAGGCCTTCTTGGGATGGGTCTTGAAAGAATACACAAAAGTGTCCAAGTCCTTTTCAAACCCACTAACAACCTTGGCATCAAGAGTAAAAGAATTGGAAGCCATGGAAAATGTTGATCACAAACAAAGTTGAGCAATAATATGATGTTCAAAAATGGCAGAAAGGAGCTGTGAGAATCAAGTGGTCGAGCAGAAGCTGATATTATAGCTGTTGGGGAGTCTTTTGGCCAGCAAATGTCAAGCCCAGAATTCCGCCTCCCAGACGCGCGCCACCCGCCAGCGGTCTGAAATGCGCACTCGTCGCAAGCCTACAGAGGAAAGCGCGCGCCTCCCAAGTCTAGATCACTTCAGAAAAGGCCTTGTCAGAAATCTCCAGCCTAAATAAAGACACAGCCCCGGTCCTCGGACACCCAGTTGGGCACACCTTCTTCTGGTCCGCCCTTAAGGCATGTCAAAGATTGAAAGTAGGATAGAAACACCCACTCAAAAGTAGGCTGTCCTTCTCCAGATTCCGAACTCCCTAAGTTCTGTGACGGGTGCCATACCCCTTTTAAGAGTCAATCCCAACATTTCATCCCCAGCAGGAACATTCTTCTGGTCGCGGTCAACTGTGCCCGCACCCCACAAGTCAAAAAGTCAAGTGTGACTCAAAGTGGCACGCGTCTTCAAAGCAATATTTCATCAACGAATTTCACTAATGGATTCGTCTTCAAAGGTTCACTAACGGCCTCTCCAAAGGTTCACCAACGGCCTCTACAAAGGTTTACTAACGGCCTCTCCAAAGGTTCACCAACGGCCTCTCCAAAGGTTCACTAACGGCCTCATTCAAGGGTTCACTAACGGCCTCATCAACGGATTTCACTAACGGATTCGTCCTCAAAGGTTCACTAACGGCCTCTACAAAGGTTCACTAACGGCCTCATTCAAGGGTTCACTAATGGCCTCATCAACGGATTTCACTAACGGATTCATCCTCAAAGTTTCACTAACGGCTTCTACAAAGGTTCACTAACGGCCTCATTCAAAGGTTCACTAACGGCCTCATCAACGGATTTCACTAATGGATTCGTCCTCAAAGGTTCACTAACGGCCTCTTCAAAGGTTCACTAACGGCCTCTACAAAGGTTCACTAACGGCCTCATTCAAGGGTTCACTAACGGCCTCATCAACGGATTTCACTAACGGATTCGTCCTCAAAGGTTCACTAACGGCCTCTTCAAAGGTTCACTAACGGCCTCTCCAAAGGTTCACTAACGGCCTCGTTCAAAGGTTCACTAACGGCCTCATTCAACATATTCAGTCGGCAGGTTCACCTAACGGATCATGCCACCCCCTCTATCAACAAAATCCGCTCACACAGGGAGCGCACTACTATCTCTCGCAATTTCAAATTCCTGCTTTCATCGAGTCTTTGCTTTTTCTTGCTGAGCAGTTTCCTTATCCATGTGCAGGTTGCTGCGCGAGCTTTGCTGGGGAGGCCTTCTCTCCTAAACGGGCCAAAAGGTGGCTAAATAGGTTCCTTGGGCGCTCTTCTAAGGGGCCTCAGACAGAATCCAGGTTTGCACCGAGCAGAAACTCGGTGAGTGGTGGTGTAGACACCTCGCCTTGGACCGCTCACCCCGATTGCACATTTGATCTTGTGTTTCTCCACATTTTAAGTGTTTCTCATTAGTTTCTGTCACTTCCGTTAAGTTCCTGACTGACTTCGTTAAGTACAGGGACTAAACTGAATAACAGGGCTGACTTTCTAGTCCATTCTGTCAAAATCGCCTTCTCTGAGTCGCGCGCCTCCGACAGGAGGATCCAGCCGCGCGCGCCTCCCGCCCCCAAAGCAGGAAGCACGCGCCTCTGGGCGTCGGTTACAGATTTCTGGCCAAGATTCTCTCCCTTGCTCAATTTACAAGATTTTGCCCAGGAAAGATCTCTTGGTGACTGAGTTTTGGCACCAAAAACATCTTTCTTTCACCCATAAAAACCCCCCCTTTACCTCCATTTTCAAGGACCTTGGACCTTTTGGCTCTCAATCTCATACTTCAATAAGAAACCAAATTTCCTACTTTCAAAGCATTTTCCAAAGGATTTCTCCAAGTAATTCAACAAGAAGTGTTTGAAGTCTCTTGAAGTCTAGGTAAAGCTATTTCTTTCCTCTTCTTAACTTCATCTGTTTTCTCTTTCTTTGTGTTTTATCAAAGTTCAATCACCCAAATCATTTTGGGACATGACTCTAATGATCACCTCATCTCATTGAGGTCGGTTAAAGAGTTATCTCCTACATTCCAAGCTCTATTTTAAAACCCCCTTTTTATGATTTAAAGAAGAAGAAGAAGAACGTTTATCATTCATGTAGATTTTGATCAAGCAAGACCAACTTTAGTTGGGCGAGATGGGTGTTTCGGTACTTCCCATCTCGTAACCTAACCCCCGAACCTCAAAACAAAGAATCTCTATTTTCGTAATCAAACTTAGGCTATTATCAATAGGTTTTTCTTATGTTCCTCAAAACATAGGTGGCGACTCTAAAAACAAGTTAGACATCCTAGGATAACTCACGCGCTCTAGCCAAGCCGTGGTTCCCCCGGGGTATCTACAGGTAGGGAGAGGCCTTTCCGTCGGTCGTCGAGCGTGGAGCTACCGCTGTCCTTTGTTCGTCGCCATACCTTAGGCGGGGCTGATTTGGAAGCCTTTCGTGATTCGCTCCGTGATCCTGGCTCCCACGAGATCGCTCCGGACCCATTTGCCCACTTGGCCTTAGAGCGCGTGGATCCCCTGCCGGCAAGACATTCGGGTTTTCACTCCCCGATTCCTCCATCCTTCTTTCCAGGCCAATCCTCTTCGGGTGAAGGTTCCAGGATGGTAGAGTCCATTTTCTTCTTTGACCCTAGTATGTACCCGCATCGTCCTTTGGAGAGTGTTCATTCACCTCCGGAGGATCCTTACCCAGATTCAGACTAGGGTGCAGCAACCTGAACAATCTTTCTTTTGGCTTGTTTTATTCGAAAACAATGTATGAAAATTTGTTATCTTTGGTTGTTTAAATCATTGTAAATTCATCATTTATGCCTGGCTTGGGCCTCGAGAGGGCTTTGTGGTCATTATTGGACCGTCGGGGATTCCCAAGATGTGTTTGGACTCAATCACGAGGGGTTTGACAGACTTTGAACAAGAGAAAATGAGTTTAGCTTATGGGAGATCAGTTGATATAGGCTGCTGATGTGAATTTTTTCACAGGGACAAAACCATCCGTACGGGTTGTTCAAGCATGGTTGACTTTTTCGACCAAATTTTCTGGGTGCTTCTGGGGAATTTTGACAGATGAGGGTTTATTTGACTTAGACTGTTTTACTCAAAGCATGACTTTTCGTCGGTCTTTCCATTGTACGATTACGGCTAGCCAGCCCCATTGTGATGTCTTCACGAGACTAATCCTCGGGTTTTTCGACCACGGTTTGCCAGCCCCAGTGTTTCACCTTTCCGGGAATCATTCCTCGGGTTTCTTTCCCTTAATTGTCCAACCATATCACTTTTCTCCTTTCCATATTTCCTTTATCTTCCCTCTTTAGAAGTGGCCTAGTTGACTTTTGACACAGACGGAAGCAAAAGTTGACTTTGACATGGACAAGAGCAGATTACACTTGCTCACGCGAGTAAACACACATAGGCTTTTACGGGAGTGAGTCCCTTTTCTGAGAGAGGAAGCCTATGGACAGAAATTCACGTGTTTGTCTCTTTCCTAAGATGTGGAAGAGAAGACTTGTTGAGGCATTCGAAATCAGCTTCAATTAATGTAATCAAGATGTTTGCTTGAACAGATCTTGATTAGTATTTAGGTCAAAATTCAAGTAATTATCCTTAACGTGCATAACTGTTACGACCCATTGGGATTAAGATTCGATCAATGGCAAGATCGGGAGGAGAAGTTGTTTATGGGGGGGGATTAGTCATTATCTGGAGAATTGGTCATTGATGGGACCGGGGAAGGAGAACCGGGTCATTTTGGGAGGACCAAGGTTGTATGGATTCATTTCGTGTTATGACCGGACCCGAAGGTTGCCTACGTTCCCCTCAGTGTGAGGAGCTCAGGTCATCATAGTTCGGCTCTTGGGCCACTTTGGCCGGGGTTGGTATCTTTTGCTGTCTCGGAGGACGTCATTGCTGACTTTGCCTTGGGTGAACTCTTTGAGATGTGCCTTTTTGGGTGTACCCTTTTTGATATGGACGGGCTATTTAATGCAAGCATTTCTTTTTGCCATTTTTTTTTTTAGGGGAACGGGCGCCCATCAGCCCTAACTTGTCATCGTGGGCATTGGCTTTTTTTTCACCGTTTTTCACCTATCCTATCTTTGATTTTGACAATTCGGGAAGTCTGCATGTGCACTTATGGCTGAACTTTGGTGGCTGAGCAACAACATCCTCGTCTTTTCACTGTCTCGGGATGCTTTTAATGTGCATCGGGAGTTTGCCTCAGAAAGGTGTCTTGGGTCGTGTATCGGGTAGTGTATGGGGGAAGATTTGCCATTGATGGTCTCCTTCATGCCAACGGGTCACAACATTCATTCATCTTAAAATTAATAATTGGAATTTAGCACCTTTTACGTTTAGATCCATTCATCCCTTTATGAGTCGTTGTTGACTTCTATGTTTGGGGGAATCAACTCATCATATTGGGGATATAACAATCATTTGGAAACATTAATGGGAGTGATTCCGAGAGTTAGTGTAATTTTTCAAATAATGCCTCAAGTCTAGGGAGAATAGAAGTAAAAGACAATTCATTTCATGGAAGACTCAATTTTTACAACTCTGGACTTGACTATTGACTCAACCATCGCCACATTGTGGCTTTTTACATACCTTGGCCTCGCAGGACCTTTTGGGAAAGCTAAAAGAAAAAGAAATACAAAAGACTATATCCACTACGGATTTAGGAGACTCTCTAGAACACAAATACTAGGCCACTCCTAACGACTTCTTCTCTTCCTCATTCCTTCTCCGTGCGTCCCTGGCTCAGACCCACTTGTGCTCTCGTTTGGTAATGACACCCTCATTAATGAGTGCTTGGATGTGATTTCTCAGGGTGAGACATGCATTTGTGGAATGACCTGGTGCTTGGTGGTATTTGCAATGTTGTTTTGGGTCGTGACGGGCTCCTACCGGCTCCGTCCATATCACATGTCGGCCAAGAAGCTCAACCTTACCAGCCTCGAGTAGGTGGTCTAACACTTGCTCTCTAGGCATTTCCAACTCATGGAACCAGCGGTAGTGAGCCCCTTTGCCCTGGAGGTGAAATTCTCCCACAGCCGCCGCGGGCTTTCCATGGGATACCGCGACAGGTCAGAGCTGATCGCGGGGCTCTTGTTCGACCTGAGCCAGCTGGTTGGGGGCAATCTTTGGTGGGGAGGAAGACTTCTCGGAAGACCTTTTGAGCTCCTCAATGGACTTCACAATTTCGTGGAGGCACTCTCGGGTGTTCCTTGAGTTGTGCCTTTCCAATTCATCGGTCAAGTCTGCTCGGCTATGTAGGAGATCGTACCGGCGATCATATTTTTCCTCAAGGTCCTTTATGGGTCTCTTTCCCCCCTCTTCCCATAGTTCCTCGACTTTCTTGTGAAGTACCTCCTTGATCTCCTTTCGAAGTTATTGGACCACTTTGATCGCTTCATTGCGGTCGACCTCCATCTTTCGCATTTGGTCTCTCATCGTATCCACCGTTCGTTCCAGGAGCTTAACCCTACCCTCTAGCCGTGCTTGCACATCCAAACGGACATCTGCCTCGACTACTTGGGACTTGTTTTCCATTGTTTCCTATCTTACAAATGACCAACAAACCGTAAGGGCACCGTGGAAGGATTTTTCGGGAAGTCATGCTTTGAAGTAAAACAAAAACTCGACACACAAGAGACACTGACTTGAAGGGGATAACAAGTTTGACTCTTCTTTAGGGGGAAGAAACCCAAGCCAAGCGTTTTGATGAATTTAGAAATTCCCTTTTCCTTTTCTTTTTTTTTTAAAAAAATCATTTATTCTTTGGATTATCTTAGCCGGCTTTGTCACATAACCAAACGTTAGTGCACAATTCAGGGGAAATTTCATTTTTCTCAAGGCATGTCTTATTCCTAATTGGTTGGAAAAGATCGCTCTTCTTTTTCGCAACTATTCTATAACCCTGGATCAGTGGAGGCCATCACTACGTCTATAGACCCCTCGTTTTTCACCTGTATTGCACGCTCCCAAGGACGGACTATCCCGGGCGAGGGTCCTATAGGGCACGCGGCTTCCACCGATCAAAAGAAATGAACCTAGGGTCTAGTGTATCGTAAGGTTCCCAATACTCGGGTCATCCTAATCATGGTTAAGCCCCAGTCGGGATCGAGACTTTTCTCCGAAGGCTACACCGAAGGCTGCACGGATATTCCGACATGACCTCATTTTGAATGAGGCATCTCGATCCTTGACCATGGGCTTAAGGATGATTAAAATAAATCGTTCATTAGGGCTTAACGACACGGTGTCACCCTATCCTTAGTACATGGCCCTTGCTAATCGCGGTCGTCACTAACACATGAGTTAAAGGCTGGTTAGGCCACGCTTGCATTACATCAAGGAGTCACAACTCGGGCATTAATTTGGCCACAATTAGCTTTGAGCACGTATCAAGGATGTGGTAACGTGAACTAGACCAAAAACCAACCATAGTCACGGTATTTGTGTGTCACGGACAAGTGTGGTTGACTCGGTTCGGAAGGGAAGGTGGGATGGACCCGTGCGCGCATCGAAGGGAACAAGAGCGCCCAACGAGCTGCATCGTGGCATCCACCCCAGGTTTAAAGGGTATTTGGAACGTGCACGGTCAAGTGCGCGTGGTGTGAAGTCATTCTATGCTCCTTTTTGAGTAAAAATAGAGATTTTCAATTCGTTTTTCGATAGCATGAGTATGGCATAAGCAAAGATATGAACAAGTATGAACAAGCATGGATTGAGCAATTTATACACAACAATCAAGGAATATAAGAAAACAAAGACCAAAACTTGTACATGTACCAAGTTGTGCACAACAAAGAATTTTGAATCAAACTTTTGCAAAAAAAATATTTTACATTGAAACCCTTTTGTACAAAGCAATTTGTACACAACAAGAAGACTCAAGTAAAACCCTTATAAAAAGGATTATGCACGATGAGGTTTTGGAAACCATTTTATTGACAAAAGATCATGCATAACCAAGTTTTATTACCTTTCAAAACCAAGTTTTGGCCAAAAGAATAAAGGTAATGTGCACAAGTAAGACTATAAATTTGGAACCTGGACAAGTAGAAGAAGAGGGGCACCCAGAATGTTGCAGCCCTGCACCAAACTGTTAATTGGCAACATTCTGGCCCCTACCCAAAGTAGCCGTACGGCTAAAGCAAGAGGGTGAAGATTTTTCTCAGTTTCTCCAACTTCTGGTCATCAAGCCCCAGTTTATTGTATTTCCAGAACGTATGTACTCAAAACAGTTCAAACAGAAACATCAAACACACACAAATATGCAAGAAGTCAACTAACGGGAACGGGAGTTTGACCCACACAAGAATGCCCCCGAATCTTCTAGAAAGAAGTCCGAAAGCACTCTAATCCCCAGCGGAGTCGCCACTGTAAGGATCCCACCCCAAAAAAACACGAGCACGTTTCAAGGGCAAAATACCAAACGCGGGAACCGGACCAATTTAACGGATTCGCCACATTTTGTTAATTTTAAACCCAACAAAATGACAAAGGTTTGAGTTCAAAGGTTCGGAGATCAGGTTACAACTTGGGAAGAGTTTTTACGTCCTCCCAAGTTGCCTCGGACAAAGCCGAGTCTCCCTTGTTACTTAACAAAAGTGCATGTGTGTGTGTGTGTGTTTTAACGGAAAATCTTTGTTTTAACTTTTTATTTATCTTTTCAACTGAAAAAGGGTTTGTTTGACAAGAAAACAGAAGACAGAAGGGAAAAATGGTCAATCTCCCCATACGGCCAAAGTAGCCGTACGGATGGGGAGACCACTCCTGGGATTTTACAGTTTGTTCAAGCAACAGTCCAGTTCCAGGCAGAAACAGAGCATTCTGCTTGAACTGGACCAAACTGTTCTGATTCCAGTTTGTTATTCCAAAACAAAACAACATTAACAACTCATTCCTATGCCATTTGATCATCAAAGAACCTCCCAAAACAAGAGTTTGGGCATGATCAAAGGCAATCATGGGAGAAAAATGAAAAAGGTGGCCAATATACCCTTTTGAGCCATAGTGACCATTTGATGAGTAAAGATTGAAACTTTACCATCAAAATGGCTCTTCTAGGCAAGATTAATCCTTTAGGACGGTTTCAGATTGGCACTGTTCCCATCAGCCTGCTTTCAGCTCGGCGCCACTTGGATTCTTTGAGGCCAGAGGCTGTCGCCTCTTCTTTGTTTCCGTGGAGATCTATTTATGCCTTTATTGAGCACACCCTGATTTCCACCCACTCGAGGCTTCTGATGAGCTCAGTGGAGTGTATGTCGATGTATCTTGGAGAGAGAGTGTTTTGGCAGCATGGTGGTCAGGGACTTCAAGATTAACAGAGAGGGTCAGCCCCAGTATCCGGACTGCGTGAGGTGGTCATATAGGGAGAGGAACGTGAGGACTGGCACTGTTCCCATCAGCCTGCTTTCAGCTCGGCGCCACTTGGATTCTTTGAGGCCAGAGGCTGTCGCCTCTTCTTTGTTTCCGTGGAGAGCTATTTATGCCTTTATTGAGCATACCCTGATTTCCACCCACTCGAGGCTTCTGATGAGCTCAGTGGAGTGTATGTCGATGTATCTTGGAGAGAGAGTGTTTTGGCAGCATGGTGGTCAGGGACTTCAAGATTAACAGAGAGGGTCAGCCCTAGTATCCGGACTGCGTGACGTGGTCATATAGGGAGAGGAACGTGAGGACTGGCACTGTTCCCATCAGCCTGCTTTCAGCTCGGCGCCACTTGGATTCTTTGAGGCCAGAGGCTGTCGCCTCTTCTTTGTTTCCGTGGAGAGCTATTTATGCCTTTATTGAGCATACCCTGATTCCCACCCGCTCAAGGCTTCTGATGAGCTCAGTGGAGTGAATGTCAATGTATCTTCGAGAGAGAGTGTTTTGGCAGCATGGTGGTCAGGTGACGGACTTCCACCACCCTCCTAGGCTAGCAGTTCCTGATGCTCCTCCTTTTTGTCCTCGTAATTAGAGGGCTCTTTCAGAGGCAGACCGGGCAGTCTACCTTGCGGGGGTTGATGCTGTCCCTTTCATTCATCTAGAGCAGGATTACGGTTTATTCCGGGAGCATAACCTCCAGCAGGGTTTCATGTTTACTGATCCGAGGGAGACACATGCCGCGCCACAGACTTTGGCTCGATTTTATCCCACCGGTGCTGGATATTGCTTTGATCCCCCTTTGCCTCCTTCATATTATACTTACTCGAACTTTGGGGTGTATGAGGAGCAGAGGGAGATTGTTCCCGAGGACATGTCGCTGGAGAGAGAGCCTCCTGTTCAGGCTGTTGTGGTATATTTCCCTGACTGTCTTTGCATTTCTCAGTTCCAGTCTCGTTTCTTTGTTCTTTGTATTGATGCAATTTTCTTTTTCTGTCCTTTGTTGTGATAGGTACCTGTGGCTACTTATCGGCACTTGGGCAGACAGAACAAAGGGATGAGGAGGAGACTCCGTCAGCTGGAGGAGAGGGTGCTAGGGTTGTGCAGGGATATTGCTGCCATAACTAGAGATACTGCTGGTGCTATCTCCGGTGCTGCGAGAGGAGCTGCCCAAGGTGCTCGGGGCATGGGATGAGGTTGCAGGGATGCTGCACTGGACATTGATGAGGCTGTCTCTTCTGTGAGGCAGTCACTGAGCAGGAGTCTGAGCCGAGGAGGTAGCCATAGCAGGAGTCTGACCCGCGGAGGTAGCCAGAGCCGGGGTGGTGCTAGTTCATCAGGGAGAGCTGCCAAGAGGACCCGACATGATGTTGTGGTGGAGACATCTAAGGAGGAAGAATCCGTTGATGATGATGATGATGACGAGGAGACTGAGAGCGGATTTGGGGTGGACACGGTGCTGCCGATGATGATGATTCTGAGTAGCCTTCTGGGGAGGATGAGAGATTGAAAACATTTTTATTTACCTGTAATAAACATTTAGCATGTATTTACAGTCCTAGCTATTTACTACGCTTTTTAGTTATCTTGTCTAGACTTGTTCCTAAGCGTCGACTCTTTACAAACAAATGTGTGCCCAAATGTGTTCATTATGGCTGCTTGAACTCCTTTTCTGTGCTGGGATCTGATTTCTTGCAGGTTGAAGGCGTTTGAACGTGCCTGGGCTTCTTTCTTGAACTGACAAGGGCATGTTCTGTTTCTGTCTGCTGTCAAACGCGCGTGCGTCTGGCTTTGGTAGCGGGAGGCGCGCGCATCTGGAATCGCTTGTCGGAGGCGCGCGCTTCTGGCTTGCTGAATTCCAGCCCCTTTCTTTTCTTAGCTGGGCACTCCAACAGCTATAAATTCAAACCATTTTCGATCAGAATGATCACGCAGCAATATTCTGCATTCTTTCCCTTACTCTATACCTCAAAATTCTTGTAGCAATGGCCCCGATGACCTTTACTTTTAAAGTCAAGGTTTCTGTCCCCGAAGGTGATAAGTCCGTCCCCATTGCTCTAATTGTGAAGACGCGTCCTAGCGTTTTTTATCGTTTAGGAAGACCAAATGAGGATGTTGTTGCCGCGGATTCTGTGAAGCCGGTGGTCCGCGTGAGGGATTATAGGCCTCGTTATTTGCCTAAGAAGAGGAAAGGCAAGGGGAATTATTCTCATGTGTGGAAGCGTCCCGTGGTTGTTCCGGTCAAAGCTCCTTCCGGCAAGGGTAAGGAGAAGGTTGTTGATGAAGCTCCGTCTCGCCCGAGTGTCTTTTTTCATCTTGGTGGCCTCGAGAATGCTCCACCTCCATCTAAGAAGACTAAAGGCCGTCCCCAAAAGCGATGGGTCCCCAAACCGAAGAAAGATTAGATATTTCTTTTGTACCCTCGAGATTGCAATTAAAATAGACCACTTGTTTAGGCTTTAATGTTTTGATGTCTTTTAATAGCTCAACATTTTCGTTGTAATGATGAAGATGATTTAGTGAATGAATAAAAAATTGCATCTTGTTAATTTGGAAATGATTTGGGTATTTGTTTATGTTTTAGACCGCACCCGAAGGTTGCCTACGTTCCTCCAGTGTAGAGGCTCAGGTCTCCGTAGTTCAAACTGACGAAGACCATTTTTTTTTTGTGCACCCTGTTTTTTGCCTAGACCGCCCTTTCGGGTTTTCAATCTAGCGGGCTTCTTTTTTGCACGTGCTCTAATTTTTGCTTATGCCGCCCTTTTTTTTTTTTTTTTTTTTATGGTCTTCGTTTATTAGACGTAAAACCTCTTCAATTTGTCGAGGTTGACTTCCTTTGGCACTTGATCTCCGTCTAAATCCACGAGTCGGACTGCACCGCCGCTTAGTATCTTCTTGACTACGTACGAACCAATCCATCGGGGTCCCCATTTTCCAAGGGGGGTTCATGGCATTAGGAGGGTGTTGTCTTAGGACCAAATCCCCCACACTGATGTTTCGGGGTTTTACCTTTTTGTTGAAAGCCCTAGCCATTCTTTGTTGATATGCTCTCGTATGTTCGATCGCTCTTAGCCTTTTCTCGTCGAGTAGGGCTAGCTGTTCATATCGACTTTGCATCCAATCGACTTCATTGACTTGGTTCTCGAGGAGGACCCGCAGGGACGGAACTTCGAGCTCTATTGGTAGCACAGCTTCGGAACCATATACCTGTGCATAAGGAGTTTCTCCAGTCGCTGTCTGTATTGACGTGCGGTAGCCCCATAATGCTAGAGGTAACTTTTCGGGCCAATCCCTTCCAGTGGAGGCCATTTACTTCACAATGGTCTCGATTGTCTTATTAGCTGCCTCGACCGCGCCGTTTGCTTGAGGGCGGTATGGAGATGACTTGTGCTTGGTAATCTTGTATTCTACCAGGAGTGTGTCCATCTCTTTCTTGAAGTGAGAGCCATTGTCTGAGATGATCTCATGAGGAACGCCGTATCGGCACATGATGTGGGTTTTTACGAATTCGGCCACTTTCTTGGCGTTAAGAACTCGGTAAGCTTGTGCTTCGACCCATTTTGTAAAATAGTCCACGGCTACTAGGACGAAAGATTGTCCATTGCTTCCAGTAGGGTGAAATTTGCCGATGATGTCTATACCCCAACAAGATAAAGGCCAAGGCGTGGTCATATTGTAAAGCTGTGAGGGTGGAGTGTGCTGTAGATTGGCATGGAATTGGCATTTGGCGCACCTCTTGACTTTCTCGATGCAGTCCTTTTCCATGGTACTCCAATAATAACCCATGCGGAGTATCTTCTTGGCCAACATAACCCGTTCATGTGAGGCCCACATTCACCTTCGTGGATTTCATGCATTATTTCTTGAGCTTCGGTTTCATTTGCACATAGGAGATTGATCCCCTCGTGATGCCTTTTGTAGACTCTGTCCCCAATCAGTACATATCGGGAGGCTAGTCTTTACAATGCCATTTGAGACTTCTTATTGCTGTTCTTGGGGTAAGTACCATCCTTGAGGAAATTCATGATATCTGCGTACCACGGGGAGTTTGTTTGGACCTCGTTGATCTCGATACTCATGCAGTATGCCAGATTGTTTCGTCGGGAGATTTTGAAGGGTTTCACCATTTTACCCTCAGGTATTTCAACCAGTGAAGCGATGGTAGCTAGCGCATCAGCAAAACGGTTTTTCTCCCTTGGCAGGTAATTGAAGGTGCTTTCTTGAAATTGTTCAACCAACTCCTCGAGATGTTGACCATACCGTTGCAGGGTCGAGTCTTGAATCTTCCATTTTCCAGATGTCTGATTGATGATGAGCAAGGAATCACCGAATACTTCTAAACTTGTGACATTTCTTTCGAGGGCTGCTTCGAGCCCCGCTATGCAAGCTTCGTACTCAGCGGTGTTGTTAGTGGCTTCAAATTCAAGGCGGATGGCAATTGGAGTATACATGTCCTTTGGATCAACAAGTAACATCCTTATGCCATACCCATGCTTATTGGCTGCGCCATCGAAAAAAAGTTGCCAGTTATTTTCCTCTGTTGTAGCGCAAATTAAATGCTCGTCGGGGAACTGTACATCTTCCCCCTTCACTTCGTCACACGGAAATTCAGCAAGCTGATCACTGAACACTTTCCCCCTGATGGATTTGAGTGTGACGTAAGTGATATCGTAGCCGGCGAGCATGAAATACCATTTGGCTATTCTTGTTGACATGAAAGGCTTCTCGAAGATGTAGCGGAGCGGGTCCACTTTTGCTACCAACTTGATTGGGAAGGCCTCCATGTAATGCTTGAGCTTTTGAGTAACCCAAACTAATGCAGCACAATACTTCTCTAAGACAGAGTAGTTCTTTTCAGCTCCTTAAAACCGTCGGCTGACAAAGTAGATGGCATTCTCTTTTGTGGAGTCTTGCTGTTCTTGTGCTAACATAGCCCCTAGGGCTTCATCATTGACAGTGAGATAGAGCAAGAGAGGCTTCTCTTCGTGTGGTGGAACCAAAACTGGAGGGCATGTCAAGTAATGCTTCACTTGGTCGAAGGCTTGTTGGAACGCATCGGTCCATTCTAGAGCCACATTCTTTTTGAGTAGGTTGAAGATCGGCTCACACATGGAGGTGAGTTGGTGCACAAACCGACTGATGTATTGAAGTCTTCCCATGAAACCTTTTATTTCTTTTTGCGTCTTTGGGGGAGGCATGTCAATGATTGCCTTGATCTTGGAGGGATCGGCATCAATTCCTCTTTCAGTGACCATGTAACCCAGAACCTTTCCTCTGATGACCCCAAAAGTGCACTTTGCGGGATTGAGTCTCATCTTGTGTTGTCGAAGCCTTTCAAAGAATTTGCGAAGATCGATCAAATGTTGACCATTGGTTCCCTTAGAATGGATGATCATGTCGTCTACATAGACCTCGATCTCTTTATGAATCATATCGTGGAATAGATCCGTAACAGCCCTCTGGTAGGTAGCCCCAGCGTTCCTTAGTCCGAACGGCATGACTGTGTAGCAGAAGGTCCCCCATGGAGTTGTGAAAGCTGTCTTGTGTTGATCCTCTTTGGACATGAGAATCTGATTGTAACCGGCAAAACCGTCCATGAATGAGCGGACTTCATAGTTGGTAGTTGAATCGACGAGCATGTCGATGTTTGGTAGTGGAAAATCATCTTTCGGGGAAGCTTTGTTCAAATCCCGGAAGTCCACACAAACTCAAACCTTGCCGTTTGCCTTTCTGACTGTCACAATGTTGGCTAGCCAAGTCGGATACTCAATGACTTTGATGAAACCCACACTGAGGAACTTTTCAATCTCTTCTTTGGCTTGTAGAGACCATTCTGGCTTGATCTTTCTGAGCTTCTGCTTTACTGGCTTGGCGTCCTCTCTGATCGGAATTCTGTGCTCTGCGACCTTTCTGTCCAAACCCGGCATGTCTTTGTATGACCATGCGAATACATCCACAAATTCTCTGAGCAGTGCAGTCAATCTGTCTTTGTCTTCCCCCTTGAAGAAGCTGCCAATCTTCGTTTCTTTCGGCTCTTCGTCGGTACCCAGATTAACAGTATGCAATTCTTCATCAGCCCCTGGACCATTTTCACCACGACAACGAACCTGTTGAGCTAGTTCATTTAGGTATGTTATGTTTTCGTGGTCTATTTCATCATAATTTGAATCGTTATTAACTTGTTCATTAAGTTCGTTATTAGTTAATTCATCATTTATGATGTTTGCAATCTCGGGGTACTCAGAAATATCGAATTTCTCATTAGCAAAGAAAGGAAACACACGCTCGGCTATGGCCTCCATATCCTCTTGGGTGAGGGTATTAGAAACACTCTCGGACTCGAAAGTAAGTGTGAGCCGCTCTTCCTTTGTCGCTGTGCGGGGTATGCAACTCATTTCTCGGACCAAGAAATCCTCGGATACTAAGGGCCCCTTCGTTGAATACCATTTGTTGATTGGCTCGAAGCTTGGCTGAATCTCGCTAATAGATGGGCTCTCCATTTCTATGTTGTCGGAGATGGCGTTGACTTGACAATCGTCCATGATGGCAAATTCTTCGAACATGGAGGCTAGATCAGATAGTTCTTCCCCCACCACTCTCGGGGTGACATCGGAGTAGGCTCCCTTTCTTGTGTCGGTATTTCACAATCAGTGAAGATCTCGAGACCGGGCTTTCTGACGCCCTTGTCGTTAACCCACGGTTCGGGAAAGATCATGTACGAGACATCTTCCCCTTGGCGAACCAAATAACCGTTTATTGTGTTGCGGTAAGGTCTCAAGTCAGGGATTTCATATCGTCGACCTTCTTTGTGAGCTTGGGTCCTTTGATTCTTGACTGCTTGCTCGTACTTCAAGTCATCCTTGGTAGGCTCGTATCCCAGACCAAACTTGTTCTTGACAAAAGGAACTACCACGGGGTGCAATATCCCTTGTTGATGCTTCCCCAGGCCAAGACCGGGAAAGTGATTCATGTTCCTCATCATGCGGAGGACTTTAGGATTGCCGGGGGCCCATTGTCTGCTTCCCCCTTCTTTGTCGATGGTGTTGACGCCAGAGAGAGTGGCATCTTCTATCCCGTGTTTGACTTAGTGAACGGGTTGTCCCCCATTTCTGTGGATGGTGACATTCTCGGCCATGATAGTGACTATCTCGTCCCCATTTCTGATCTTGACACACTGATGGAGAGTGGAAGGTACCGCATTGGAACTGTGGATCTAAGGTCGGCCCAGAAGTAAGTTGAATGAAGCAGGGACATCAAGTACTTGGAATGGGAGGGACATGATCATGTTTCCAAATTCGATATCAACTTCTAACATTCCCATGACTGTACGGGCAGTGCTGTCGTACCCTCTAATGACTTGTGCGGAGGGTTGTAAATCGGAGTTTTTAAGCCCCAGTATGCCCATGACTCGGCTAGGCATTAAGTTGAGTGCAGAGCCACCGTCTACTAGAACCCTTGAGATGGGTCTCCCCCTTGCCCTTACTTTGAGGTAGATGGCTTCGTTGTGTTCGGACCCAAATGGCGGGAGGTCCATGTCGGCAAAAGTGATGACATTGCCGAAGTGAATGTGACCTATCATTGCTGTGAGGTCCTCAGGAGTCGTGTCGGGAGAGACTGATGTGTCATCCAAGTTCTTAATGATGAGGTCTCGGTGTTTCTTTGATGATGCAATAAGGTCCCAGATGGATATGTTGGCTTGCGCCTTCTTGAGCTGTGTTAAAAAAGGATCTTTGGGTATGTCGCGTGCTTGCGATCTTTGAGAAGAGGTGCTGGTTGCTTCAGTATTGGGAGGGATTGTGCTCGTTGTTACTCGACCACTGCGAGTGAGCATGTTCACGGTCCCTTGTAGCTTCTTCTTCCTATTCTCTAAGACTTCCCTCATAATCTCATCATAAGTCACAACATAACAAGAATTATCAAGTTCATTCATATCATCGGAGCCCTCATCACAATTGGGATCGAATGAGTGGTTCCTTCAAACTCTCCTACCTCTATTACATTGACACCACCTTCATTAGGGATTATGAATTCCTTCTTGTCTATGAGGTCTTGGATGGTGTTACGGATGGAGAAGCAATCCTCGGTGAGGTGGCCGGTGCATTGATGGTAGTCACACCATTTGTGGTGAGCATGATTGGCACGGAGCGGTTGTGGTTGCTTGTACCCTTGAAGAGGGGTGATTTGTCCCTTGGCCTTTAGAGCTTTATAGGCCTCGGTGATGGTCATGCCGTTGAGAGGAGTGTAGACGCGGTCGTTTTGGAACCGCTTGCCTTGTGGTGGGGGAACCTTCTTGTAATTCCCCTTGTCAGTAGTAACGGCATTGACAAAAGCCTCTTTGTTTGAACTAGAGGCGGCCTTGTATCGGTAAGTATGAGTGGCCTTTTTAATCTCCTTGAGCAAGCCATCCATGCGTACCCCCGCCTCATACATTTGGGAGAAGTCAGAGTAGCAAGCCCCACTTAGGTGGGTGCGGAGATCAATCTTGAGACATTTGAGAAAGATGTCCATTTGCTCTTTTGTGTTTGGCGTTTCAACAATTTCAGAGAGCTTGTCATTCCATCTCCTTATGAAGTCAATGAAGGACTCGTTGTCTCTTTGAGTGGTATTCTCGAGCTCTTTCCTTGTGGGCCGGTGAGTGGTGTTGCCTTGATATTGATTCTTGAAGACAAGCATAGTGGGATCCCAATCAAGACGGACAGTGAGCGGGAGAGTTGCATACCAATCCTTTGCCGCCCCCTCGTGGGTGAGAGGAAAGCATTGAGCCATAACTTTTTGGGAGACCTTCTTCGGAACCATAGCCCAAATGTAAGTCTCGATGTGGGCCATCGGGCATGAGTTGCCCTTAAACTTGCTAATGTCGGGCATCTTGAATTTGTCGGGAAGAGCGGCCATCGTGCTCATGAGGATGGATGACTGATAAAGGCTTGTGTTGGAGCCTTTTCCCATGTTGAGGCCGTCAAATTTCTGATCAATGTAGGCCATGATGGAATCGACCATTTTGGGGTCGTTGTTCTCGGTGCTAGGTCCCCCCACTTTTTTGGTACGGGCACTGACATACGGGATTTCAAACAAACCCTTGGTCTACTCGGATTCCTCATTGTCATTAACCCCTTTGTTGTTGGAGAGTTTGAGGAGCTTGGTTTTCAGTTGGTCAACCTCGGCCTCGTGGGCCTCCCTTTGACTGTCGACATGAGCTTGCCACAAGGCATCTTTGGTTTGAGCCTCTTGGTTAAGGGTGGAGACTTGTTGTTGGAGTGTTTGAACCATGGCAGAAAGCTGTTCGAGAGTCATGGCGTTGTTGGTGTTGGAGTCGCCGGCCATTGATGATGTAGAGGCTGCTGGAGTGATCGGTTCACGGACAAGCCTGTTGGATGAATCTCTGTAGATGCGGAGAGTACCAATCGGACCTATAATTGGAGAAGTAGCCCTTGTCAGTCTTGGTTCACACTTTCGGTCCATGAAGAGGTTGAGAACACACAGTTGGGCTCACGACTCGAACCACATAAGAAAAAAGACTCTTTTTTTTTTTTTTTTTTTTTTTTAAGTCGGAGGGAATGGATCCCTTTTGGGATTTCTAAGAAAATAATGGAATCGTCACACTAGTATATAGACCATCTCGCGGTCCAATATACTCATCGGATTCCATCACGTTTGTGAATCCTACATGTATCGGGATTAAACTAAATTAATGTAGTAAAGCATACATGCGGGGACGGATTTTTATTTTCGTCCAAAATAACCACTTTTGGGGACGGATTTTTATTGCGTCCGTTTCAACAAGTTGGCATGTATGATTTGAAGACATTAGTTTAGGGAAATCTCGGTACATGGAAACCGACTTGAGTCACGGAGTGTTAGACCCTAACTAGAATTGTGTGGTTTGTGCTCGGCTTGAATATGAGGCTTAAAGGTCACCCCCGGCATGTATTCATGAACTACGCCACGGGCTGAGGTTTACCGCTTCGAAAGAGCCAAGGTCGAGTGGAGCTTGAAACTTTCTAGGACGGGCCTCGACGGGTTTGGGGTTGGACTTGTGCGACTCGATAGTGAGCAGTTTATAGGAGTAATGTGCACGTAGTGTGAGGTCTATCACGTGACATTTTTTTTTTTTTCGAAAAGAAAAGATAAGAACACATAAACACATAAATTACAACTCCCGAATCACCCGTGTGACCGGTAAATAAAACATAAAAATAAACAGTCCAAGGGTTCAATTCTGTTCTGATGCAGGCAAATGTGCCCACACCCCACTGTTCTGTTCAGCCACTGAAACCTGTTCTTGCCCTGGAAATTGGCCCAGAAGCGCGCGCCTCGGGATAGTGTTGTGGGAAGCGCGCGCCCGGCGCATAGTATCTGGGAGGCGCCCGCTTCTGGGCTCACCTGTCAGATCATCAGAAACTTATGGACTCAGGGGATTGCCCTGGTCCTGATTGTGTGATGGAACCCCTGCAATGTTTGTTAGCATGAAATAATAGGAAGAATAGGAAGAACACATGGAAGGCGGGCGATTCTGGAATTTGACGCGGGACGCGCGCACTTTAGACCATGAAGGTCCGAGGCGCGCGCTTCCCATGTCAATTTTCAGAATGCCCAGAAAAGTGAATTATGAACAGAAACACAAGTTTAACCCTCAAGCATCCCCAGCGGAGTCGCCACTGTAGATACCCCGGGGGAACCACGGCTTTGCTAGAGAGCGCGGATTATCCTAGGATGTCTAATTGTGTTTTAGAGTCGCCACCCACGTTTTTGAGGAACGTAAGAAAACCTAATGTTTATGAGCCTAAGTTGATTTACGAAAACAGAGATTCTTTGGGATGAGGGGTTCGGGGGTTAGGTTACGAAATGGGAAGTACTTAAACACCCATTTCGTCCGAGCAAAGTCGGTCTTGTTTGTTCATAATCCACTTTCTAAGATAAATGTGTTCTTCCTATTAAAATGATGATGAAAGGGGGTTTTAGAGTTTGAAATGTAGGGAGATGACTCCTAGGCCAATTCAATGAAATGAAAGGACCGTTGGTGTCATGTCCCAAATGGTTTTGGGTGATTGCACATTTGATTGAAGAAGAAGAAGAAGAAGAAGAAGAAGAAGAAGAAGAAGATAAGTACTTAAGACATTTACCTATAGTATCCTTCGAAGAGAGAACCTCTTGTAAGGCCTTGAAGAAGAGGTTGAGTACTTTTGTTGAAGAAGTCCCAAAGGAAAAGTCTAGGCAAAGAGTGAGTAAGAAGTCTAAAGTGATGATTTTTCAAGTCCAAAAAGGTCCTTTTTTCCAATGATGGATTGGAGGGGTTTTTATAGTTGAAAAGTGATGTTTTTGGTGCCAAAACGGAGTCACAAAGATCAGTTTCTCGGGCAAAATCATAAAAAAATGAGCAAGGGAGAGATTCTTGGGCAGAATCTGTAACTGACACGCCCCAGAAGCGCGCGGATCCCACCTAGGCGGCGGAAGGCGCGCGCGTCTGGCCTCAAGGGGCGGAGGCGCGCAACTCTGAGAAGCGATTTTTGACAGAATGGACAAGAAAGTTAGAACTGTTATTCAGTTTAGCCCCGTGACTTAACGGAGTCCGTCTGGAACTTAACCAAAGTAACAGAAACTAACAGGAAACACTTAAAAGAGGGAGAAACACAAAATCAAGTGTGCAATCGGGGTAAGCGGTCCAAGGCGGGGTGTCTACACATGGTCCATTCAAGCAATCATTTGATGATATTAACAAAAGCAGATTTCAAATGTCTCGACAAGTCTTCTTTTCCACATTTTAGGAAAGAGACAAACACTGAAATTCTGTCCATAGGCTTCCTTCCTTAGAAAAGGGACTCACTCCCGCAAGTGCCTATGTCTGTTCTTTCTTTGAGAAAGCGTAACTTGCTCCTGTTCATGTCTCGAGTCAACTAGACCACTCCTAGGAAAGGAAAGTGAGGGGTGAAAAGAGAGCAGATCGGTACAATTGAAACCCAGAAAAGATGGCCCGTGCAAAGGGTAGGTCACATTCCGAAGGAAGAAGGGTTCACAACGAAGGAGGATTCACGACGAAGGAGGGTCCACATCCAAGGAAAGTTGGCACCCGAGGGACACCTCCTGTTCGAAAAGTAAAGCCGGGGCTAGCAAGTCATGATAAGCACATTGGAGAGATTAACGGAAAAATCATGCTTTGGTAAACCCATTTAGGTCAGAGCCCAGAGTCATAATCTCCTAATAAAGGTTCCCAGATTTTGGAAATTCCCCAGAGGTCCTCAAAATTTTAGTAAAAATAAAAGTCAACCCTCTGCGTCAACCGTACAGATGGTTTGTCCCCTGAAAACAATTTATACCAGCAGCCCATACCAGCAGGCTACCCACAAATGCGACCTATTCTCGTCTGCTCAAAACGTGTCAAAACATGTCCCAGTCCAGGCATAGTTGAGTCTAAACACACTTCTGGGGATTCCCCACAAATCACAGCACCAAAAAGCCCTTCTTAAGGCACGAATCATGCATAAAAATGAATTTACAAAGACAAAATTCTTAAACATTAACAGAATAACAGGTTTTCATACGCATTGTTTTTGAAAAATAAAACAAAACAAAAGAAAATTGTTCAAACAGGTACACCCTAGTCAGAATCTGGGTACGGGTCAACGGGAGGAGAGTCAGATACCCCCAAGGGTTGAGATGGATACATGTTCGGGTCGAAGAAAAACAGAGACTCCACTAAACCCATGTCGCCACCCGAGGAAGATTGGCCAGGGAAGAAAGAGGGCGAAATCTGAGAAGAGGGACCCCGACGGCCAATAGGCGGAGGCTCGATGCGCTCCAAGGCTAAATGAGCAAAAAGATCTGGAGCGGTCTCATGAATGCTCGTGCCTCGAAGGGAATCCCGAAAAGAGGCCAAATCAGCAGCACCCAGGGACTGGGTGTAAACATAGGAGGGAGGCAGCTCTACGCTTGAGGCCCTCTTGCGAGGCCTCTCCTCGCCACCCACCGAGCTCTGGCCCAGCACAAAGCTATACTCGTCCCGAGGTCCCTTGGACGAACGACCCATAAGCCTCTTGAACCACCTTTTAGCCCGCCCCATGAACGTTGGCCGTCGCAGCAATGCTCGCCCCACAATCTGCACGAAGGGATGAAACAACTCAGCAAAGAAAGAGACAGAAATGTGGGATGTGTGTGCACAGATGGAAAAGAACGCATACCGCATTATTGAGAATCTCTTCGACTGGGGCTTCCCCTCCTGCAACAGACAAGTCCACCTTGTGAACCCTGTTGTTTGTAAAGATGAAAGAGTAGTCCACCCATGCTGGAGGAACCACCCCAGAAGCCACCACCTGTGGCGATCGCAACCTCATGGCCACAAACCGACCATACGGCTCGTCAGTGATCAAACGAGAGGCATCCGCTCCCATGAGAAAGGGATCCTACCCTCGGTCAGCCACGAACACGGTCTCGGGAGGATCCACAGGTGCTCTCTGCACGAGCTCCAACCCGTGTTTCCATAAGACCCTCTCACCTAAATAAAAGACCTCGCCCCGGAACCCTACTAGCAGCCTCCTCTGTCTAGTCACCCGCAGTGCCTCGCTCAGATCAAAACCTACCTCCTCATACCTCGACCAAGGAAACAGGTTCAACTCCACTGGCATGGTCCCCTCAAAACCGCCTTTACATCGGCGTAACGAACAGCAACTCGTCCCTTGGACCCCCTCTTCTCTCGGACTTCCCTAGCCCAACAAGTCATGGCTGGAAAAGTGAGGTCTCGGTCGAGAGTCAGCTTCCACGGGTAGTTGCCAAAGACCTCGTAGTACCAAGTCTGAAAGGGAGAAAGGCAGGAAAACCGTCAAAAATGAGCTAAAGGCCAAATGCAAAGAGTAGAGCAAAGGCAGAAAAGAATGAAAAAGGGAAAAAGGAATACCTCTAGGGCAAACTGAAAGCAAGCTAAAGACTTGCTCGCCTTCCGACTATACTTGTCCAGCTCCATGTATAGCTCAGCGAGGCCAGCCTCACCCCAAGTAATGCCTCTGATGGCCTCGAGTATAGTCAGTGAGCCAAGGAGAGGGAACATACATGTGGTGTCGGCATTGGCAAAGACGGTGTTGCTAAGAAGAAGCCACACATAAGAACACCTGTCACGACCCGAAATCTAGGCTCTATTTTATTAGTAATAAATAATTATTATTTGTTTAGTTGCTTAATTATTTATTTAAGTTATTATTTATTTAAATATTTATGTGTTATAACAATTATGCCTAGCATTTTTATTTAAGTCATTTGAGCTAGTGTAGTATTGTTGGGTCTTAATTGTTAGTAGGGAGTGTAGAAATTGTGTGTAGTGTAGTGGAGGGGGCCTAAGTGTAAATCTTTTAAATCATTTCCCTACTCCCTCCCTACTCCTTCCCTTCTCCCTCATACACTCCACCTCCATCTCTCTCTCCCAGCAGATCTCTTCCTCTCTCCTCCATTTGTGGTAAGTTTTCTTTCTTTCCTTCTCTCTTCATTTTCTTCATCTTCCTCTCATAATCTCTCATTTCTTAAAACTTGAAACATGTTTAGATCGTCGATAGGATCGTTAGAAGCCAAAAAGAATTGAATTCCGTCATCTTTGAGAATTTTCATGTAAGTTACTTTTCCCCCATTTTGATGTTAAAATGTTCATATCATGTTCATATAATGCTTTTGTTGTTATATTTGAAGTTTGGATGAGGTTGCAATTTATTTGGAATTTATTTGGGTTTTTGGTTAAAAATGGTGATTGTATGAATGTTGGGATTTGATCTTGATATTGGTTGTTAAATGTTGTTGTATGAGACTTTTTGGACTTATAAGTTGTTTTGGTACATTAGTATGCTAGTTAGAGGGTTGGATTTTGGTTGAAATGTGTTTTGGTATGAAAATGGAAGAACCCAGTTTGTTCTTCCCGAATTCCAGCAGTTCAGAAGATTGGGCGACCGCCCAAAAATGTCTGGGCAACCGCACATCTATCTGAAAGCTTTTGTTCTTGTTTGAGGACTTGTTTGGGCGACCGCACAGTCCCTGGTGGGCGGCCGCACAGAACATCTGAAAGTTTTCATTTGTTGGTTTGTGTGATTGAAGAATGCGTTTTGGTCTAAGTCTTGGGTGTCCTTCTAGTTGACCTTAGTGAACATTGTAGTACACTCTAGTGATAGAATTGGGTCCTTTGTGATGAAGTTTGTGATGGAAATTTATTAAGTGTTAATTGAGATTATTGGAACACTTTAATTGTGTGTTGTTGGTTCATTTCACTTTCTTGGTGACTTCTTGGTATGGTTCCCTAATTTGGAACCTTAAGTTGTTTATTTAAGCTAGTATTTATTACTTAGCAGTTATTTGAAAGTCCAGCTGGTATTTTGTGTGTGTTTGGGCGATGCAAAACATTATGATGGCATGGCCAAGTCCATTGTGATGTTGACCATTGTTTTGCCCCATTATTACCCTCCTCCAGATTGGCCTTGGATGTGAGAAGAGCTAGCTCCTTTGTGTGAATTTTGGCTTTACTTGGAGCATGACTTTGTGGCATGTCTCCCGTCCCTTGTGACACTTCATTTGGTTATTGGTTCCGGTACCGGGGAATTCTCTTCAGCTTTCATGCTATTATGAAGATGTTGATTGGTTGATTATTGAAGCTGCGCAGCGATCCTTTATTTGGATGTACCGGTTTGGAAAACCTTGGCTATATCCTTTATTATGTGTTTATTTCCGCTGCTATCTGTTATGTGATAACTGCTACGTGCTATCTATGATTTATTATTCTATATTGTATCATAGCATGTCATGTAGTTGCATTAGTAACTTATTGAGATTTATCTCACCCCCTTTCTTTTATCTTTGTTTTTCCTTAACCCCCCCCCAGGTGCTAAGGATTAGTCTCGTTGATCACGAGAAAGAGGACGTCGAGCGTGGATACATTCTTTTGGGGAAAGTTGTTATAGGTTGGTTTACATTATATCAATGTGTAACCTTTTGGGGATATTTGTACCAAACATTGACGTCACTAGGATTTGTGTATTTTGTAACTTTGGTGTATAAACTTATGGAGTTTATACTAGTTTTACTTTGTTGTTCAAGTTGATTTACAAAACCTTGTGTTATCATCTTTTGGGTATAAAAGGAAATTTTTATCTCCATTATTTTAGAGTTTATTTTTTAAGTCGACGTCCAGATCGCGATCTCGGGCCCGCGGGGTTCGGGGTCGCGACAGTTGGTATCAGAGCCTATGGTTTGGCTCTAAGTATAAGTCTAGGTGGACTAGTATGACCTACGAGGGTAGTAGTGTGTGGAGTGATTAACGGTTGGTGTTTTATGCAGGTACTTGGTTACAATGGTTCGTAGAAGGAGTGGTGAAGGTAGTACCGGTAATGCAAATCAAAATGACACAAGGGAAGAAGCACGTGCTATGTTTCAAGGCATGTTCGAGGCGGCCATGAAGGCCATACATGATCAAGGTCCGAGGGTAGAGCAAGCACCACCCCGTTATGGTTTGGAGCAATTCTTGAAACTGAAACCGGTTGAATTCAATGGGGAACCCGATGTTCGGAAAGCTGAGTTCTGGATTGAGTCGATGGAGAAGATTTATGAGGTATTTGGTTGCACGGATGAGGATAGGGTCCGGTTCGCGGCTTGTAAGCTTGTGGGTGCCGCCGAGCATTGGTGGAAAGGGGTCAAAGCTAGTTGGGATGACACTCACACGGTTTATGCGTGGGAGTTGTTTGTGCGCAAATTCAAGGAACATTTCATTCCGGTTGTTGATCAAAACAGAAAGGAGATCGAGCTTCTCAACTTGGAGCAAGGTTTGTTGTCTATAGCTCAATACTCGGCTAAGTTCACAGAATTAGCCCGGTATTGTGACTATTTGGTGAGGACCGGGGAACAAAAAACTATGAGATTCATTCGAGGATTGAAGACCTCCATCCGTACTCAACTGATTGCCCAACGGATAGTGATATTCCAGGATGCGGTAGACCGAGCCTACTTAATAGAGCAAGATATTGGGGAACATAAGAGGAAGACCGAGGTGGCCAACCCGAGTAAGCAAGGAGCGCAGAGCAAGTCACGACCAAGGATTGATAATCGAGGTAACTTTGGGGGACAATCTCAGTCCCGAGGGCAACCGATCCCAAGGAACCTGAGTACCACTTCCGGGAACCAAGGGAACTAAATTAGGAGGCTTTGTTCGTATTGTCAAAAGGAGGGCCATTCAGAGGATAGGTGTTGGAAAAAGCAAGGCAAGTGCACCAATTGTGGTCAAATGGGTCACTTTGTAAAAGATTGGCCGAGAGGTAGAGGACAAGCATCCGGGTCAGGAGTTGGTAATAATCAAGGTCAGAAAAGGGATGCCGCTGGGAAGCCCAAAGTTCAAGGAAAGTTATATGCCATGAATCAACAACAAGCTACCGATGATCCATCCGTTATTGGAGGTATTGTTTTTGTGTCTAATATGAGCGCACGAGCGTTAGTAGATCCAGGATCATCTCATTCATACATTTCTGTGCAATTTGCTTCCATGTTAAATGCTGCATTCGAGTCTTTACCGTACGTGCTAGAGGTGTCGACCCCTATAGGAGAATGCTTGATTTCTGATCGAGTCCTTCGTGCTTGTGATGTGGTTATTTGTGGTCGTGTCCTTTGTGCGGATTTGGTAGTTCTTCCTATCCAAGACTTTGATGTCATAATGGGTATGGATTGGTTGACCAAGTTTCATGCTTCCGTGGATTGCCGTAAGAAAACTGTTACTTTTTCTATTCCCGATGTGCCTAAATTTGTGTTTGAGGCTTGTCCTCTGAGTAGAAAGGTTCGCTTAATTTTTTATATGAAAGCGAGAAAATTATTGCATAGTGGTTGTGAGGGGTATTTGGCTAGTGTTCTTGATACTAGGAAAGAATCCCCTAGTTTGGATAGTGTTCGGGTAGTTCGGGAATTTCCCGATGTTTTCTCTACCGAGTATGATATGCCTCCCGATCGTGAGATTGAGTTTTGTATAGACCTTTTGCCGGGTACGGCTCCAATTTCGAAAGCACCGTATAGGTTGGCTCCCACAGAGTTGAAGGAGTTAAAGGTTCAGTTGCAAGAGTTGCTTGATCGAGGGTTTATCCGCCCTAGTGTTTCCCCGTGGGGAGCACCAGTTTTGTTCGTGCGGAAGAAAGATGGTTCGTTGAGATTGTGTATAGATTACCGGAAGTTGAATCAGGTTACGGTGAAGAATAAGTATCCTCTACCTCACATTGATGATCTATTTGATCAGCTTCAAGGGTCCGTGGTTTTCTCTAAACTTGATTTGAGGAGTGGGTACCATCAGTTGAAGGTTCGATCGGAGGATATTCCGAAGACTGCTTTTCGCACTCGTTATGGTCATTATGAATTCTTGGTTATGCCGTTTGGGTTGACTAACGCGCCGGCCGTGTTTATGGATTTGATGAACCGAGTTTTCCATCCGTATCTTGACTCGTTCGTGGTGGTCTTTATTGATGATATACTCGTCTACTCTAAATCTAGAGAGGAGCACGAGCAACACTTGAGGACATTTTTATCCGTTCTTGCGAGGGAGAAATTATTTGCGAAGTTCAGTAAATGCGAATTTTGGCTCGAGAAGGTGTCATTTCTGGGGCATGTTATTTCTAAAGATGGGATTTCTGTGGATCCGTCTAAGATTGAAGCTATAGTGGATTGGAAGAGACCCGAGTCAGTAACCGAGATTCGTAGCTTTCTTGGTTTAGCCGGTTATTACCGAAGATTTATTGAGGGGTTTTCGAGGATTGCTACTCCGATGACTCAGTTGACCCAGAAGAATGTCCCGTTTGTGTGGACCGAGAAATGTGACAAGAGTTTCGAGGAATTGTAGAAGAGGTTGACTACCGCACCGATCTTGACTTTGCCTAATGGGAGCGATGGCCTAGTGATTTACAGTGATGCTTGGGTTGTGTGTTGATGCAGAATGGGAAAGTAATTGCTTATGCCTCAAGGAAGTTGACCCCTAGTGAACAGAATTACCCGACTCATGATATGGAGTTGGCTGCGATAGTATTTGCGTTGCACAAATGGAAGCACTACCTTTATGGGGCGAAGTTTGAGATTTTTACGGATCACAAGAGTTTGAAGTACCTATTCTCTCAGAAAGAGTTGAACAACCGACAGCGCCGATGGATGGAATTGTTGAAGGATTATGATTGTACGATTTCTTATCACCCGGGAAAGGCGAATGTGGTAGCCGATGCGATTAGTAGGAAATCTTATGTGGCTTCGATGATGGTTCGGGAATGGAAAATGCTTGAGGATGTTTGAGATTGGTCTCCTCGCGAATCGAGTCAGGGGGCTATTTTTGCGAATATTAGGGTGTCTCCGACCCTAAATTAAAGAAAAAAGGAAGCTCAGAAAGAAGATCCCGAGTTGGTGAAGATAATGGGTAAATTGAAGGAAAAGAACTTCGAGGATTTTTCTTTGAGTTCGAGTGGAGTTTTGACTTTCTGTGGTCGTTTGTGCGTACCCGATGTTGGTGGAATAAAGAGGCAAGTCTTAGATGAGGGTCACAAATCGAGATATACTATTCATCCGGGCAGTACGAAGATGTATCAGGATTTGAAGCAACAATTTTGGTGGATTAATATGGAGAGGGAAATAGCCGAGTACGTTTCGAAGTGTTTAACTTGTCAGCAGGTCAAAGCCGAGCATCAGAGACCCGCGGGACTACTTCAGCCGTTAGAGATTCCCGAGTGGAAATGGGAGCATGTGACTATGGATTTCGTTACGGGACTACCTCGTACCCGTAGGAAGTATGACAGTGTTTGGGTAATAGTGGATAGATTGACCAAGAGTGCTCATTTCTTGCCTATTGATATCAGATATTCGATGGAGAAGCTTGCGACCCTTTACATTGATGAGATCGTTAGATTGCATGGGGTTCCGGTTAGCATTGTGTCAGATCGAGACCCGAGGTACTTCTAGATTCTGGAAGGCGTTTCAGGAAGCTTTGGGTACAGATTTGCGATTCAGTACAACTTTTCATCCTCAGACCAATGGTCAATCCGAGAGGACTATTCAGATTTTGGAAGATATGTTGCGAGCATGTTCGATAGACTTTTCCGATTCTTGGGATAAACATTTACCGTTAGTGGAGTTCTCTTACAACAACAGTTATCAGGCTAGTATCGAGATGGCACCGTATGAGGCTTTGTATGGAAGAAAATTTAGATCGCCTATTTGTTGGGATGAGGTTGGTGAAGCTAAGATTGTGGGTATTGATTTGCTTCAGGATTCAGTTGAAAAGGTTAGAGTTATCCGGGATAGATTGAAAACAGCCCAGAGTCGACATAAGAGCTACGCAGATAACCGAAGACGAGATCTTAGTTTTCAGACCGGTGATCTTGTGTTCTTGAAAGTATCTCCGAAGGTGGGTATCCGAAGGTTCGGGAAGAAGGGTAAATTGGCTCCGAGGTTTATTGGTCCGTTCGAGATTCTGGGAAAGGTTGGACTTCTTGCGTATCGTCTGGCGTTACCGCCATCTTTGGACCGATTGCACAACGTGTTCCACGTTTCTATGCTTCGGAAGTATGTTCATGATCCATCTCACGTGTTACCGAGGGTACCGGAGGATATTGAGCCCGATATGACTTATGAGGAACGACCGGTTCGAATCCTAGATTCTAAAGTTCAAGAGTTGAGGAACAAAAGCATTGCGTTGGTTCGAGTTCTTTGGAGGAATCATAACATCGAGGAGTCGACGTGGGAGCTTCGTGATGAGATCGAGAGGAAATTTCCGTGGCTTTTTGTTTAAGGTAAGTCTCGTTAAAATTCGGATCGAATTTTCTTTAAGGGGGAGTGAATGTCACGACCCGAAATCTAGGCTCTATTTTATTAGTAATAAATAATTATTATTTGTTTAGTTGCTTAATTATTTATTTAAGTTATTATTTATTTAAATATTTATGTGTTATAACAATTATATTTTTATTTGGGTCATTTGTGCTAGTGTAGTATTGTTGGGTCTTAATTGTTAGTAGGGAGTGTAGAAATTGTGTGTAGTGTAGTGGAGGGGGCCTAAGTGTAAATCTTTTAAATCATTTCCCTACTCCCTCCCTACTCCTTCCCTTCTCCCTCATACACTCCACCTCCATCTCTCTCTCCGAGCACATCTCTTCCTCTCTCCTCCATTTGTGGTAAGTTTTCTTTCTTTCCTTCTCTCTTCATTTTCTTCATCTTCCTCTCATAATCTCTCATTTCTTAAAACTTGAAACATGTTTAGATCGTCGATAGGATCGTTGGAAGCCAAAAAGAATTGAATTCCGTCATCTTTGAGAATTTTCGTGTAAGTTACTTTTCCGCCATTTTGATGTTAAAATGTTCATATCATGTTCATATAATGCTTTTGTTGTTATATTTGAAGTTTGGATGAGGTTGCAATTTATTTGGAATTTATTTGGGTTTTTGGTTAAAAATGGTGATTGTATGAATGTTGGGATTTGATCTTGATATTGGTTGTTAAATGTTGTTGTATGAGTCTGTTTGGACTTATAAGTTGTTTTGGCACATTAGTATGCTAGTTAGAGGGTTGGATTTTGGTTGAAATGTGTTTTGGTATGAAAATGGAAGAACCCAGTTTGTTCTTCCCGAATTCCAGCAGTTCAGAAGATTGGGCGACCGCCCAAAAATGTCTGGGCGACCGCACATCTATCTGAAAGCTTTTGTTCTTGTTTGAGGGCTTGTTTGGGCGACCGCAGAGTCCCTGGTGGGCGGCCGCACAGAACATCTGAAAGTTTTCATTTGTTGGTTTGTGTGATTGAAGAATGCGTTTTGGTCTAAGTCTTGGGTGTCCTTCTATTTGAAAGTCCAGCTGGTATTTTGTGTGTGTTTGGGCGATACGAAACATTATGATGGCACGGCCAAGTCCATTGTGATGTTGACCATTGTTTTGCCCCATTATTACCCTCCTCCAGATTGGCCTTGGATGTGAGAAGAGCTAGCTCCTTTGTGTGCATTTTGGCTTTACTTGGAGCATGACTTTGTGGCATGTCTCCCGTCCCTTGTGACACTTCATTTGGTTATTGGTTCCAGTACCAGGGAATTCTCTTCAGCTTTCATGCTATTATGAAGATGTTGATTGGTTGATTATTGAAGCTGCGCAGCGATCCTTTATTTGGATGTACCGGTTTGGAAAACCTTGGCTATATCCTTTGTTATGTGTTTATTTCCGCTGCTATCTGTTATGTGATAACTGCTACGTGCTATCTATGATTTATTATTGTATATTGTATCATAGCATGTCATGTAGTTGCATTAGTAACTTATTGAGATTTATCTCACCCCCTTTCTTTTATCTTTGTTTTTCCTTAACCCCCCCCCCAGGTGCTAAGGATTAGTCTCGCTGATCACGAGAAAGAGGACGTCGAGTGTGGATACATTCTTTTGGGGAAAGTTGTTATAGGTTGGTTTACATTATATCAATGTGTAAACTTTTGGGGATATTTGTACCAAACATTGACGTCACTAGGATTTGTGTATTTTGTAACTTTGGTGTATAAGCTTATGGAATTTATACTAGTTTTACTTTGTTGTTCAAGTTGATTTACAAAACCTTGTGTTATCATCTTTTGGGTATAAAAGGAAATTTTTATCTCCATTATTTTAGAGTTTATTGTTTAAGTCGACGTCCAGATCGCGGTCTCGGGCCCGCGGGGTTCAGGGTCGCGACAACACCCCAGCATCTCGGCAGTCACCCGGCCTGCTCAATACTCCGGAAAGTTGGCCCGAATGGCCCTCTCGACATTCTATACTAGAATGCCCAAACCCTTGGTACGGCCCGCGAAGCCGATAAGCACTTCAACCTCTCCAACCGGGATCCTATCCCTCCATATAACCAGATGCCCGTCGAAAGAAAGTCCGGTGATCGCCGAGAAGTCAGCAGGAGTCACAGTCACTTCCCACCAACTCAAGTGGAAAGTATGGGTCGAATCCCACCAGTACTCACTAAGGGCATTGAGAAGCCCCATGCTTTTATTGGTATTTTCCAACTTGCCCACGGCCTCGATAAAAGGCACCAAGCCAGTACGCTCCAACCACTACCTAGGACCAGGTGCGCCATTGATGGACTCGGTCATGGCCTCCCACAAATAAAAGTAAATGTCTCGAGATCCTCGAGATTTAGGATCGCCGCCCTACAGGTAAACACAGCAAAGGTATGAACAACTCAGCGCGAATGATAAAATAAAGCGAACATGCATTAAATGAATGTTTTCCGTCCCCTTCCAAATTGCATAGACATTTGAGGATCATCTTTGAAAATGTTTTTCGTCCCCTTTCAAATTGCATAGACATTTGAGGGTCATCTTTGAAATTGTTTTCCGTTCCCTTTCAAATTGCATAGACATTTGAGGGTCATCTTCAAAATGTTTTCCATCCCCTTTCAAATTGCATAGACATTTGAGGGCCGTTTTAAGAAAGAAAAATTTCCCCCCTTTCTTTAAATTGCATAGTCATTTAAAAAGAAGGCCGTCATAAACATGTCCATCCCATTCACAACATGTAACAAAAAAAATCCTAGGCAATACTAGCATGCACATAAATATGTCAAAATGGCTAGTCCAACCTAAGGTACAAGCATTTTATGCACAAAAGTGTAGGATCACACTTTAATTATCGAAAGCGTAGCTACGCATGCCCGAACGAGGGAGAAAACACATGCCCACGACCCTTGCGATCCCAATTTCATGAAAAGAAGGCCAATTTCGCAAGATTGCACCAAAACCCCAAAAGCCCCAATTTGAGTGAACATAAAACCTAGGTTTAAGAAATGCATTAATCAAGAAAGGAATGGCTTAAGAGTACTTACCCCGTCACCTTGGCACAAATGAACGGTAGGAGACTTGTAGAAACCCGCTCCCGCATCCCTGAGATCAACGGTGTAGCCACAGAGATTTTGAGCCATGTCAAGCCTCTTCTACGCCCCTCTAGGGTAACCCACGCATGCCCGTCCCTCCATGGGCAACCCTTGAACAATCTAAGGAACAAAATTCAAAATTGATGGAGTTTTCCCTCTCAATTTCGCCCTTTCCTTCTCTGTTCCTCGACTTAGTTTCAGAAAAGATGAGCAGACCATCCGTATGTCTGCTGTGTTTTAAAAAGAAGGGACGACCCCTCAATCCGTACGGATGGTTTGGGCGAGGAGAATCTCAGCCCAAAATTTACACTTTGGCCCTTCGCGCCTTGAACGAAGTCTCCCCTAGGTTTCCAAAGTAGAACTTAGACCCGTCCCTTTGGGAAATGTCCGCAACGCTCCCATTAACTTTAAAAAAAAAAAAAAAAAAAAAAAAAAAAAAAACCGCGGTCCCCACGCGACGTTAGCCCTTTGTCTTTTTTGCCTAAAAAACACTTAGGCAGTCCCTGACTTAAGCCCAGTAAAATCATTGTCCCCCAGAGTGGTCATTTTAGGTTCAAACCTTTGTCCCGGCCGTCCTTAGTGGGACGTAAGACCAGTTTTCCCGTCAAACTCCCCAAAGGTGGAGTTGACCCAAGCTAAGACTTGTCCCCCAGAGTGGTCATTTTAGGTTCAAACCTTTGTCCCGGCCGTCCTTAGTGGGACGTAAGACCAGTTTTCCCGTCAAACTCCTAAAGGTGGAGTTGACCCAAGCTAAGCCTTGTCCCCCAGAGTGGTCATTTTAGGAATAAACCTTTGTCCCGGCCGTCCTTAGTGGGACGTAAGACTAGTTTTTTCGTCAAACTCCTCAAAGGTGGAGTTGACCCAAGCTAAGCCTTGTCCCCCAGAGTGGTCATTTTAGGTTCAAACCTTTGTCCCGGCCGTCCTTAGTGGGACGTAAGACCAGTTTTCCCGTCAAACCCCCCAAAGGTGGAGTTGACCATATCTCGCCTCTGACCCCCGAGAGTCATGCCCATTCCTTTTAGTCAACCCTCTCTATAAAGCTAAGTTGACCAAGTCTCACCTCGGATCTCCGAGAGTCATGCCCGTTCCTTTTAGTCAACCCTCTCCATAGAGCCAAGTTGACCATATCTCGCCTCTGACCCTCGAGAGTCATGCCCGTTCCTTTTAGTCAACCCTCTCAATAGAGCTAAGTTGACCATATCTCGTCTCTGACCCCCGAGAGTCATGCCCATTGCTTTTAGTCAAACCTCTCCATAGAGCCAAGTTGACCATATCTCGCCTCTGACCCCCGAGAGTCATGCCCGTTCCTTTTAGTCAACCCTCTCCATAGAACCAAGTTGACCAAGTCCCGCCTCTGACCCCCGAGAGTCATACCCGTGCCTTTACTCTGACTCGCCGAGAGTCATGCCCGTTCCCTTAGGAGAGGATGACAGATATCCACCTTGCCCTTAGGTTTGAGTAGCCTTAAAATTTCTCACCCCCTCCGAACTACGTTAGGCTTGATTCTCCGCAAACGGGATACGTAGGAATCCTATACCCCTAGGTCCAGCCACGCAACCAAATCGTTCAAAGCCGTCTTCACATCAGAATGGGATGCTTATTTTTATCGACAACCCTGCTTTTACAAAGCGACGTTGCCGAGGGGATCTGTAAGTACCCCAATCTAAAATTAACCAACCTAGAGGAATTCTTGGCACCATTCAGAGATAAACTGATAGGCTGGGACCTCACTAAGATAAACCTAAAAATCCAGGACTACTCTGGAATTAAAATTGGAAAAATCCACAAGCTCGTCAGGCTGAGCCGTACGGATGGTATGGATGCGGGAGGGGCCAATCTGTACGGATGGTTTGGGCACCCTCAGTCCCTATAAATTGAGACCCTTGCTGATCATTTTAGAGGGGGGAGAAAATCATTTTGTGAGTGTACACTTTGTCGGATTGAGGGCAGGTTAAACACATAAACACATTCTTGAGTGAAAAAGAGAGAATAAAGATAGGCCTAGAACCAAAATTGGTGAGGCCTCCTTCTCCCCATCTTCTCTTCATCTCACATTCTATTTTTATTATGTTAAATTTATGTTATGTCTTTACTATTTCTTGCAAATATTATGAAATGGAACCAAGCCTTGGAGTGATCAATGGTGTCCTTCATGCCTAGTGTGTGATTGTGGGTTACAAACCATGATGATCAAGGCTTGTTATGTTTAATGTATCTTTATTTCATTGTCATTTATATTAATGCACTTTACATTCAAGTCTTTACTTTTATTGTCTTTAAATTAATGCAATTTATCTCCAAGTCTTTACATTTATGTTGATTTATTTGAGTTTGATTAACTTTGATGGTAAAGTCTCAATCTTTACCATTCAAAGTCTTGATCAACTCATAATAATGTCCCTTTTAATGGTAAAGATTCAATCTTTATCCATCTAAAGGTTTATTTCTTGTTTCCCCAAGGTTTTCCTTGGATGAATCATTCATTTGGATGTTAAAGTTCCAATCTTAAACCATCCAAATGATGATCTTGGCTCAAAAGCCACGATTCACCAACTTTTTTCATATTTCCCCAATGATTGCCTTGATCACACCCAAAAACCTTTGTTTTTGGTGTTTAACTTGTGATCAATGGCATAGGGATGATCTAATTCATGTTTTGTAACTAGTAAATAAGCTGAACAGACCCAAATCAGTCTAGTTTTAGCAGAATCTCCTGTTTCTGCCTGAGACTGGACTGATTCCTGAGAATCTGTTAAAACCCCCGGGACGACCCTCCTAGCCGTACAGCTAGTTTGGCTAGAGGGATGATTTTTTAGTCTTTCCCCTCTTTTTGTTAAACTGTTTACAAAATAACCCTTCTTCGTTAAGTTTCAAACAGATTTTATTAAAAGTCAGTTTCTCCCACTTTCAAAACACACACACACACACTTGCAAGATTTTTAACAAACTTTAGGGAGACTCGGTTTTTCCGAGGCGCTTTGGGTGAACTACCGGTTAAGTTCTTCCTAAAGCGTAACCTGACCTCCGAATCCTTTATCTCTAACCTTTTTCGTTAAGTTTGGGTTTAAATTTAAACTAACGTGGAGAATCCGTTAAGTATTGAAAGTTCCGTGTTTGATTCTCTGGGAACCCTTCGTTTATTTCCCGCGGGTATCTTACACCTACGTTCCCCTCAGTTTGAGGAGCTCAGGTCGCCGTAGTTCGGCTGTGAATCGTCTTTTGTTGAAGTCGGTGTTCTTTTGAAGGATGTTGTTCTTTGTTGACGTAGATTGCTTTGCTTCCTTGGGATGTTCTTTGAGGTGGACTTTTGCGGTGAACTTGGTGAGCTTTTGAGGCAGACTTCCTCTTCGCATATATTCATTTCCTTTCCTTCTTTCCATACATTCATTTCCTTTCCCTCTTCTCATTTCATTTTTTTTTGTTTTTTTTAGGGAGAGGGGAAATATTAGCCCCAACTTGCTATCTTGGACATTGGCTCATTTGTATCCCCTTGGTGGAATGTCTATCACTTCTAGCTTTGACTTTGAGTTCCGTGAAGTCCTTTGCTTGGTTGCGCACGTGCGATCACGGTTGAATCTTGGTGGTTGAGCAACAACATCCGTGCCTTTTCATCGTCTTGGGATACCTTTGATGTGCATAAAGAATTTGTATAGGAAAGGTGTATCGGGTTGTGTATCGGGAAATGGGTATTGAGGATGTGTATCGGGGATGTGTATGAAGGAAGACTTGCCATTAATGGTTTTTTCATGCCAATTGATCACAACATTTATTCATATCAAGATTAATTGTTTGCACTTAGCATTTTTCATTTGTGTTAGGTCCATTAGTCCTTAATGAGTCGTCATTGACTAGTATGCTTAGAAGTCAATTCATCATTTTAGGGACGTAGCAATCAGTTGATAATAACTAGTAAGGTAATTTCAAGAGTAAATGTATATTGCAAATAATGTCTCAAGTCTAGAGAGAAGAGAAGGAAAATGACTCTTTTATTTAGATAACTTTATACATACATGTCCCTGTTAGTACCCGACCTGAAAATGAGTTTATTAGGACTTTCCCAAAAATACAAGGACTTTATAGGAATTAGAAACCTTGCAAAGACTTGTCCCGGATTCCCAAAATATCTCATTTATGACAAAATCTATCAAATTAGGTAGTAAATGGTTTCCTTAAAACCATGCAGAAACCCTAGCTTAAGAATCAAGTCAGCCGGCATCCTTGGCCACGCGGCCAGCCTTGCTCCGCGTTGATCTTGGCCACGCGGCCACTATTGTCACCGGCTTCAACCATGGCTAGGCGGCCAACCTTGCGCTGGATGATCCTGACCGTCAGATCTTCCCATCAGTTTACTATATAAACCAATCCCATGCTATTGGTTTAGGGATCCGATTTTGAGAGCTCTAAGTCCGAGTTTTGGAGTTCTTAAACACTATTTTGCTCTCTAATTAACATTCAAACACTCAAGAAGATCCAAAGTGTATTTCTTGCCAACATAGGTAAGTTTTCTAACTTTTTCTTCGTGTTCTTGCATTATTTTAATGTAGACCTTTTATATTCATGTTCGTACATTTTTATTCATAGTGTCTTCATATTCTTTGCATGCTCATTCATATGTTCATAATATGTTCTTCGCATGTTCTTCGTGTTCATAGATTAAAACCTTATTTATGCTATATTTAGGGTTGCGATCTTCATAATTACATGTTATTTCATAGCCGATGACGATCGAGGGTTCATCAACCCGAGGATGATCTAGGAACTACTTCTAAACCCTAATATTTAGGTAATTCCCCCCTCGTTATGCATGATCCCGATTCTTCTGCCTATTCTAATTCTCTGCGAACTACGCTGACCTGAGCTTCTCACATTGAGAGGAACGTAGGCAATCTTCGGATCCGGTCTCAAACACTAACACACTACTAACACATTCATCATGATAGAAAGACCGATCAATTCGGGCAATAGGAGTGATAACGTCCAATATTCTTCTCTTGTTGTAATTTGACCCCCGAACCCACTAAAAATGCTTTTTTCAATGTTTTAGCTTTAATTAAAACGGCGTGGCGACTCTAATAATTTTAATGTCGTTAAGAATATTCCCTTTGTAAATAATAATAATCACGAGATACTTCCCATGCGTCGCTTCATCGGAAAGGGGTATTCACAGTGGCGACTCTGCTGGGGACTGCTTTAAAACTTTTTCAAACTTAGTGGGTCTAACTTTCGTTCACATCATGATGTTTGCCATGTTCTCACATGCACCTTACACTTTGCCATGATTCTCACATGCACCACCTGCCATGTTCACACATGCACCCTCCACGCACTTGCCATGTTTACACATGCACACACTTGCCATATTTATACATGCACCTCACATACTTGCCATGTTCACACATGCACCCGCGCACCCCGCAATGTTAATACTTGTACTTTGTTGATACTTGTACTTTGTATATACCTTGTATCCTTGTACCCCTGTTATCTTCGCTTTAGTATTAGGGTCAAACAAAACTCTACTATGCTCCCTTGTACATGGCTCTCTCTCCCTCTCTCATGCATTGCATTGCATCATCCTAACATCAAAAGCTTCTCTATTTTCTCCTTAAAAAGAATTAGTTTCTTGCCACACACTACCACTAGTCCGTGTCAGCACTGCACAGGTCCCCATTACCCGGAGTATTCGATGTGCAGGAATTTGTGTGCTACTGCCGCACTCTTTTCGAGTCACTCGTCTATTCCACTCACCGTATACGGTGGGAACCTTTTACCTAACACGTGTCAACCCACACTAGTATAGGTATCACACCTAGGTTTTGACCGGTTAGTTTGGCTAGCTTTTTCTTAATAGTCAATTAACGTGCTGTCTATGTCGAGTCATCCCTAAGTCAATGATGAATCGAGATCTTTGAGAGAAAGTGCACAAAAAATGATTTCCCCACAAGGGACGTGCCATGGTGAGATGAGTGTTTATTGTCAAGATCTCCGCTCATCATTAACTTGCGTAGTATGCAACATAGACATCACGTTAAATTCCTTTAAGGGAGGGTTAGTCGTAGGATCCGATGGTTGGTGGAAGCCGCTTGCCCTATAGGACCCTCGCCCAAATTGTCCGTTTGGGGGTGTGCAATGCAGGTGAAAAACGAGGGGTCTATAGACGTAGTGATGGCCTCCACTGGTCGTAGTCTTCTAACTAGTTGCGAAAAAGGGGTACCCCTTCCAACCAATTAGGATGTAAATAATGTATGTTTTTGTAAATTAAAATATACTTTGCATGAGCCTTCCCCTCTCCTAAAAGCTTCATTACCCTTCAACCTTTCAGCAAAGCAAGTTTGGATCCGCTCGGGTGGTCGACTACAACGTGAAGCTTCTACTCCGTCCACGTTCTCAGTCTCGTCATCAGCAATGTCAACTCCCGCTTCAGCTTCAGCCTCTGCTCCTCCTGCTAGTGCCGCCGAGCTCAACACTGAGGCTACTCTCAATGGTATTCCCCCAAGCCTCCAGAACTTCCTCGCCGGTCTCGAAGCCAAGATCAAGAATCTCGAGGAAAGCAACAAGATGTTGGAAGACCAGAACCAACAGTTGAAGGGTCACATTCAACAAAAGGGGACTAAACTGGTGCCCGATGGGGAGAATTTTATTTATGTCGAGGATGAAGAGGTCAATACCAACTGTCCCCCCAACACCAATGCTACTGCCTTCCCATTCCCAAGCTACCGCAATGTTCCACCTCCTTCTCTCTACACCCAACAAGGTTTCACTACCATGAGCAAGAACAAGGATGTCTATGAACCTTCCCCTGAATTGCTTGGTGGCTACCTCTCCGCTAGCAAACTACCCGCACCCTCGTTGCCTCTGAGTATTGGGATGGCCGCTGCTACTGCTTCCACTACTCCTCCCGTCATTCTGTCAGAAACTATCCCCGACATCTCCAATCACCCTGTGGTTATGGCCATGCAAGAGCAAATTCAAAAGTTGATCGAGACCGTGGATAAGCAAAGTGCACCGATTACCAAGACAATCAACCCTAGCCAAGTGGGGGCTCTCCCCAAGGATTTCAAGATGCCTAAGGTGGCAATGTTTCATGGTGACTCGTGTCCTAAGACTCATTTGGATAGTTATGTGTTGGCCATGAGGGCTCGTGACTGCACCAACGAACAAATGGCTCGCGTATTTCATAGCACTTTGGATGGTATAGCTCTGCGTTGGTTCTTGGGGCTAGAACCAAGCGAGAGGCAAACGTGGGATCAAATCAGTGCCATTTTCTGTGAGAAGTATCAAGCTAACTTGGATTGGCATGTGAATCGAACCGACCTTGAGAACACTATGCAAAAGCCCGACGAGACTATTTATGATTTTTACAAGAGGTGGAATCATCGGTTGTGCGAGGTCCAATACCCACCAAAAGCGAAGGAACAGAAACAGATTTTCTACAAGTGCTTGCTACCGGAGATGAAAGCAGCTATAGGTAATGGTTACTTCCCTGATTTGCGGGAAATGGTTGACGCCGGGGTAAGGTACGAAGCAGGGTTCACTGGGATTGTGCCGCCAAAGGAAAGTCCAAAGATCAACAACAACAACTCCTTACGCTACAAGGCTCCTACTGCGCCTGCGCTTCCTAGGGGTGGAAAGGAGGCCGTCGGCCAAGTGAATATGGTCCAAAAAGAGGTCCCGCTAGATGTCCAAGCCGTAACAAGGAACGGGGCTCCGCCGCAAAGAGAGAGGGAACACTTTGAGGATTTTGGAATGCCTATGGGGAAAGTCTTTGACGTGTTAGTCAAGAGAGGTCTTATCAAGCATTTGGAGAATTACCAGCCCGCCTACCCAAGAACTGATTTGGACGCCTCCAAGTTTTGCAAGTATCACAAGCACATCGGGCACACAACGGATGGTTGTATTCAATTGAAGCGCGTAGTACAAGGGTTGATCAATGACAAGAAGATTGAGAAGCCGAAGGGTCCTAATGTGGTGAATAACCCTCTTCCCAACAATGGGGGTGGGGTGAATATGGTGCAAACATGCGAGATTAGTATCCTCGAGCTCATGGATGCCTTCAACAAGATAGGGCTCACGATGGTGGATATCTTCATGGCATTAGTGACGTTAGAAATACTCGAACCATTAGAAGGACATCTCCCCCGTCTTGGTTGCGATTTGTCAAAATTTTGCCACTACCACAAGTGCACCGGTCATACTACCGAAGAATGTTTTGAACTCAAGAAAGCCGTGCAAGAGCTCATCCACAAGGGGATAGTCGAAGACCCTAGAGATTATGTAGCTAGCAATGTACTCATGGTAGAACTTAGTGAGATCACTGATCCGGCCAAGCCTGTTGTGGCGGACTGTGATGAGATGGGTTGTATTCCAATGACTAATAATAAAGAATCTTCTTGCTACTTGTTGTGTTTAGATGAACTAGTGAGTGAAGTCGAATCTCTAGAGGAAGAGAGCCCCAAGCCCTCTCAACCTCTTTCTTGGGCCGAAATCTTCGAGGAGGCCGAAATCTTCGAGGAGGCCGAAAAGACCGAAGTTTCGCCCCCTTGTCATGACTCGCCATTGTCTTTGGAGGAGCTACGTGCAGAAGTTTGTCTCCTTACAAGATCCGGTCAAGTGTACCAATCCGACCCGAAGGGCGCAAAGAAAATCTTTGGGAAGGAACCCGAGCAAGCCGACCTAGACAAAGAAGACCCTATCCTCACTCAACTCAAACAAACCCAAGCCCATATTTCACTATGGTCCCTACTCACCTCCTCCCTAGCCCATCGCCTCATGCTCGAGCAAAACCTCGCCGCCACCATGGTACCATCCACTACTACCCCGGAGGACGTCACCCACATGATTGGTAATATCCACTACGGAAACATCATTACTTTCTCAGAGCTAGACAAGCCAGCATTCGGAGTTGATCATAATGAGCCTATATACATCACTGTCGAGGTAAATGGCAAGAAAATCCCCCGTGTATTCATTGATAATGGTTCTGCAATTAATATCCTGCCTTAAAGGATGATGGATGTGGTTGGTGTTCATGGTGTTGATTTACGCCCATCCAAGCAAACCATCAAAGCTTATGACTCTACATTCCGCGCCGTGATAGGCGAAGCCACCCTGCCCATTACCATCGGAACAAAGATCCTGCCGACTGACTTCCACGTCATAGACATCCCCGCAACCTTCTCACTCCTCCTTGGCCGGCCATGGTTACATCAGTCGGGCGCTGTCCCATCTTCCCTGCACCAGTGTGTGAAGTTTCAATCTGGTAATAAAGTGACCATCATCTACAGCGATCTCGTAACTGCCCAAAGGACGGACACCAAGGGCGTTCCTGTCTTACAGATTCAGCACGGGGAAGAGAGCCGACTCTTCAACGGCTTCGAAATAGTCGCTCAAGCACAGATCTGCACCATCGACCTCACCAAAACAACGGATAAAGTGGCACCTGTTGTCAAGATATTGCGTAATATGGGCTTCATACCGGGGCTGGGGCTAGGTAAGAACTTGTAAGGCCCCACAGAATTGGTTGAAGAGGTTGATCATCGAGGGTTGTTCGGTCTAGGATACGCCCTTACTCTTGAAGACAAAATGGAGCAACAAAGGATGGATTTGCTTAAAAAGATGAAGCTTCCCTACAAAAAACCTGAAATGCGGCCATACTGCCTGTCCCTGAATAGCTACTTCGTCAGGGAAGGCGAGGAGTTTTCATGTTTTGAGTTCGCAGAGCCATGGATTGACCACACCGGGAAGTTGCAGAAAGGGTTCGAGATTTTCAGAGATGTGGAATTCGATCGGTCCAACATGAAGCTGACTTACATGGAATATGACAAAGCCACGGGCAGAGTTAGAACCATCAGGCATGAGTACTCCACCAAGGTCGCAGATGACTTGGCAGATCAACTTGAAGCCGCAACCCTTAACAAGCCAGCAATAGAAGCCGCAGAAACTCCGAGTTCGACTGAGACGTGGGACGGCCAATATCTTCTTCAACATCTGGGTAATCTGGGGCTGCACGAAGACATGGTTGCCGTCATTGGAGATGATTCTGAGGATAAGGTGGACCCAAGGACATTGGTGGTACCCATGGGGGACAAGCTCAAGAATTGGTGCATCATTGGGGGACCTATAGCTACTCCGGAATTTATGATGGGAACACTGGGGCTTACTCCTTCTCCTGTCGCCACTCCTGCAGCATCTCATGTCACTCACCCAATATCCCCATCCCCAGAGTCTAGTGTTTTACATTCTGAATTTGAGTCTTCCTCTAAGTCTGACGACCTTACGTCTGAAGACTATGATCTTGTTGCAAACGCTATTTTCCCTTTTGCCATGAATGAAACCCTCGACCTTTCCGAGTATCCCTCCATAGTCACTCTTTTAACTGATAAATTGGCTAATAATCAAACTAATGATATACACTTAGTTAATAACGATTCATTAGAAGAGGCAGACATAGACACGTTAAATGATGAATACATTAAAGAGATCTCAGAATAGGTTATTAATCAAAAAGAATCTCGAGCCCAAGCTGCCGATGAGGTGTTAACATGCGTGAATTTGGGAACCGAAGCCGAGCCTAAGGAAACGCAGATTGGGAGTTTCTTCAGCGGAGCCGAAAGGGAAGCACTGATTGAGCTACTCAAAGAATATGTGGATGTGTTTGCATGGTCTTATAAGGACATGCCAGGGCTCGACAACTCGATCGTAGAGCACAGAATCCCGACAGCACCAGACGCTAAGCCAGTCAAGCAGAAGCTGCGCCGTATTAAGCCGGAATGGTCTTTGCAAGTGAAGGAAGAGATTGAGAAGCTACTCCGTGTGGGTTTCATCAGGGTGATCGAATATCCAACTTGGTTATCAAATCTGGTGACTGTCAAGAAATCCAACGGTAAAGTCAGAGTATGTGTGGATTTTCGGGATCTCAACAAAGCTACACCAAAGGATGACTTCCCCTTGCCAAATATCGACATGTTGGTGGATGCGACCGCCCACTATGAGGTCAAGTCGTTTGTGGATGGGTTTGCCGGCTATAACCAAATCAAGATGGCCGAGGAGGACCAAGAAAAAACAGCTTTCACCACCCCATGGGGGACTTTTTGCTATACTGTCATGCCATTTGGGCTGAGGAACGTTGGGGCTACCTACCAACGGGCAGTTACGACTTTATTCCACGATATGATCCACAAGGAGATTGAGGTGTACACATGATTATACATTCCAAAGGGTCTAGGGGCCAACACTTGATAGATCTCAGAAAATTCTTCAACAGGTTGAGAGAGCACGCCATGCGTTTGAACCCGGCGAAATGCACCTTTGGAGTTCGTAGAGGGAAAGTATTAGGTTACATGGTCACCGAGAATGGGATCGAAGCCGACCCAAGGAAGATTCAAGCCATCCTGGAGATTAAGCCACCCCGTACCGAGACGGAGATAAAAGGATTCATGGGACGCCTGCAATACATCAGTCGGTTTATCAATCAGGTGACCACCATCTGCGAACCAATTTTCAAGTTAATGAAGAAAACAGCCAGTGTGGAGTGGGATCATGACTGCCAGATAGCCTTCGAAAGGATCAAACAATATTTGGTGAATACCCCAATCCTGCGCCCGCCGTATAAGGAGAAGCCGTTGCTACTATACTTAACTGTGACAGACACCGCCGTCGGAGCCATGTTAGCGCAAGAAGCCAAAGATTCCCGGATTGAGAATGCAGTGTACTTTGTCAGCCGAAAGTTACAAGGTAGCGAGCTCAATTACTCCGCGCTCGAGATGACCTGCGTAGGCCTAGTATGGATGGTGACGAAGCTTAAGCACTACATGGTATCCCATCCGATTTTACTAGTCTCGAAAATGGATCCTATCAAGTGCCTGTTTGATAAACCATCCCTGTCTATGAGACTCGCTAAATGGTCAGTGTTCTTGGGAGAGTTCGACATTACTTATGTACCGAGGAAAGCAATCAAATGGAGGGCAATGGCCGATCAGCTCGCAGACTCTCCAAGCACCGAGAGAAGAGGACTCGACCCCGAGTTCCCGGACGACGACATTTTCGCAATTGAGGTCGCAGAAAGGTGGCAATTATTCTTTGACGGAGCTGCAAACAAACGAGGGAATGGAGTCGGACTCCTACATATTGATCCCAAAGATGAGCACACTCCCATAGCCATCAAGCTGAACTTTTCAGCAACCAACAACGCCGCCGAGTATGAGGCGTGTATAGCCGGATTGGAGGCCGCCCAAGAACGCAACGTGAAAGAGTTAGAAGTGTATGGAGACTCTGCTTTGATTATTAACCAAACGGCGAAGAAATGGAAAACTATTGATCCTTGCCTGCAGCGGTACCAAGGTTACATGGATGAGTTGATAGCACAGTTCAAAGAAGTTACCTTCCATTTCCTGCCACAAGACAGAAATAGGTTCGCGGATGCTCTAGCTACATTGGCCTCCTTAGTTGAAATTCCAGAAGGAAGGTCCGTGAAACCATTCAGGGTTGGACGAAGGGAGAACCCCGCTTATTGCTGTGAAATCCAGATCGATGCAGAGGTAAACGGAGATCAATGGTACGCCCAAATCTACAAGTTCCTTAAGCACGGAGAGATGTCCTTTGACGGAGATGTGAAGGCCAAGAGTCTGCAAGCACTCAAAAGATTGGCGGGGCAGTTTGTGCTGTTAGACGATACTTTATACAAGAGGCATTACGACGGTCTGTTGCTCTTATGTATCGACAACAAGAAAGCTGAACCAATAATGGAAGAAGTACACAACGGGTTGTGCGGACCCCACATGAATGCAAGGATGCTTAGACAGAAGATCACTCGGCTGGGCTATTAATGGATTACCATGGAGACAGACTGTATTCAATGGGTTCGACGGTGTCACAAGTGCCAAGTATGCTCCAACCTCAACCACATCCCCCACACGAATTGTATAGTTCCACCACGCCTTGGCCATTCGCCACGTGGGGTATAGACATTATTGGGAAGATCTCGCCGGCCGGTAGTAATGGTCATGAATTCGTCCTCGTCGCGGTCGACTACTTCACAAAGTGGGTCGAAGCTCAGTCTTATAAGGTGCTGAATTCCAAGAAGGTAGCACAGTTTATCAAAGAGAACATTATGTGTCGGTATGGGATTCCTAACCTCATTATATCAGATAATGGCAGTCATTTCGAAGCCGAGTGTGCTCGCTTGCATGTAGAATTCAAAATCGAACGAAAGAAATCTTCCCCATACTATCCACAGACTAACGGCGCGGTTGAGGCGGCCAACAAGACGATAGAGCAGATAATTCGCAAGATGGCTTCGCAAGGACGGGATTGGCCCGAGAAGTTACCATTAGCACTTTGGGGGTACAGAACGTCAGTCCGCACCGCTACTGGAGAGACCCCTTACGCTTTGACATACGGCATGGAGGCAGTGCTCCCTATTGAGTTGGAGGTGCCATCTTTGAGGATCTTGCTCGAGAACCAAGTGAATGAGGTAGAATGGCTTCGTAGTCGCTATGATCAGTTGGCAACGCTCGACAAACGCAGATTGAAGGCCATGGAACACATCCGGGCCTACCAAAGGAGAATGACAAAAGCCTTCAATAAAAAGGTCAAGCCTGTTGACATAAAAGAAGGAGACTTGGTGCTCAAAGCGCGCTTGCCCAACAAATTCAACCCCCTCGGGAAATGGGCCCCCACTTGGGTAGGGCCGTTTGTGGTACAGAAGATCTTCTCCGGAGGAGCGGTCAGAATGGCAAATTTGGATGGCAACCCGTTCAAGGAACCAGTCAACCTCAGCAAGCTCAGACGCTACTACGACTAGCACAACCCCCCTCTCAAAAAAAAAAAAAAAAAAAAAAAAAAAAAAAAATGTCTACTACGCAAAAAGAAGCCCGGTAGACTGAAAACCCGTAAAGGGCGGTCTATGCAAAATAAGGGTGCGTACAAAGCTCGCTAGACTGATAACCCGCAAGGGCGGTCTAGGCAAAAATTAGAGCATTCCCTCTTCTATCTTCCCTTTCTATAAAATCATTCTAGTCCGACTGGAGTGAACTACGGTGACCTGAGCCCCTTAGTCCTATTTGTAAAAGGGAACGTAGGCAGCCTTTCAAAAGGTGCGGTCTAAAAAAACAAATAAACATCCAAATCTTGTCAAAGCAATAAAGATAGAAGTTGTATTTTTCTGAAAGCAAAAACTTTTATTTCCATAGTCATCTCATGTTAACACTTATTTGATGAGTCTAAGCTTGACATACTTTTTGAATGAATAACCTTTTCTGAAATTGAAACTAAAACAAAAGTAAACTAAATTAAACTAATCTGTCTGCAACGACCATGGAGAGACGCTCGGGATTACTCCTTAGTGCCATTTGTGCCCTCGGTCTCTTTCTTCTTGCTTTGCCCACGGCGAACTTTTTTCTTGCTAGGATTCTCGCAAAATCTTCTTTCAAACTCGCTAACACCTTTAGCCTTTCCATTAGGAGCCTCTTCGCCCTTCCTCTTCTTTGACGCCCCCACTTCTTCTCCGCCTCCGTTAGCCACGCTCTTAATCATCCTCCTCTCATAAGCCTCAGCCTCCTTAATTCTCAAGGAAAAACTTGGAGCACAGGATCCCAAAATAGTGCCCCTTAGGGTCTCTAGAGTCTGCTCCGCATGCCCAAGTCTCCCCATATACCAATCCAAATACTCGCGTGGCAGGAAGGTTTTGCTAGAGCGTGTGAGGAAGGTCCTATGACTAAATCCGGCCTCGCCCCACATCTGAGAAAGAAGGACTGAGGCGCTATCATCCAACTGAAGTACCCCAAAAGGAAAATCATCTCTCTCCTCGTCCCAACCCTCTGGGATGGTCTGCACCAAACCATACTGACGAAGCACTCTAGAGGGATAGTAAAAGGTAGTCCCAGAAAGGGTCGGAACTTTGATCATGTGAAGTCCCACTTGTTTCTCCCTCACAGAGTGAATGTGCCAATAGGGCACCACCCACTGAATGTCGTCAGTCACCATTTCCGCCAAATACTTTTCCCAACCTTTGAGAGTCATGCCCTCAAACCGCTCCGCCATGCCTCTAATGCGGTGCATCCATGGGGCCACCTTCAGAGAAGCCGCCGGTTTATTCACTCGAAGCCTCTCTTGCAACCACATGGTCAAAAGCCTATCACTACTACAAGGCATCCCACCATAAGCCGCAAGATGGGGAATCCCACAGAGCATCTCCCCAAGAATGGCCGGTACAATGTCATAACCTAAGCGAGCCGAATTCACCATGCCCAAACACCCCTCACTAGCAAATCCAACCTCATAAGGGAAAAGAATAGAGGCAAACAGACATAGCGCAAGATGGTCTAAGGAACGGTCAGAGGCCACATCCATGTGTATAAAGTGTTGTGGCATCCAAGAAAGGTCGACATAACGGCCCCTAGCATACCTATCAAAGTCATCCGCAGGTGCGCCAAAGGTCATCAACTTGTCCCTCAAGCAAATGAAGTCTAAAGGCAAGGCAACTTTACCCTTCCCTTCGTAGCCACATAAAGCCGCGATGTCCTCATAAGTGGGTGTTATCTCGTTGAATGAAAAGTTGAGGACATGGAGGGCATTATTCCAAAATTTACCACAAGCTTGCAAGAGGTTGGTATTGGAGTTCATGTGCAAAAGTGACCAAAGACACTTTATCCCATACCGTTCATCAAGTTTCCTACGTCTCGAACCAGAGAGTTTGGCAACCCACTTCTCCAGAGAGGTTATAAAGACTTTTTTCTCAAGACTTGTGATCCTAGCCTCTTGATCCATGGCAAAGAGAAAGCAAATTGGCTAAAAGGAACTCAAAAAACTGATCAAAAGGTTGCTGGTACATTTTTGTGGCTGCAAAAGGTTCATTAAATAGGGTATGGACTCCCACTCTTGCCAGGAAAAGGAAAAGCAAAGCCGACTACAGGCTTGGCCACGCGGCCACTTGGGATATTGGAAGATATGGCCACGCGGCCAACATTGCCCCTGGCCCTGCGGCCGATATTGTCCTTGGCCAGGTGGCCAACTTCGTCCTAGGCCACGCGGCCAACATTGCTCCGGATCTTGCCATGGCCAGGCGGCCAACATTGCTCTGGGCCTCGCCATGGCCATGCGGCCAACATTGCTCCATGCAGAAATCCAATTTGTTTCTTCCCACTCCGTGACGGATCCATGCAACTACGTACCTGCCCCGTCCCGTGGCTCATGCATTGTATAAAATTAGGAACATTTGTAAAATAACTAGTTTGCACAAGTAGGCTCCTACAATAAAATTGCATTTTAGAACATAATATACATACATGCATTTTGTACATCTGTTCTATACATACATATCCCTCTGCTCTCTACTAGCTGACAGTGTAGGAAATAAGGATGGAAAGATGGGCCCTGCTTAGTCAGAATCCTCCTCCGTGGTGTCTCCACGCCGCGCTAAAGCCCGAGAGCTACCGGCACCCGAACTCCGTCCCCGGACCGCTCGACCACCAGTGTGAGAAGAGCCCGCACCGTTCGAAGACCGCTCGCGACGCTGGGGTGATGCAACGTCGTCCCTCTGACAAGTACATGAATGGTACGCCTCCCTCAGTAAGCGGATCAACACGTTCTCCCGCCGAGCTGAACGGATATATGCCTCCCGAGTCACCTGAAAGGGAAGCCAAGGCAAATGATTACAATGCAGAAAGAAATAGGTGTGTGCAAACATGACTAATATAAAGCACAAAGCCGTACCCCAGCGTCGGGCGGAGGAATGAATGTCTCCTCAACGAGATCTGCATCAATCGGCTCTAAGCTAAGCTCCACCTCCCGACCGCCCTCATCACTCTCACGCTACTCGAGCGAAGGGGCAATCAACCAAAGGTCTACTCCTATCTACATAACGGGACGAGCTCGATCCATCTCCCGATAACATCCTAGCCCGAACCTGAGGGCTGATCAGCCGTGTCCGCACGTAGCCGGCATAGTCATCACTCCCTCTGTAATGCTCTGCCGGAGTGGGAGCCAAGAAAGTCGCCAACCTCGCGGGACGGAGCATATCCCGAGAAGGGTCATAAGGAGTTCCACGGTAACGCACCAGCCTGTGCTGACGAACACCACCCTCTCTCCAAGATACATGGCCTCCCCGGTGAGACCCACAAGCAGAACCCTAGAAGCGGTCAAATCCACTACATAGGGACCACCGAAGCCTCATTGGCCGGGCTCCATGGGTAAAATCTAACCCCGATGGGCTCAGACATCGCGAACACCCTCCTCAGATCAGCAGCATCCACTGTCTTCCTGTCCCGGTTCTGCGGGGAGGAGCCCTGTTGCCCTTGCACCAGTACGACATGATGGGAACAACCTTGTTAACACTCATCACCAACTGAAAAGGGGTGACACCGAAGACCTCGTACACCCAAGCCTGTGCATATAATGAGAGAGACATTTCAGACCAAAAGATAGAACAAAGATCTCAACAAATGAAAAGAAGGGTAGTCAAGAGCGTACCTCAAAGGCGAACTGGAACCCGTCAAAGGCCGACGAGCTAGCCCTCGAGCAATGGTCAAAGCCCGGTAATCTCAGCCAAAACCAGCTCCACCCCAAGAAATCCCACCGACTAAGTCCAAGTCCACAAGAGCCCCTAGCAGTGAGTACCGGCAGACAATAGCCCACTGGGAAACAAAATCTCTGAAAAGCTGTGTACCATAAGACACAGCGGACCAGCAATCCAAATCATATTCCCCCTACTAAAGGCCTCAATAGCCACCTCCACCAAGCGATTCACCTTCCCGGCCTCCACTCCATAACCCTTGACACCTCCTCCCAGGTCGGTGTCGACTCCAGCCAGCAGAGCCTGTCTATAGTCCCGTCGCTCCGCCAAGCTCTCATCAAAAGGCAAAGGAGGTACCAGTAAACCTCAACCTGTGTGATGGCCGCGAAATCCGTCGGCGTGATGGTAATCTCTCCCCAACTGAAGTGGAAGGTATGGGTGGTATCCCACCAGAACTCCCGGCACACCTCTATCACCGCTGCCAACTTCAGGGTAGCCCCGACCATGCGGACACTGTCAAAGAATGGGCCAAAGCCCATAGCCTCGATCCGAGCACGCAAAACCGCCCGGTCCCTCGGCAGGGACGGCCCACAGTTTGCCCACAGTCACTGTGGACCCACGAGCCTTGATCCTCTGCAGGTAAACACAGCCACAGGTATGTTACCATTCTAGCAATTTAAATTCTAGCATTCCATATTATGTGCATAAAACATACAAATGCGCGAGAAGGAGGGGATGAAAATTCAATATTTACCTCTCGCGTCTCGGAAGCCCATCGACAATGACGCTCAGAGTCGATGTTAAAATCGTAATCTTGTCGAACGTAGACCGCAGCAGATTATCGCGATAATTCCGAGTCGCGCTCGTTGTCTCAAAACCGCCCCGTGGAATCAAAGGGCGCCGCTTCAAAGCCCGCTCCTGGGTCAGCCCTTACATTTCCTCCGCCCTGAGCATTACCGTGCCCCTCTCCTTGTTGCTCTTGTTGTGGAAGCATATACCCACCTTGGCCCGGGAAATCCCTAAATAACGCCTCATGATCCAATCTGCCATAGCTTCAATAGATATATGAAATGAAGTCTCAAGATTATCAAAATCCAAACTTTCTCTCTCTAAAACCCTAATTTTTCTCTCTAACTCATTAACAATGGAGGAAAGGAGAAGAAGAAAGAAGAAAGAAGAAGAAGAAGAGGAAAGTGTCTGTTGATTGACCAAGGAGTCAGCCCGTCGGCATCCTTGCCACGCGGCCACTTTTTCCCTGGCAACCCACCGTCAGATCAGCGATCCGAGTTTAAAAGAGATCTGACCACTCAGCGGTCTTGGCCACGCGGCCACTATTGCAATTAGTGTGTTTGGCCACGCGGCCAACCTTGTCCCTTCAGATAAATTCCACTTTTGTCCCTGATCCTTTCCCTTTGATTCATCTAACTGCCCTTAGCACAATTTTGACTGATATTCGTTACCTTGGTGCAGAAAGCCCCTTAAAATTTCCATTCTTCACCGAATATTTGCTTAGGATTCGTATGGTTGTAGAGACTTCGGCGC